>CM076584.1:382833173-383151114 GCA_034641835.2 Pinus albicaulis
TTCATTTTTTTCAGTTCTTCAACTTTCTGCAAAGTATAACAATTTTTCTTTGTAGAATTTCATTTTCCGATAAAAATAAAAGTTGTGAGAAATTTTGTTAGCTTTCTATTACTTATTTTTTGAAAAAAATTTATGCAGATTTGATATGTCGACTTAGCGTTTCTTTGAGTGTGTGTTTCTTAACAATCAAAGGATTCATAAGAAGTCATGTTATGACGTAATGTTATATTCATTGAAAATTTGTGTTTTTGAAAAAACAAAATGTGTTACAACAATCTAGATAGAGTCTACCTTGTTTTCGTCATATTTACAAAGCTAATGGATGCATATCATAATTACTAGAATTTTTTGAGCTGGCTCAATACAAAAAACTGCATATTTTGGATATGTTTCGCGTCGCAAGAAATTTATTAACATATAAGTTATAAACTAAAAATATAAAAGCTACCCATTAGAGACGACGGACCAATGTAATGCCTCATAATTTTTTCAATTTTTTTTACAATGTTTTTTGGGAGATACAAAATTTTGATTTCACTGAATCACAATGACCCTCAGAAATTGTTTGCACCCATTTTATTAGAAAAATAATTAAAATTAATAAACGTTTATGAAATTCCATAAAATTTATATTTCCTGAAAGTAGATTCAATTCTAAAAATTCTTGTCTTGGTTCCGACAGTTAATTAACAACCTTTCATGGAGTTTAATCAGTCCAAAGTTGTAGAACCATTTTCAAAGCCTGTTTTTTACGTAATTGGTGACACGTTAGTTCGGCCGAACTTTAGTCCAAGTTCGGCTGAACTATTTTTTCCGCTTAAGGCTCGTCATATCTAACGTCTTAATAGTTCGACCAAAATTTTAACGAAAAGTTCGGCCGAACTATTGTATAACTCTCTGTCGGCCGGAAAAATTTGCGGAGCCCCCTACTAAAACACATTTCGCATCAATATAAATTGCCACGAAATGATTCACAATTTTCGCACATTTCGCACACTTCATCTCATTTTACAAAGATTTTGGTTTGGGTTCAAAAAAATTTCTTCAAAATTTCGGTTTAAGAACATTTCTTGGAAGCAAATTGATTTTTTGGAAGACATTTCTTGGAGGTTTCTTCAAAGTTTGGGTTTAAGAACATTTCTTGGAAGCAAATTGATTTTTTGGAAGAAATTTCTTAGAGGTATGTATGTGTTTTGAGTTTAAGTAAATATCTTGAGCTTTGTTTCATTTTTATAAAACATTTTTCTCTGGAATTTTTTAAAGTGTGTGTTTTAGATTAGAGTATGTATTTTTTACAAAAAATTTACACTGAATTTTTTTAAATTAAATCTTTTGTGATATTTTTTGTAATTGAGTTATTGTCTAATTTTTTAAAGTAAAATTTTTGAACTTCATACCCTATTATCATGGGAAATCGAAGAACTTGTGCGAGAAAATATGATCGAAAAAGAGACCCTGAGGCACGTAGAGAAGAAATGAGACAATCTCACAAAATAAAGTTAAAAACCCTCTCAAATATTGAAGAGGAAAATCAACCTCAAGCAGAAATTGAAGCAGGTATGTAAATGTAAATATTATGATCTATTGATATATTTTTAAAATTTTCCCAATGTAAAATGTGAAGCTTAATTTTTATTTGATGAACTAGTTTGAAAAATATTTTGTTTAATGTAAATAGACAGAGATATTCCTCAAAATATTGAAGAAGAAAATCAACCTCAAGCAGAAATTGAAGCAGGTATGTAAATGTAAATATTATGATCTATTGATATATTTAAAATTTTCCCAATGTAAAATGTGAAGCTTAATTTTTATTTTATGAACTAGTTTGGAAAATATTTTGTTTAATGTAAAAAGACAGAGATACTCCTCAAAATATTGAAGAAGAAAATCAACCTCAAGCAGAAATTGAAGCAGGTATGTAAATGTAAATATTATGATCTATTGATATATTTAAAATTTTCCTAATATTTATTGACATATTTATTAATTTAGTGATTTATTGAATATGTACTATTTTTTCGAATATGTACAGATGAAATCACTATCGATAATGAGATGTTAGAAGATGTTGACACTCACACATATGGAGATAAAAAACCTGACCATGTTATATGATATCGTGTCAACCGCATTTTTGAAGAGTATTTCTTAAATGAGCAAGTGACAGTTCAAGATAAAATGTTGAAAGGTCTCCTATCATTAAGGAAATTAAAAGAAGCGATGACACTATTGGGTATTCGAAAATCAACCATAGATAAAAAAAATGAATGAAGAGGTGATAAAAAATATGAGTAGTGCTATAAAGTCAATGAAGAGATCTAGAGATAAAAGATGTTTCAAATATACGTAGAGGAATACAGATGGTAATAGTTTCACCAAGTACTCAAGAGAATCGTTTGATAACATTTATGGCACGAGCACTCGGAACCTCGCGAAAAACTCTGCACAAACATCGAAAATTTCGACTACAAATAGATGTAAATGATGAACTCGCTTGTTGGAGAGCTATTTGTAGGAAACCATACAAAGATAGACTTGGAGAAAATGTTAAAAAAATAATATATGAATATTGGAAGAACAATTCGCGTGTTTTACCAACTGCAAGACATGTGATGCGAAGAAGAATAGCACGAAATCAGTATGAAGAACATGAAAAACATCTCTTGGAAACCACTCAGATAGAGTTATTCAACAAGTTCAAAAAAGAGAGTCGTCAAATTCATGTTTCACTCAGTGCTTTTGTTCAACAAAAACCATGGTATGTAAAACCTATCACTGTACGCGACACTTGTTGTTGCCATTATCATGTGGAATTTGAGTTATATTATGACACACTCCATGATTTTGGTAGAACATTACGGAAAGATTCACCTCCTCCTTCCACTATCCGTGAATTCATATCTCAAATTCTATGTGAAAGAGAAAGCGATGAACTATTTTACAAAAAAAAAATGTGTTGTGGTAAAAAATGCGATGATTGTGGAAATTTGACTAAATTTCAAAACAAATATCATATTGATATAAATGATCAATCATTGTCCAACATGAAAGTGAAATGGAAGAGAAATGAATATATCAATACATCCATTCAAGGTGCAAATAGTGTTAAAAGAATCGAATTACGAGAAGACAAAATTTTTCTGATAGAATTTTTGAGAAAGTTTGAGACAGAAATTTACAAATACACCAAGCATGCCCATAGAGCTTGATGGCAAGACTTGCAATTCAAAAAATATCGTGAAGTTTTTCCACCAGGGACCATTTTGTCAGTGACTGATTTTGCGGAAAACTACACATTTGTTCCACAAAAAGAAATTCAGAGTGAATACTATCATTCTGACCAAGTCTCCATGCTCGTCCATATTCTATATACACATGCTGAACAAAATGTCGATCATATAGAAAGCATGAGTGAAAATCGACATATAATTAAAGAATATCACTTTTATATTAGTGACGATCGTACACATGATACATGTTTTGTACAACATTGTTTTGGAAGAATTTATGATTCATTGAGAGATCGTGGAATAACATTCAATGAACATTGGATATGGTCAGACGGATGCGCAGGTCAATTCAAATTTGCACGATCGTTTTTTTGGTTGTGTTGTCTTCATAAGAAAACCTGCATTAAACATTGTTGGAATTTCTTTGAGACTGGCCATGGAAAAGGAGAACATGATGGTGCAGGAGCATGCATAAAATGAGTACTTCGAAGATATCAAATGAACCACTTTGCAAGCCGACTTGTGAACGCTGAAGAATTTGTTCAATGGTGCATCGCTACTCTAAGCCATGAGAGAAACCCATCAAGAGAAGTGCAAAGGTACATTCAATTTAATCTATATTGGAAATCTAATTTTAAACATTGTACATTTATCATGCAATGATTATCTTTGATTGTATTTTGATATCATATTTACAAATTCTTCTTCTAATTTTCCATATAAAGGTTTTTCTGGCATATTGGAATCGAAGATGTAGATAGATCAATTGGAAGTGACGTTGAAACAATAAAAGGGACTCGAAAATTGCATTCAATTCAAACAAAGTCGTCTAGAAATGTGTTTGCATTGGATAAAAGAAAATATTCTTGTTTTTGTGATGTTTGCATAGACAACACAAAATCCAATGACGTTTTTGAAAACAAAATGTATGTGAACGATTGGAAACATACATAGCTAAATACAAAGGGCAAAATGTCTGTTTCAATGTTTGAAGAAATGTAATCAGAGGAAACTACAATATCATCCGATGGTGATCGAGTTTCTGATCTTGTTAGAGAAGGTAACATTTGAATTACTTTCTAATGATTTAAAGATCTAGAAATAAATTTAAATATGCACAATTAAATGTTAAATTTATTTTATTGTGCAGGAGATGTTTTTGCTGTAATTGCACCTATTGACAACGATGAAAATGTTAAGTATTATTTGATGCGTTGCACTGAAAGAAAAATGAAATTATTACAAGACTATAATGATCACGGATTTCAGTATGACAGAGGGTCTATTATACTGAAAGGTTATTTTTTCAGACAAACTCATCAAAGTGGAGACTTTGTTTACTTTGAAGACTATGAACTTGATTCCATAAGTTGTCAATATAGTCACTTGGTGTGTGCAGCACGCATAAAGTTGATAGAAGTTCAATCAAAGAAAAAATCAAAAATTAAGAAATGAAAAATGTCAAAATCCGATCATGAACGGATTATTGAGGATGGAATTCCATTAGAATTTTTTTGAGTGAAGTGTCCAACAATTTATTATCTTTGGATTAAATATGTTTTAGAACTTCCAGTACTCAACTAAAAATTGAGCTGCTTATGTTATTTTTGGTTTGCACATGTTACAAATTGTTTGGGTACAAGCACATGCTCTAGTATCAACTGAAAGTAGTTTTTCTATACATGTGCATTGATGAAAAATGTTATATATATATATATATATATATATATATTAGAATGAAATTAATTTTTCTTGTATATGTTTTCCGACTGTATGGTACAAATTATTTCACTTTATTTTGTAAGGTCAGATTCGGTCCCCATATGGCCTAGCCTCCAAGGGACGAGATAACAAGTGGTTGTCCCCACTTGCCCAAATCTCAGCTTTTAAATACAATTTTAGTGTTTATGACAAGCATCTTACATGATGTCCTATCCAAGGATAGATTCTCTTTGTTTCAAGTTTCCGGTAAAAGTTGTCACCGAATGACCTACTAAGATATTATAAATACTAGCTTTGTAAGATCATTTGGCATTCAGAAAAAATCAAAAGTCTTAGACTGTCAATCAATTTAAAGATTCATTCACCCTAGTGAGTGTAAAATATTCAATGTAGGTTGGTGATGATGCTCACTCCTAGCTTGAAGCAACTCCAATGACCAATTCTTTAATGAATTCCAATGCACTAGACCAAAGTTGGTGACCTACTTGGTTTTTCACCCAAGAAATTCCAAGGTACTCTTCTTACCTTTGGCCCCCAAAGCTACAATGGAGTTATAAGAAGGTGAAGAAATTTTTTTTCACTGATAGGAATTTGGCCACTTCCCTAATCTCCCCTTATCAAAAAGTTCCTATATACTACATTATCCAGCATGTACTCAAGATCACTATTTCGTAATTAGAATATCACAATATCATAAGTTCTCACAAAAATACATGGAATTCCATTACGACACTCATCTAACAATGGTGAGCTCAAAACCTAGAAAGCTCCTCGTCCCCTTAATAATAATGTGTTTAATTTAGTCTTTTAGGTGAGGATTAGGTGTGAATCTTGTTTTCACATACAAAAATAATTAATTGTTTAATTCCATAAATTTCATTATTCACCAAAATACATGTCATATCCACTGTTTGTCTCTCCTAAAAATTCCCATTATTTTATTAAAATATGATTTTATCTCACCCAACTATCACATGTTCCTAAATTTACTCCTAATTGTTCCCTATGACCTAAATCTACTCCTAATTGCTCCCTATGTTTCTTTTCCCTTACTTATTTTTAGACAGTTATTTTCCTAGATCCATCATAACTATGGATCTATCAAGCGCTGAGAGGGATCAAATATCTAGAGGTGCAAACCTCTTTTTTGAGTGCAAAACTTGAGGAAAGGTTTGCACCTCGAGAGATTTGATCCCTCTCGGCGCTTGATAGATCCGTACTTAAGATGGATCTAGGTTGGTTTCATTCGTGTGCAACCAAGGAAAAAGTATCGATAATATGAGGAACATATGATTAATTTTATCAATAATATGTAAATACATCTAATATTAATATAACCATTTTAAATATGCTAAATATGTTTGAGATTTATCAAGTCATTTTAATTTTAAATTTTCTTAGTTACCTCAATTTGTTGAGATGATAAATATTGTAGAATAACTTTAATAATGGAAAATGATCAAATAAAATTTTTGAATGCAAAGTGACAATGTAGTAATATTTACTGATAGAATGTGAATAATTAGAATGTAATCAATTACAAATAGCATTTATTGTGATCAATCTTAAACTATTTTCTTCTTCTATTCTTATTGTCACCCTTATTAGTTTTGTCATCTTTCTGTATCAATTATATTAAAAAGAAAGTAAAAATCATAAATCATAAACCATTTAAATATTTAACTCGAACTCTTGTAGTAAATACCATACCTTGTCTCTCTTGCTCTCCAATATTATTAGGTTTAATTATTATAACACAAAAATCGTTCTACATTGTCAATAATTTTTTGTTCTTACACTGAAATCAATGAACACTATTAATCCAATGACTTTACAGGTAATGTACCATCATACATGCAGTTATATCAAATCATAAATCAACATATACAATAAAATCAATGCGGATTGTCTTGTTACAAGTAACATTTCAATTTACCACATGTGAAAATGTAGGTTGAAACCATCCAAAAATTTAAGTTTTAAAACCCTTTTGATTATATATTGTGCAAAATTAAAACATTAAACATTTAAAGTTCATTAAATATCACATGCAAAATGTAGATTGAAACATGCCATGCCAATTATAATTCAACTATCCAACAAAAACATTTAACATTAAATATCACATGCCAAATGTAGTTCAAATGACAACATTACTTCACATTCACATGCCAAAAGTACTAAAACCATCCAAAAATTAAATAAAACAAACTATATAATAACAATGTAATAAAATATGTCCAAAAATTGTAAATCTCACAAGTATCAAACTGTATCAAGTTTAACAAATTTTAAAACCATCTAAATTTTGAAATCAAATCACTATAAATCATGTCCATCAAATGGAGGATCTAGCGTCTGGGTCTCAGTCCGCGCCCTATCCTGTGAATAGGAAACCTACATACACAATGCACATGTACTTGAACATTAAAATTTGAATTTTTAAAAATGAATGAGAATATATATATCTAGAACTTCATGTAAAAAACAAAATATAACAAAAAAATCATGCAATACCTCGTAAGGTTCCCTCTCCATTTGATGAACAGGTTCTGCCATAGAAACATCTGCAGTGGTAAACTGTACAATATACATGTACAGTTAAATATAAATAAATAAATATAAATATAAATATATATATATATATATATATATATATATATATAATTTATATAAATTAAAAACTTTCAAATGAAAATGCACGTGTACATATATAAACTTATTTTCAATAATATTAAAAAAAAGAACTAAAAACAACTTGTTCAAATGCTGTGGATGTTCCTATCTCCGTCGCTAGAGTCCCCAGATTAAAGAAATCTTCTATAGGAACCTAAATTCAAAAAATTTTAAATAACTCAAAATATAGATTTCTATATATATATATATATATATCTCAATTTTTAATGGCACTTTTTGAGGTAGAATGTATATATATATATATATATATATATAAATTTTAAACATAAATTTTAAACTTGTGAAAAATTTTCCATACTTGTGGCTCATCTCCCAATGAAGAAGAAGGTACCGCCATCCCAAAAACATTAGCCAGAATCGATACCTGTTAAAACATTTTATCAAATTATATATATACATACATGTACATGTGTGGCAACAATTATTTATTTTAGAGTCACTTAAAAAACACTAACATACATGTGCGAACATATCATGATGGTCAGACCCATCTGCATCGTTTGAACCCGAGGTCCCGAACGTAATATTAACATTTTCATCACGCATCATGCCTGAGAACTGAAAATGGTGTTTTAACATATAATCATAAATTTTTTTTAGATTAATGTACACATAGAAATAAATGTATACATGTACATACACATGTATTTATTACAAATTGTACACATGTATATGTAAAAATAATTTCAAACTCTAAGGTCACTAACACATACCATTCCAGTGCCTTCTTCCTCATGAAAAATTAGGTCTTGCAGACCATTGCGACAATTTATTGCATATGTTCGGAGATCTTCAACATTCATGTTGTAAATCTCCTCATCTGTACGATAAACAAAATTGGCACGTGCATTTTCACATGCTCTTTGTCGATTTAAACAAAGATCGACTCCACTCAACCCGCTATGAACATTGTCGATCATAACATCTCTTGCTTCTCGACTTATTTGAGAAGTCGCATCCATCTCTGATTGCAGGGTTTCGACTCGAAACGGTCGACTCACCAATGGCGGCTCAGGGCGAGGCAACTCCACATCTCGCTTAGCGCCCTTATGTTGATATAATCGACCTCTCCCCGGGCCAAAAAATTCTGAAGGAAGGTCATTGTAGTCGGGTTTCATACCCAAAAAATATTCTACATAAAACATTTGTGCAAAATAAACAAGAACCTCATCGTTCCATGGAAGCCTTCCAAAGGCTGCAAGATGTCGATCATACAAATAACCAGCTTTGTCTGGGTGCTTGAAATACTGCACCTTCAACATTTTTCTTTTTGGCCCTTCCTTATAATTAAACATTGACTTGGCCTCTGCTCTTGTAACTTTTTGTTTTATGTCCTACCATTTATCGGGACCCATCACTGTTTCTTTTCTCTTTCTCATAAGTTCTACAAATGAATCAGTCGTTGGCCCCAAATTTCTGTACACATTTACCATTTCACCCAATGAATGTGTAACTATTTCAAGGCTTTGTCTACTCTCAGCAGGTAGAGACAAAGCCATGAGATCTCTTTGCAATTTTGCATGAAGGCTTTCACACCTTTGTAAGGTGCATTCCGCCATGTTGGTTTCCCATGGTATATCAATAATCTCAGCCGGATAAGTTGTGCTGGGTTGATAGCCTTCTTCTTGAATGTAGCGAGCTGCTCTGCGTCTATTTTGACCACTAGCTCGAACATTTTCAGCCTCTGCATCAATATATATAAAATTTCGTATATTAGAAAAAACACGTGTAAAAAAAGTTGTACAAATTTAATGAAAAAATATTGAAATTGATGGCAACCTTGATGTTGTTGGTTAACATCTTCTCCAACAGGACTCTGCTGAGAACCAGCCCTAGAATGATGCTGCTGAGAACCAGACCCATAGTGACCCTGTTGAGAACCAGCAGCGGTTGATTGGCCTTCGGGGGAATAAATGTCATCCCCTTCCCACAACCTGCTACCACTCATACCTCGACCGGTTGAACCTTGGCCACGCTCCATGGATGGAGTTGAAACCCTTCTCCTCTTACCTCCGAAAAATTAAAATATGAAACTTATTAACAACTATTTTAACTCACAAAGTTAATAAAAAAATAAATTCCATATGTACACACATGTATGGAAATTTAAGACTATATTTAAATACTGTGAACATTCCCCAATCCTTGAACCTCCATATGAGATTCGGCTAATCTTCGTTTTTCATCCTCCATGATATATATCTATTGGTCGACATTTACACAAAATAGATTTCAAAAAATCAATTTGTAATTTAGTGTACACAAATTATGTAGAACACAAATTTCAAAGCAATAATTTATCATGTGTGAAACTAAATTTAATCGAAAAAGATATTATAAAAATGATAAGTTCACCAAATTGCGCTTTACATGGTGGGAACACACTTGGTATAAAATTTACTACTTATACACTTTAGTTTGTGGGAGAAATGACACATGTACATAGTTTACCTTAAAGTAGTTGTGTTTTACGGATATTAAAATGAAGAACTTCTATTTAGATCCATTCCAGAGATTGACTGTAGGGGCATTTACTAGATATGTCACCTTTCATAGAAGATGAGATCCAGAGGCTACCTGGCCCTTTACCGACTCTGCCTATAGAACTTGTAGAAGTAAACACTAGAGGCATTAACAATATCAAAGAACGTTTTCATGCTCAGACATGGGAATGTGTCTCTTTCCCTATGCAAAAAAATAGTTCTTGAGGTAGTTAATCTTCATAGACATGTCATCAAGCAAGTCAATGTGATCATCCCCAACTTACATTTTATGAAATTAGGCTTGGAATCTCATTTTAGAGCTCATATTTTTAAGAAGGATTTAAGTATCCACCTTTCAAGAATCACTAGAAGAGGTTGATAAAGAATATAGCAAGACAAAAAACTAACCAGTGGTGTACTAAATGTATTTCTTGGGAGGTATATTGGCATATGGACTTTTGGTAGCTAGAACTTTTGCTAACAGATGGTTAGATTTCTTATCTAATTAAGGCCTTGCATGTATTTTGATGTTTCATGAATTTCTTTGCAAATTCAAAGTATGATGCATGTTGCATGAAGCAAGATGTTGAAAGTAGAGTTGTGTTGACACACTTAAATGCAACAAATATGGAAATTTGTACATGAGCTCTATTATTTGACTCGAGAGTCAGTTGTTTGAAGAGGCATGTTTTTTCGACTTGTGTTTGGTTGATGGTTTTCTATGCCACCAATATGTAAGAGTACATGGAGATATTCACATGATGTGAATTTTTTTTCTTTTAAGGAGAAAAATGATATGTCAGTGAGCTATGTTTCTTGCATGATGTGTTTTCAGTTTCATGGTTTTGTTTGTGACAAGATGTGACAAGATTTTGGGAAGGTCCACTCTTGAGCGAGAGCCTCATGATTACAACCTAATCATGAGAATCAAATGGGAGTGAATCCTTATTTTGAAAACAAATAGTATTCTGAGCTACCTAGGACTCGAACCATTATTTTTAAATTTGAAATATCATGGTGTGTTGTTTCAATCCCTGAATCCACAATCCTAACATAAATTGTTTTATTCTTTTTTTGCAGGATTTAGTTGGTTATATTAAAATTCAGTTGAATTTAAAATTCTTGGCTTAGTGGCATGAACCAAACATATTGTACATATTAAATTCAAGGAATTTCGCTCTCCCAATAATTTCTAAATCACCCATATCACCAAGAAAACATGTTTTAAAAGAACATACTTTGGTATGGGAAAGACCTTCGATTTCAAATATTATAAGAAGGTTTTTGATATGGTTGAGAGAATGTGGAAAATAGAATCCATAAACAAATTATTTTTCAAAAAGTATTACTTTCAAAGTATCAACAAGGAACATGTACAAGGGTGTTCAATGAATTAATGCTATTTATTTAAATTCCATGATGTATATCTTACTCATAATTTTAATAAATTATTAAATAATGATCTAGATTGGATAATTATATTATTTGTCATAAATTTTGATGCTTATAGAGTGAAAACACTTAAAGAATCAACTTGTAGGGTCATTTTAATGGTGGGTGGAGAATTGGGGTCTAAAACCTTTTGGATTCATTTTGAGGCATTATATGACATTTCTGGGGGTCAAACGATTATCCCTTGTGCCGAAATATTGACCATTATTCTACACTTTAAGACATATCCAATGGTGCAAGAAAAACATCAAACAAAGTTCATTCAAAATTTATGCCTTTAGTAAGTTGACCTATCATGTTGACCACCATGGTACGAGAGAATGAAATCTTAGCCCCATTACTCATGCATGGCAAGCTAGCTACATGTGGAATTTTAACAAGACTCTAAAAGGTCTAAAATCACAAACCTCGTTAATGGTTGACAGAGTCAAATCTTACACCTAGTTGGCTATCACACTAGGTTAAATACTTGGCCACTAGGAGGAATAAGATTTCCATTTTGTGTTATTGTATTTTGTTCCATAGTTGAAAATACAACTAAGAGTGTGAAGTTAGAGAGAAAAATGTATGAAGTTAAGTTTTTATAGCAACCTTACACGCTAAAAGTCTTAGCTAACTCTAGAGAGATTACCTCTTTCTTTGTACTGACATATTTTCCATACCAGAAAAGAGAGTAGAGCATGTTTACATTTTAGTGTTGTTTTTCTCCCATAAGGATTTCCTAGGGAAAAAGGAGTCTAGAGCATCATTAATTTTTAGGGTTGCTTGTCTCCCATATAAGGATTTCCTAGGAAAATAATTGTGTTGATTGTCTAGAGATATTTATGTGTGTGTTTCATTATGTTCTCTATTTCTTACATTGTGTTTCATTATGTTTTATATTTCTTACATTTCTTACATTTCATATAAGATATATAAAAGAACTTGCACATGTTCCTTTTTTGGTTTGAATAATCATAATGTTTATAAATGTTGGAAGAAGATATCCATGCACATTGAAACTTTCTAAATAAATGAGGCAAAAAGTCAAAGGCCCATTGGACAAGGAAAATGATGTTGAAAATAACATGCAATTGTTTATTACTCATTGCCATAAGAAAGGTCACCTTGTGGACAAGTGTTGGACTATATATCAAACAAGGCATCCACAACATTTGAAGAAGGTGGAAAGAGATAACGAAAAGAATGGAAAAAAGGATTCCATAATCGATGAGGGTCAAGATGATTCACATGATGAAGTGCAGCTAAAAGAAGCACCATTAAAATGGTTTGCTAACAGATGGTTATATTTCTTATCCAATTAAGACCTTGCATGTGTTTTGATGTTTCATGAATTTCTTTGCATTTACTCAAAGTATGGTGCATGTTGCATGAAGCAAGATGTTGAAAGTAGAGTTATGTTGACACACTTAAATGCAACAAATATGGAAATTTGTACATGAGCTCTATTATTTGACTTGAGAGTCAGTTGTTTGAAGAGGCATGTTTTGTCGACTTGTGTTTGGTTGATGGTTTTGTATGTCACCAATATGTAAGAGTACATGGAGATATTTGCATGATGTGAATTATTTTTCTTTGAAGGAGAAAAATGATATGTCAGCGAGCTATGTTTCTTGCATGATGTGTTTTCAGTTTCATGGTTTTCTTTGTGACAAGACGTGACAAGATTTTGGGAAGGTCCACTCTTGAGCAAGAGCCTCATGATTACAACCTAATAATGAGAATCAAATGGGAGTGCATTCTTATTTTGAAAACAAATAGGATTCTGAGCTACCTAGGACTCGAACCATTATTTTTAAATTTGAAATATCATGGTGTGTTGTTTCAATCCCTGAATCCACAATCCTAACATAAATTGTTTTATTCTTTTTTTGCAGGATTTAGTTGGTTATATTAAAAGTGAGTTGAATTTAAAATTCTTGACTTAGTGGCATGAAATCTTGACCATTATTCTACACTTTAGGACATATCCAATGGTGCAAGAAAAACATCAAACGAAGTTCATTCAAAATTTATTCCTTTAGTAAGTTGACCTATCATGTTGACCACCATGGTATGAGATAATGACATTTTAGCCCCATTACTCATGCATGGAAAGCTAGCTACATGTGGAAGTTTAACAATACTCTAAAATTTCTAAAATCACAAACCTCGTTAATGGTTGACAGAGTCAAATTTTACACCTAGTTGGCTATCACGCTAGGTTAAATACTTGGCCACTAGGAGGAATAAGAGTTCCATTTTGTGTTATTGTATTTTGTTCCATAGTTGAAAATACAGCTAGGAGTGTGAAGTTAGAGAGAAAAATGTATGAAGTTGAGTTTTTATAGCAACCTTACATACTAAAATTCTTAGCTAACTCTAGAGAGATTACCTCTTTCTTTGTACTCACATATTTTCCATACTAGAAAAGAGAGAGTAGAGCATGTTTACATTTTAGTGTTGTTTTTCTCCCATAAGGATTTCCTAGGGAAAAAGGAGTCTAGAGCATCATTACTTTTTAGGGTTGCTTGTCTCCCATATAAGGATTTCCTAGGAAAATAATTGTGTTGATTTTCTAGAGATATGTATGTGTGTGTTTCATTATGTTCTCTATTTCTTACGTTTTGTTTCATTATGTTTTTATATTTCTTACATTTCCTATTGCCACGGTGTACATTTATATCTAAAGTGTCCAAAACCTCATTCAAGACCATATGTTTTGTTGATGTGGTTTGATTGGTTATATTGCATTGCTTTTGCAGTTGTTGCTGTGGGCCTCACCATCTAGTGATTTTAGGTAAAAAATTATTTACATGGAATTTTGAAGTATTCTAGAATGTTTATTATTTATCACTCCTAGCCTTGGTGATTTAGTTGTTTGTTTCGATGCTGCTTGGTTACCCATATTTAATAGTTTTTCATGTTTAATTCATTGTTAAGGCTTTTTATTGGCCTATGAGGATGTATTTTTGTCAAATCCATAATGGCTAAAAGAATGAAATTTATCTATGAAAAAGAGAGGTCATATGGAAAACAAATTGTTTGCAAGTGTTCTTTTGAACCCATAGAACTTGCAACCCCAATATGGATACAATACTAAGTAATACATAGCCTCCTCATCTAACTTAGCCAGGGATTTGCAATACTATATTTTAGTTGGCTAGCTCCATTTCAAGATATCATAATGTCAGATTATTATTTCTATAGATTTTGATTATGGTAGTAAAATGTTACAAAAAACCGGAAACTACAAATAATATTATTCTAGATATATGTAAAAAGGACATGGTAGAGAAAATCAAACAATATTAAACGTTTCATAAATAGTTTAGATATAAATACATTTTCTATTTTTGATTGTAAATTCCAAGGCTTAAAGCAATAATTTTTCTAATAATTTTTTTTTAATTAATAAATAAAAAAGAAGCATTTTCAATCAAAATCACATCATACACTATGACATTACTATGGCAAAGAACATAAAAATATATGTAAGCAAAAAATCCTTTTATATAATAATGGAGAGCTTCAAATATACAAGAAAAAAAATTCTTTCAGCCTCCTTATATCCCAGAGAAAGAGTTGCTCAAACAATCATATTTTAAACAATTAAAACTTCAGGAAATCATCTATTTTTGAATTTCAATTAAATATAAAAAATTAGTCAAATATTTCAAATCTGTTTTTTGGCTAGTTGCAGAGTGTAGGTCAATTCTAGCTAGAGAGAGACTCCAAGAAGGGGTTTCAAGATAGAGCAGGTTTCCAACATTCCAATCAAGAAGGGAGGAAAATATTTCCAATAAAAGAGGCAAGAACAAGTTCCCTAGTGGTAGTGCTATGCAACCCAATTAGTCAGTGCATGTTGTAGGCAAGAGTGCGAGTAGCTAGTAGTCTCCAAAGAGAGTTTCTAGAGGTAGAACGAGTTTCCCAAAAGTAGTACTACACATTTTATTAGGTAGGACTGCATCTAGCATGGAGAAAATCATTTGTTTTTGAATTTCAATCATATAAAAAATTAGTCAAATATTTCAATTTTTTTTTTTGGCTAGTTGCAAAGTGTAGGTGTAGTTCTAGCTAGAGAGACTCCAATAAAAGGTTTCAAGAAAGAGCAGGTTTCCAACATTCCAGTCAAGAAGGGAGGCAAATATTTCCAACAAAAGAGGCAAGAACAAGTTCCCTAGTGGTAGTGCTATGCAACCCAGTTAGTCAGTGCGTGTTGCAGGCAAGAGTGCGAGTAGCTGGGAGTCTCCAAAGAGAGTTTCTAGAGGTAGAACGAGTTTCCCTCCCTCTCAAACTACTCCCTCTCACATCTTCCTATTGAAGCAAGCCTTTAGCCCATTGAAAACTTGGTTATGACTAGGCATTTTATGTATAAGAAGGAAGTTGAACCACATTGAAGCCAAGAGGTTCACAAAAATTGCTTTTAACTATAGCCAAAGCTCCCACCTTTGGCTCAAGAGGAGATGACATCAGGAAAAATTTTAGGGGCAAATATTAGTAGGTGGGCTAATTTTCCATGCTTTTTCCAAAAATAGATTAGCCAATTTCATTTTTTTTCTAAAGTGATTTGCCAAATTTTATAGTAAACCATTATTTTACCTTAAAAATGGCCAAAAATATTATCTCAACTAATATAAAATCATTTTAAATCTAAATATTTCTACAAAAATATCACAATTTTCATATTAGGGACTAGTAAGATTACCAAGGTTTTGTAAACTTTAAGATAAAGTAGCATCCTTGATGTTAGTTTTTGGCTAGATGATTAGGTATAAAGTAAGAAATCATTTTGCAGTATATTGATAATTTTAAATATAATATTAGCTCAAGACTATTGGTCAGTTCCCAAAATAATGTGAGATGGAAGAATTTGATACATTTGCCACACTCAAAGAGTTGAAAATGAAAAACAATTTCTCTTATATTATCTATCATATACTCACATTTGATCTATGAAAACTCTTCTTGTTTTTTAAACATAAAAAAAAAATAGTAAAAAATTCAGACTAATCTCTTACTTCTTAAAGTACAACAAATATTTTTTAATTTTTTGAAATAATAATTAAAAAAATATTTAATTTCAAAATAATTATTATTTTATTATTTATAAATAAAATTAATAATAAAATATGTTTATAATGAACTATTGTGAATGATAATATAAAAACTGTTGAATAATTTTAATTTTACTCCAATCATTATATAAATTAATATTATTCATTAAAAAAATACCTTTTAATATTTTAAATATATTGAAACCTCTACTATCAAAATTTCAAATAAGCATTTTTCTTCCTTCTTATACAACACCAAGCTAGCAAAATTCAAAGAAGACACAACTTCAAAATTTTACAGAGTTGAGATCTCAGATGCTACCACATCAAAACGTTGTGGATCTCACAGAGTCATCTAGAAGCATTGTTACAAAGTGCTAGCATGATAATCGATGGAAAGGCTGAGAGGATGGAACAAATGTACAGAAAACAAATTTCTATTCATAATAGTTTTTCCATACATAATTACTGAGTTTCTTTTTTTTGGTCCTTTTATTTTGCTGCATTAACGATAGACTATCAGAGGATGGGAGGAGAAATAGGGACATTATGTTCACAGAACCAAACAAAACAAATTTCTATTCATAAAAGTTTTTCTATACATAATTACTGAGTTTTTGTTTTTTGGTCCTTTTATTTTGCTGCATTAACGACAGACTATCAAAGGATGGGAGGAGAAGTAGGGACATTATGTTCACAGAACCAAACACCGTAAGATCAGAGTCATGTTAACAAGATTTATGGTGATCTGGTAATGATAATAATATGTGTTTCTTTTAGAAGACTATGCAATAGGAAACCTGCCTACTTACAGTGGGCTCTTGATGAATGGACTTCTATGCTTACAATTTGAATTTCTTTGCATACAGACAGTGAGATAGCAAGTGAATCTTGCCACCTTAAAAATTCTGAAGCCAACCACCTATAACACGCAGTCTCAATGAACTATATATATAATCTGTTGAAGAATAACTGTTGTAGTAAGAATTTTACATGGGATTCTACTACATCTCCTGCATCCATAGTCTCTATGCATATTAATCACCTACTGCTATGAAAGTGGCTGAAGAACAAATGTTTCTCTTCTACTATATCTAGAACTGCCAACAAGGGCTGCATTCAATTCCTGTCACAGTTGCATAACAGATCACCATGGTTAGCTGTGCAATTTTCCTAAGTTTTTTCCTTATACAGTGATAGAGCTTAAGAGAATACCTTTTGTACTGGTCTTTAGTGTAACTTGGGGGGTGAAATTTTAAGTGTATAGTATGTGGGTAAGCATACTATAGTTGTATAGGAGGGCTACATTGTCCTCACTATCATCGGAATTCCAGCATAGGTAAATTTGCTCGATAAAACTATATATGGTGGAGGCCATTGCCTTCATTACTTTAGCCTCCTTGGACATAGGTTATACATAGTTTGTAGGGGGGGTGACTCCTTGTTGAACTATTGCAAAAAGTAATGCAAATGATGAGCACTTGAGTCCAAGACCTATTGGGTTTGTGACAAGTTCACTGCATGATTATGAAATCCATTAACCATTACATTCACTACAGAGTTAATACATTACACTACACAACACAGAAATACATTTTTATACATTTTTCATACAACACAAAATTTTAATAAATTTTTTTAACTCGGAGCACAAAAAATTTTCGAGCGTAACATACCCGATGCACACAACACAAAAATACATTTTACTACATTTTTCATACACCACAAAATTTTCATACATTTTTTTAACTCGGAGTAGAAAAAAATTTCGAGCGTAACATGGCCGACGCAGCAACGTAACATACCCAATGCACACAACACAAAAATACATTTTACTACATTTTTCATACACCACAAAATTTTCATACATTTTTTTAACTCGGAGCAGAAAAAAATTTCGAGCGTAACATACCCGACGTAGCAGTCGACGAGCGTGGATGGTAGTAGCAACAGGGTGGACGGCAGGAGCACCAGGGCGGCAGGCAGGAGAAATGGAGCCGAAACAGTTACAAACACCGATAGCGCGCGAAATGAAAACGGTAAATCATAAAACTTCGCTGGTGATTTATTTATAGAAAATAGTTCGGCCGAACTATTTTAAATAAAATGTTCGGCCGAACTTTTGTTGCCAATTTTCCAATCTCCGACAAAAATTATGTTTGCCCGCGCTGTCAGTGTGCCGTCAATCTAATCGGAAACATGAGTTCGGCCGAACTTTATATGAAAGTTTGGCCGAACTATTACAGAGTTCAGCCGAACTTTGTAAAATGTTCGGTCGAACTATTGTTGAAAAAAAATTTCGCACCCCGATTCTCACAAAAGTGTAACCGAGCTTCACGTTTCGGCCCACCATGGAGAAGTATGCAAAGGAAAATTTTCACAAGAAGGAGAACCAAGCAGTGGAAATCGTTGAGAGAGCTCACTTATATGTGTGTGGACCATTCTATATAGCTTCAACAACAAAGCACAGGTATTATGTGATCTTTGTTGATGATTTTTATAGAAAGTGTTGGGTCTACTTCATGTAGAAGAAATATCAAACGTTCTCAAAATTTTGTGAGTTCAAAGCACTGGTTGAGAAAGAAATGGGGAAGCATGTGAAGGCTCTTAGGAGCGACAATGGTGGTGAGTACATCTCAAATAAATTTCAAGAACTTCTGTAGCAAAGAAGGAATTCAAAGAGAGTTGATTGTGGCTCATAATCCATAACAAAATGGGGTCGTAGTAAGAAATAATAGAATAATTGTGGGTGCAGCACGAGAGATGCTGCATCTATGGGCGGAAGCATGCAACACAGTGGTATTTGTGCAAAACTGTAGTCCTCATCGGATACCTGGCATGAGACCACCAAAGGAGGATTTTTATGTTAAGAAACATGATGTTTCATATTTTAAAATTTTTATCTCATCTGTCTATTGCCATGTGACCAAAGATTCCAAGAAGAAGCTCGAACCAACATCTCAGATCGGGATATTTGTGGGTACACTGATACTCCCCAAAATTATCGAGTGTATTTTCCAAACGAAATAGCAAGGAGAAAGCCATGAGACGGGATATAAAATTTGATGAGGAGAAAGCCATGAAATTGTCCCTTGAGAGGGAGTTTGATTTGCATGCAGAAGAGGAACTGTTGGTTACAAAGAATGAACCTCAAGATGTGGAGCAGCCACATGCGAAGGATCATGGAGTGGAAAAAATCACTCATGTAGAGCCGTCCACCAGACTCTGTATAATGTGCACCATAGAAGCTAATAGATTGAGACTTGATGTGGAAAAACATGTAGGAGTACTTACTTCATTGCGTAGACAAAGATAGTCTCCAGAAAGGTTTACTGGATACATGGTTGTTATGAGAAATTTTATTGTGACAGAACCATCCTCATTTTGAGGAAGCAGTGCAGCAACCAATTTGGGTTGATGCCATGGTTGAGGAGTATGACTCCATTGTCAAGAACAGTGCATGGGAAGTTGTCCCAAGACCATTCAGAAAATCAGTTTTTGGATATAGATGGATCTATAAGGTGAAGCAAGCAACTGATGGGAGTGGAGAAGTAAAAGGCTAGATTTGTAGCCTGAGGATTCTCACAAGGTGAGGGGATTGACTATGGGGACGATTTCACACCGGTTGCAAGATACTCCTCGATTAGATCTATCCTTGCACTCTCAGTGCAGATGGGGTGGCAGATACATCAGATGGATGTGGAAACTGTGTTTCTTAATGGATTTATTGAGGAAGAAGTGTATATAGAGCATCTAAAAATTTTTGAGACCTTTGACTGTGATTGTCATGTGTTCGGACTCAAGAGAGCACTATATGGGCTGAAGCAATCACCTCATTCTTGGTACACCAAGATTGACAACTATTTCACTGGGTTGGTCTTCGCGAAGAGTGAAGCGAATGTGAACCTGTACCAGATTGTGGTCGATGGTAATCATACTTTATGTTGATTATATAATTTTTATAGGTGATGAGCAGTTGATAACTTATCACAAAGAGGATCTTGCAAGAGAGTTCGAAATGTAGGACATGGGACTCCTTCACTATTTCCTTGGTTTGGAAATATGGGAACAAGATGGTGAGCTATTTTTTTCTCAAGGCAAGTATGCCAAAGAGAATGTAAGTAAGTTTCACATGGAGAATTATAAACCCATGGACACTCCTCTTCCACAACACTAGAGGAAGGAGGATGCTACTTCAGGTGAGGTAGTGGATGCTACTGTTTACAGGAAAATTGTGGGTTCGCTAATGTACTTGGTGAATACCAAACCAACCATTTGGTACGGAGTTAACCAACAGAGTCAAGTTATGGTTAAGCCGACCAAACTCTTTTGGAAGGTGAGGAATCATGTCCTTAGATATCTCAAGGGCACTTCAGAGTATGTATTATGGTACAAACGGGCAAAGGGAGTGAAGCTTCAAGGCTTCACCGATGCAAATTGGGCAGGTAGTCCAAAAGAGCACATCATGAGGGATCTTTAGCATAGGATCGAAAATGGTTTCTTGGTACATCAGGAAGCAGAGATCTGTGGCACTTAGGTCAGCCGAGGTATAGTACATGGAAACAAGTCAAACTGCATTTGAGGGCATCTCGATGAGGATGATTATGGTTGGTTTGTTTGGTTCTCAGATGGATCCGAAAGTGATACATTGTGATAGCTGGAGTTGCATTAAACTCCTAGTTGATCCGATATTCCATGATAGTTCCAAGCACATAGACATTTGGTACCACCATCTCAGAGACTGTGTTCAGAGGTGCATTATGTTACTTCAGTACATTCCCATGGAAGATAAGCATGCAGATATTCTGATGAAGGCGCTCACCATGAGAAAATTTGAATACCATAGAGGTACGATCGGGGTGGCAGATAATCCCTTTCTTGTTGAGAGGGACTGTTGAAAATTCAACAAGAAACGTGTGTCTAATTTAAATTTTCCTTAATTAAATTGGACAATAAAATGTAATTTTATCTCATAATCACTTGTAATAGTTTAATGATTGTGATAACCTCAGTTATCTCATGAATTTCGAGTTGAGGGTGGATGGTTAGGCATGTATAGTGATTCTATAAGTTATGGACTTCGATTTGCAGTTAGTGCATTAGTTTAATTCATGAGAAATCAGTTAACTCGATTAATTGAGTTAAAGTCAGTTGAACTAGTCGTAACTATTTGTTGCACTAGTGAGAGGTCAAGTGAATTAAATCAAATTTAATTCACATGCAATGATCTGTCATGCAACTGATGATTTAATATTAAAGGGATATTAACTACATGTATATCAGTTCTAGTGGAGACCCAGTTGAGACAAAGGTTAAAGGGATATTAACTATCAATTGTATCATTAGTAGGTTGTCCGGATGTAGTAAAAAAACTATAAGATTTCCCATGAGCATTGCATATTTTTGGAAGGTTGAATTTCCTAAGGAATAGCGATTGCATTCCACATGAATTGCGCAAGAAAGGCAGATTGAGCAGAGGCTAAAAATTGGCTAAGTGTTGGTCAATTTTGTCGAGATCAGTGTGAGACGGTTGTGAGAGTGCATGAGACTCTTGTGTGATGAGTGCATTGTAATTTTTTTCATGATTCCCTGGTGAATATGCAATAGAATATAGAGGGGTTTTGAAAAGCAAGCTTTACCCGGGAAAATATATGTGTTGCAGTTTGATTTGCTTCTTTCTTTTACTTGTTGTGATTGGCGTTCGAGTTTATTTTCCGCAATTGATTTATAGAAAGATTCAATGTCTTGCTTTAGCATATCGCATGATCAGATTAAATCCATTGAAATACATATTGTTTGTATAATTTCTACATAAAATACAATGTGTTCTTTTTCATTATTTAAATTGTATTTTTGAATGCTAAATATAATATATATATAGGACCAAATGATTTTTTTAACCATAAAAAACTTATTTTTTCATGATATATACATATTTTTTTTCAAATGATATATAATATATAAGCAATGACATTAGAATATTTTACATAGTATGTACGTCCAGACATTTTATGATGCAAATTAAAATAGTTTTTTATTATTAACATATTTTTAAGTATATGTCAATATTAATTTGAATTAAAATATTTTATCAATAACCAAATTATAAGAATTAAACATCTTACTTACACAATTTTTTTTATTTCTAAATATTTTACAACATATTCAAAAATTCTTTTTGTATTATAATGACTATTAATATTCTATTTAGAATATATTTTTCAACCTTAGATGGATGGAAAACTGACACATCCCCTCATAGTGAGTTGTAAAATGAGCCTTTCCACTCAATAACCACAAATTACTTAGTTATTTATACAATATTTTCTATATCTATACTTTTTATGTGTGCATACAACTATGAATATTCTAAAATATTCAGTGGAGGTGAAATTTCTTCGCTCAGTGACATTAATGCTGATGGTGGTTTAGTGATGATGGTAGTTTACTGTGTCATGCTTTGTCAATCACTCAATAAAAACAAAATAATCTTTTGGATAAATATTGCCATTCATTATTTTCATAAAATAACTCCCAAACCCATTATAGTATATATGTTGTAATGTAATGTGATGTCATGTAACAATTTTGACTAAGTCAAAATAAAATTGAATTGAATTAATATCATAATAATTTATATTTTATAGTTTATAATTAGAATTAATATCAAAATAATAACCTCATAATATGTCTTATATTGTTGCAATTTAAAATTTGAGAGTTTTCATGGGGATATGTATGACAAACAACCAAAGTTGAACTTTATGCCATGTACCAAGATATTTAGTAAGAAAAAAAAATTAAGGAACATCTCTTACCATTTGGGAGAATCCCTCCTTAATCAAAATTTGGTGAATAGCTCCTCTTCAAAGGAAAAATAATTAGAAAGTTCCATGAAAAGAAAAAGGAAAGCAAATCAAGGGTTTCTGGTCAATAGCATATTTCTATGTGCTTTGTCTTCTCAATGTACATGTGAACTTATGTGTTAGTGAATGGTCTAAATTAATATTGAGATATTTAAAAAAAATGGACAAATGAAATCTTCTCCTAGTCCTTAGAGCTAAATGGGTTTGAATTACACAATTTTATTGGGTATGTTTTCTAAGGTATATACGTACAAAACATTTTTTTTTTCTAGTTTAAAGTCCCTTTCAAAAAAATTGTACTTTTGTTGAATAAGAGGACTTCAGATTTCTTTTAAGATATATATATATATATATATTCTCTACCAGGAAATCACAAATTTGCATATAGATACAATGTTATCATTCTATTTATATAAAAAAATGCACCTTACATTGCTATGGTTAAAAGACGGATATAGCTTAACTAAATTATTACTTTAATTTAAATTATTATTATTAATTTTAATCACTATGAGTTAAAAATACAAAAAAATATAAAAGCATGTAACACGATTTTTAACCATGAAATCCTTGACCATTAAATAAACATTGTTACAATGTCATGGCTTATTAATACCACAATTCCAAAAAACCATGGAATTTTCTTAATTAATGAATTTAAATAAAATGGTGTGAAACTAATTTTAAGATGAATCTCAACCTTTTATTTGTGACTACTACTAAGAATGTTTTACAATATATCATGGAGTTTAAATCCATACCCATTACCTAATAACTAGTACATCTATATAAATTCAATTGCATGTAGACACCGATAGAAATTAAAACCTTACCTCATGGTAGATCTCACATAGCTAAAATTTAAAAATAAAAAATTAACTAAATTATAACTTTAGCTTAAATTACTATTATTACATAAATTATATAAATAATTAATATATAAATTAAAATATATATATATATATATATATATATATATATATATATATATATATATATATATATATATATATATATATATATATATATCTGTGTGTGTGTGTTTGTTTAAAAACCACCCCAACTTTGCTTACTAATACCACATGCCCAAGAAACTATAAAACAAGTTCATATCACAATTTTTAATTAATTAGTCTAATTAAAAGAGAAATGGCATAACTATCATTTGTGATAAATATCAACCTGGTATGTGAATACCACTAAAAATATTTTAGAATAGTGTATGAAGGTTAAAATCCTACCATCTACCAAATAATTGTTGATAATTATACTAAAATTATGGAATCCCTATTGAAAAATAGATTAAGTTGTAATTTTCAAAGCCCTATTCAAAAGTAAACACACCTATTAGGGTATATATTTTGGAACAAGTGTTGCAGGGCAGTGTAGTAACTAAAATTATGGAATCCCTATTCCAAAATAGATTAAATTATAATTTTGGAAGCCCTATTCAAAAGTAAACACACCTATTGGTGTATCCCTTTTGGAACAAGTGTTCGAGGGAATTGTAGTCTGTGCAAGAAAAATTGCAAATTGATATATGAAGTGGAAAAATCAAAGGCATACTAAAGAGAAAGAACTTGAATACATTTTGGTGGGTAGTAACCATTAGTAAGTCTCCACATTTACATTTTTACTCATGCTTGTTAAAGTTGTCAAGAACACATAAACAATGGATAGTAACCCTTAGTTAATATATTTATTTACATCTTGTTCCTATCCTCTTTTTTATGTAAATACTTGCTTAAATTATGGTGTGCACTAACTAATGGTAAATACATTATTTACATGAGTATACAATATTTTCAAGGATTTTAATTTTAGATGGTTTTCCTTTGAATATTAACAATGAAAAATTTATTACACAAATATCTTAAAATCATGCCATAAATATTGCAAATAATTTATTCAATAATATTGAAAATTAAATATTTATTTTTTAGAGTTAAATATTATAACTTTCATTGGTCAATGAAAAAATAATTGTGGTCAAGAGGAAAATATGTTGCCAGATCTAAGGAATTTAACCTTTATGGAATATTCAAATTATTAATAACTAATAGGTGGATGGTAGGAATCTTTATGGAATATTCAAAATTACTATGAATGGTAGGAATCTTTATGGAATATTCAAAAATATTATGAAATAAGGAATATCCACAATGATAAGTGAAGAAAATTGAACCTATGATGAGTGCTATAACAACCTCCCTCATCACCTTTTAACCAAAACTCCATGGACAAAGTGGGGTTGAAGTTTCATGATTAAGAATCTTGTTACATTTTGTATAGACAATTATTTTCATTAATAACATCATTTTGACTAATTTTATTGGATTTCAGTTTTTTTATATTGTGAAATGTAATAGAACCTTAAATTTTAAATAATAAAAATTAATTATTGAAATATACTTTAATTGTATGGATGTTTTTATTTTATATGATAATTATTTTTCTTAATATCATTTCTGTTTAATTGAATTTTAATTTAGCATTATGAAATGAATGTATTTCACTTTGTATAGATTATCATTTTCTTTAATATCATTTTATTTAACAAGATTGCATTTTATTATTATAAATTGGATGTATTTTATTTTGTTTAGGAAAATGCATTAAAATTCAATATTATAAATTTGATATGTTTTGTTTTGTTTCAACAAATAAATTGGATTTTAAGATTATAAATTAGACATGTATTTCATTTTTTTTTTTAAATTGACTTCATTTTAGTATTATGAATTACATATATTTTATTTTGGAAGTATCGTACAATCTTGGGTATTTATAGCCAAAATATATTAAAATAAACCTTTCGATATAACACGTAAAATAGTAACAACCCAAATTTACATACTTACTGATATTCACTGATATTCTTTAGACATCGATATTGAACGAAACCTATTTATTATAGTTATTCTCAAAATAACTCCAAGACCTCAACTATGGTGGTGGTTTAGTGGACAAGATGATGGTACTTTAGTGTTAGTACTTTAGTGTTAGGTTTTCTCAATTACAGGAAAAACAAAGGTTATTTTGGATACAATTTGTGATTCATTTTTTTCATAAAATCAACATAAACTTATTTTAAGTACAAATTTAACATGAGTAGGGAGGGAATAAATTTATTTTTTTATGTGCAAACACTTTAAAACTGAAGATACAAGCTCTATTGATTAAATAGATCTCCAGGTGAGAACCTAGAGAGTGTACAAACACTCATACACACACTCTGTTACTATTGAGTCAGATAAGCCTTAATTATATAGGCTTTCACACTAACGGGATGGTTTCAACCACTCCTGAAATATTAGGACTTGAGATCTAATCTTAGAATAATCCTATCATCATCATGACAAAAATCTAATTATGAATTTCTCCATTACTTTCAACACTCCCCCTTAATGAAGAAAGGGTACTGAACAATAACATACACCTGATGGTCTAGTATCAACTAGGCTTACAATAAAAAACATGAAAAAATTTGTAATAGAGGTTTTCATTTTGGTCTTTATGCTCGTGACTCCATACTTGTTCATTCTAAGTCGAGGCTTCATCTTCACTCATACACACACTCTATACTATTGAGTCAGATGAGCCTTAATTATATAGACTTTCACACTAACGGGATGGTTTCAACCACTCCCGAGATATTAGGACTTGAGATCTAATCTTAGCATCTCAATCCTATCATCATCATAACAACAATATAATTATGAATTTCTCCATTACTTCCAACACAAACTTATTTAAAGTGTCAAATTTATTGGCATGCAAACTTCTTTAGAGTGTAAAATACAATGTGTTTAAATTGTATTTTTTAATGCGAAACATTAAATGTTATAACCATACAAAAAATTATTTTTTTCATGATATATAAATAATTTTTTTTAAATGGTATATAATATATACCCAATCGACATTAAAATATTTTAAGTGCATCTAGACATTAATTTATTTTACATAATATGTACATCTAACCATTTTATGATGCAAATTAAAATTATTTTTTATTATTAACATATTTTTAAGTATATGTCAATATTAATTTGTATTCAAATACTTTATCAATAACCAAATTATAAGTTTTAAACATCTTAATCACATAAATTCTTTTATTTCTAATTACTTTACAACATATTCAAAGATTCTTTTTTTATTATTAGCCTCATTATTTTTTATTTAGAAAATATTTTTCAACTTTATATGGATGGGCAAACTTACACATTTCCCTAGTATTGGGTTTTAGAATGAGCCTCTCTGCTCAATAACCACAAATTACTTATTTATGTATACAATATTTTCTATATCTATACTTTTTATTTTTGTATACTACTACGAATATTCTAAAATATTCAGTGGAGGTGAAGTTTCATGTACCAAGATATTTAGTTAGAAAAACAAATAGGGAACTTCTCTAACCATTTGGGAGACGACTCCTTAATCAAGATTTGGTTAATACCTCGTCTTCAAAGGAAGAAAAAATAGAGAGTTGGATGAAAAAAAAAGGAAAGAAATTAAAGGGTTTCTCATCAATAACATACTTCCATGTGCTCTCTCATCTCAATACAGATGTGAACTTCTCTGCTAATGAAGGGTGTAAATTAATATTGGTAGATTTAAAAATCAATGGCCAAATGAAATCTTCTCCTAGTAATCAGAGTTAAATGGATTGCAATTAAACAATTTTATTAGGTACCTTTTGTAAGATATATACCTACAAAACTCTTTTTTTTGTTGTCAAGTTTGAAGTCCCTCTTAAAAAAATTGTAGTTTTGTTGAATAAAAGGGCTCCAAATTATATATATATATATATATATATATATATATATATATATATATATATATATATATATATATATATATATATATATATATATATATATATATATTCTATCGTGAAGGCACAAAATTGCATATAGATACAACATTATCACTCTATTTAAAAAAGAAAAACACCTTATATTTCTATGGTTAAAAGAAAGACATAAATTAACTAAATTATAACTTTATTCTAAATTATTATTATTAATTTCAATGGCTACTAGTTAAAAATATAAAAATTTATAAAAGCATGTAACATGATTCTTAAAATGAAATCATTAACCATTAAATAAACATTGTTACAATATCATGGCTTATTAATACCACAGTTCAGAAAAACCATGACATTTTCCTAATTAATGAATTTAAATAAAAACGTGTGGAAATAATTTTAAGCTGAATCTCAACCTTTGATTTGTGACTACTACTAAGAATGTTTTAGAATATATACCCTTTACCTAATAACTAGTGTATCCATATAAAACCACCCCAGCTTTGCTTACTAATATTATATTCTCAAAAAACTATAAAATATGTTCATATGACAATTTTTAATTAATTACTCTAATTAGAAGAGTAAAGGCATAAATATCAACCTGATCTATAATTACCACTAGAAATATTTTAGAATAGTCTATGAAGGTTAAAATCACAGTCTAGTAACTAAAATTATGGAATCCATATTTCAAAATAGATTAAATTATAATTTTGGAAGCCCTATTCAAAAGTAAACACACCTATTGGTGTATCTATTTTGGAATAAGTGTTGCACGGAAGTGTAGTCCATGTGAGAAAAATTTAAAATTGATATATGAAGTGGAAAAATCAAAGGCATGCTAAAGAGAAAGAACTTGCATAAATTTTGGTGGGTAGCAACCATTAGTAAGTCTCCACATTTATATTTTTACTCATGCTTGTTAAAGTGCTCAAGATCCATTAAAAAATGGGTAGTAATTCTTTTAAGTATATTTATTTACATCTTGTTCCTATCCTCTCTTTTTATGTAAATACTTGCTTAAATTATGGTATGCACTAACTAATGGTAAATATGTTATTTATGTGAGTATAAAATATTTTCAAATATTTTAACTTTAGGTGGTTTTCCTATGAAGCTTAACAATGAAAAAATATTGCATAAATATCTAAAAACCATGGCATAAATGTTGCAAATAGTTTATTCAATAATATTGAAAATTAAATATTTATTTTTCAAAGTTAAATATTATAAATTTCATTGGTCAATGCAAAAGTAATAGTTGTCAAAAGGAAAATATGTTGCTAGATCTAAACTTCCATAATTTTAAATTAATTATTAATAATTAATAGGTGGATGGTAGGAATTTAGCCTTTATGGAATATTGAAAAATATTATGAAATAAGTTATGATTTTTTCGACATGTATTGAAAAATTTTTGTACTGAAAAGTCATGGTATAGGTCCATGGTATTGTAATAAAATTTTGTTACAAGTTAAGAATATCCACAATAAAGTGAGGTAGAATTTACATGGTTAACAATCTTGTTACATATTATATATATATATATATATATATCTATATATATATATATATATATATATATATATATATATATATATATATATAAGTCATATACTAATTTTTTTAAAGCTTGACAATTTAAATGTGTCATTGAGTAAGTGTCTTGCTCCCTATTAATGTATACTAATCTTATTGGATTTCAATTTTTTTAAATTGTGAAATGTAATATTTTAATATTGTGAAATGTAATAGAACCTTAAATTTTAAATAATAAAATTAATTATTGAAATATATTTTAATTGTATGGATGTTTTTATTTTATATGATAATTATTTTTATTAATATCATTTATGTTTAATTGGACTTTAATTTAGCATTATGAAATGAATGTATTTCACTTTGTATAGATGATCGTTTACTTTAATATCATTTTATCTGAAACGATTGCATTTTAGTATTATAAATTGGATGTATTTTATTTTGTTTAGGCAAGTGCATTAAAATTTGATATATTTGGTTTTATTTAGGAAAATAAATTAGATTTTAATATTATAAATTAGATTTATTTCATTTTTTTTGAAAAATTGACTTCATTTTGTTATTATGAATTAAATGTATTTTATTTTAGATGTATCTTACAATCCTGAGTGTTTATAGCCAAAATATATCAAAAAATAAACTTTCAATATAACACATAAAATAATAACAACGCAAATTTACATACTCACTGATATTCACTGATATTCTTTAGACATCCATAATGAATGGAACCTATTTAGTATAGTAACCTCCCAGACCTCAACTATGATGGTGGTTTAGTGGACAAGATGATGGTACTTTAGTGCTAGGTTTTCTCAATTACAAAAAAAAAGAAGAAGGTTATTTTGGATACAACTTGACAGCTGCATTTTAGTGTTAACTAGTTGTTAACTAGTTAAATGACATTATATTAATTGTTTAAGGAACATACTGAGACAATTAATGTTTTGTTGCAAAAAGTATTTTCTTTATTGTTAATTGTGAATAATAAAATTAGTAATGGAAAGTGATTCCATAAAAAGTAAAATAAAAGGCTGATGGTAAATGTTTTCCAAGAACTGAAAGGTGGTTGGACACTTTGAACAGTTACCTGCTCCTCTGGGGATAAGAGACTCATCCTATTGAGGAATGCGGGTTCTATTCATAGAATAAGGAAGAGAGTGGAAATTTTTCTTTAGCTGGTAGAGAATAGTGGAAAATCTCTCAGTTGTCTTGAAATTTTCTGGTACTGATTGGACTTGGGGTCCTGAGGTCACAGTAGAAAATATACTACCAATCTGTACCTTTCAGTGGAAGCACGTGGGATGAGTAGGACGTCATTTCCTCTCTTTAAGGTTGGGAGGAACATCATCATCAATAATTTTTGAATTCATATAATTTTATTTTTGAGAAAAATGTTAAATAGGAATAGAGTTCTATAGGACATGTGCTTAGTTAGGAGCAAGGAACTGTAAATGATTTGTTATAGAGGTATTTGTGGAATGGAATTAGGTCTACATACCCTATGATTAAGTTATAATATTTATAAGTTCAGTGAATTATTGTGAAACACTGTTACTATGTATCAAAGTGGGTATATTGTAAAGATAGTAGGGAAAGACTACTAATACAAGTTTCTATTAATATGTTTTTTTCTTAATTACATTGTGTCTTATGAATAGAATTATTAAAATCATTGTGGAAGAATAAAATAGATACTGTAGAAACTGTGGGAGCAGTGAGGGAAAACTACTGTTAGGAGTAGAAGACCATTTACAAAAGTAAATACTATGCATGAAAGAAAATGTATTCAGACGAAAAAGTACAGGTAGTAAATATATGAAATAACCAGTTCATATTAAATTGTTCTTAGCATCTAGAACTCAAAAGATAAACAATCATGCTATAACTTAAAAACTATGCAGGAACATCGTTGGCCTTAGGTCCGGAGGTGGAACCTCCACTTCCAAGGCATGTCGTGACCCTGACCATGACTATACTCGTACAAGATCTGGTGGTCCAGTCACCAAACTTAGTAAAGGAAATAACTCCATAGAAATAATCCTTTAAATAGTTGTGTAAATACTGTTGAAACATCTTTTCTTTCCAAGCCAAAATGGTGCAACAAAAGATAACAATTGTTTGAGTTATTACATAAAGTAAGATACAAAAAGAATAATGTGGAACTGTCATGGGTCGGTGAAGGGCTTGAACCCCATCGTGAAAACAATTAACATCTCTTGAAATTTTAAGAACGAGAATAGATAGACTGTTTAACCGAAAATTCAAAGAGATGAGAAATCACATCTATTGCTATAACACAAACATAATAAAATTTAAACGTCACAAGAAGTGGAATTTGATAAAATATTTATATATCCGAGTACAGTATGAATGGAGTACAAGATAATTTAAATACAATAAAAATGGTATTTCCGTGAAAAAAAACTATGAATATTTTGCAGAGACCACCTTCCCAAGAACGTTTGGTTCGGTTCCGAAGGAAAAAAAAATACAACCAACTTTCGTAAATAACCAAAACTGGAAAATATTATACAGTTCTATTTTCTAATACAACCACAGAGAGAAACTGAAAATATTTTTATTACAAATTACCCTCTTAACACGTAGAGTCTAGCCATCATTTAACCAGAGAGTAAACCCTACGGTCTAAAAACACGATTTCTCAAATAATGAAACATTGGGTCGAAGCCCAAGTAGAATTATATCACCATATTGCCAGAAGAGGACGCAGATCAGGTAATAGTGACGAAATACTTGGATAATGAAGGAGTCAAGATGTCATCGGAACTTAAAAACAATAGCCTAGCACAAATTCCATAACTGTGGAACTATGAGGCTGTTGGACAAGAAGATTCACCTACAAGGAGCAAAATAAAACAAGCCAGTGATTAGGAGATAAGTAGCAAAGGGTTTAACAAATAAAATTAACTCTTAACTTGAAGAAAAACACCATAAAACATAGAAAATAAGTTCAAATTAGCTGTGAGGCCATCATTCCTTAAACGTAGGAGTAGTGAACTGAAAACAATAAAATGAAGGGTGAATAATATTGTAACAAGGCAAGAACTCATGAAATTGCAGAAAAATAGTACTAAGTAATTATGAAATAGAACTTGCAATGAAGGCCAAATTAGAGGCTGGCAGAAGCAATATTCACCATCCATATCTTTGTGAAATTCCCCGTGAAATGGGTCAAATAGAGTCAGCTTTCCAGATGGCCTGAAAGAAAATTTTTGCCAGTTCTCTGCCATCAGGAGAAGCCTCATAAAACCAGTGACATGAAAACATTACCAGTCAAGAAGGAAACTAATGAATGACGGTGCAAATGACTGAAGGCTAGGGTAATTGCGGAGGATAAGCCAAGTCTTCTCCCACTGAATCCCAAGGCCATCAGAACATTGTAGATCTGCCATCAATCTTACGTCGTAGGAATGAGCAGATGTACCACCATATCAAGTTCGTAACCAAGGAAAATCGCACAGGAGCCAATGCCATAAATGGTAAGGATAGGTGGTAGGAATGGTATAATAAACAAATCCCGAGATCTTTATTGAGAGTAAATAGCGAAAATGCCATGTGAAAAGTGGAATGGTATTTGGTTATAATAAATTATTATATAGCCTAAGTTTGAATTCTTAGATTTAAAAGAAGAATTTTAATGAGGGACTTTTTAAAAATTAATGTGGATAGAAAGCTAAATTTTGTTTTTATTTATGGATATTACAAGTGGTATTATAGCAGCGTTCATACACTAGGACCCTAAGGGTCAACTAATGATTAATTTGTGTGTATACTGATGCACAGAAAAAAAGCATAATAGGAAACATCATGAGAAGGGGATCAATGCAAAAACCACCCCAGAGCACTGGGGAACCCCAAACACAACTAGTAGTGAGCCGTGAGATGTGGGTTCAGCTAAGTGTGGATCAGCACCAACAAACAAGTAGACTGTTGGAGGAACAATAGCATCAAACGAGCATATTTTTGAATAAAATACAAAAGATACAAGAATATATGGTGCAGGTTTGAAGTGATAACAAGTGCTTGATGCAAGAGCAATAAAAGATACTCAAAATCCTGTGAGACAACCAAAATTAGTGAATGGAACACCCCAGTGCTGATAAAGACATACAAGAAGGTGATGGACGACAAATAAGGGACTGTACCACTAACAGAGTGAAAAGAAGCCCATCCCAGTGAAGCAATAGGAACAAAAACTATAATGAAGCAGAATCTGGCAATTTTTCGGATCAACAAGAAGTTAAGAAGCAAAAAGTGGAGCTTCATGGGGAGTTTCGAAAAATAAAACCACCAACATTTGATGGTGAAGCTAAGGAAGAGGCAGAGGCATGGTTGATATACATGAATAAATATTTTCAAGCGTATGAGTACAGCAACAACCTAAAGGCCAGATTGGACATATATTAGTTAAGAGAGAAAACTACTCTGTGGTGGGAAGAAGTAAGGAATGTTCCCAACATTGAGGACCAAGATGTTACCTGGGAATAGTTCTAGTAATACTTTAAATACAAGTACTTAATAGAAAGTTTCTACGATGAGAAATCTAAAAAATTTCATGACTTCAAGTTTGGACAAATGACTATGGATGAGTATATCGCCAAGTTCACCTCCTTGTTAAGATATGTCCCATACCTCTGAGATGAGAAGGCTAAGGTAAAAATATTTCTAAGAAATTTTCCAACACATATGAAGGAGAAAATTGAATTTGTAAATCCGAGAACCATGGATGAAACCATTTGTAAGGCATGAATGTGCTATCAACAGTCCAAGGAAAAAGGGGATGTTGGCAAAAGTTGGCAGCCAAGGAAAGGATGGAAAAGCAGCTCAAACTTCATAGGCACCAAAAAAAATAACTTTAAGAATTTTTCATGAAGTTCTATCCATAACAATTTGGCAGAAATCATTAAAGAACCCGATGGCTTGCTAAAGAGAGACCTACAAAGGCATCTAGCAAGCCTGAGGAAGGGCAAGTAGCTAAACCACCCCTACAGTGTTGGGGCTATGGTGAAGCGCATTATTACAAAAATTGCCCACAGCGAGCAAGAAGTGAAACAGTTGCAAATTTACAAGAGGCTTCTACAGTAGGCGATGTGGCTTCAAACATACCTCGTATCAATGCAGAGTTGGAGGAGTGATAGGCAGATTATCAACCAACAATGATTGAGTTGGAAGGTAAATTACTGTCTCAATATATTTATATTTTGGTAGACACAGGTGCAAGTCTACATTATGTTAGTCCCAAAATAGTGGAAATTTGTAAATTAAAAGGGCATAAATTCAGAAACCCTTGGCTAGTACAACTAGCCACAGGAGAAAAAAGAAATTTAACTGCCAAAATTCCAAACTACACATTAGAAAATGCAGAACAATAGTTAAACGTGGACCTTAACATATTTACATTAGGGTCCTATGATGTTTTTTTGGGCATGGATTGGCTAGAAAAACATTGGACCTTCGTGGGTTGTAAAGAAAAGATTATCTATTACAGAATGCAACCCGGTACACGTAAATAGATCCAAGGAATCAAGAAACCCCTATAGCTACGTCCTATTACAACATCCTACATGAATAAGTGTATGAGGAAGGCATGTTAGATTTATGCCATCCAGGTGGGATATGACAATTCCAAGGAAAAATCACCTATGATGGAAAATATACCAGTGGTACAAGATTTCATGGATGTATTTCTAGAAAATATCCCTGGATTACCACCAAGAAGAGATATCGATTTTACCATTGAATTAATGCCAAGATCATCACCTGTGTCAAGGGATCCTTACAGAATGAGTGTTACAAAATTAGCTAAATTAAAAATGCAGTTACAAGCACTTCTAAACAAAGAATATATTCATCCAAGTGTGTCCCCTTGGGGAGCACCAGTGCTGTTCATTAAGAAGAAGGACAGAGCCATGCGAATGTGTATGGACTATAGACAGCTCAACAAGTTAATAGTCAAAAACAAATATCCCTTGCCAAGGATTGATGATATGTTCCATGAAAAATTTTAGGGGCTAATATTCGGAGGTGGGCTAATTTTCCATGATTTTTCTGTAAAAAAAGATTCGCAAATTTCCATTTTTTTATAAAAAAAGGTTCGCCCAAATTTTATAATATAAAATTATTTTACTTTAAAAATCACCAAAATTATATATAGAATGTATATGAAATCATTATAGATTTTAATAATTTTACAAGTACATGAATACACATTTTATAGTTTGCCTATTAGGGACTAGTGAGATTTGCCAATGTTTTGAAACTTCAATATAATTTTCCATCCTTAAAATATTCCCTAATCTGTTGGATCAAGTGAAGGGGGCCACATTATTCTCAAAGATAGATTTAAGATCTAGATATCACCAGATCTGAATCAAGGATGAAGACATTTACCAGACTGCTTTATGTACTAGGTACGAGCATTACGAATTTGTGGGGTTACCCTTTGGGCTAACAAATGCACCAGCAACCTTTATGAGGTTAATGCATGGTCTATTACATCCTTTCCTGGATAACTTTGTACTTATATTCATAGATGACATTTTAATCTATTTTAAAAACTAGGAAGAACATAGAGAACATTTAAGGATTGTGCTAGAAATGTTAAGAAAACACCAGCTGTACGCTAAGTTCGGAAAATGTGATTTCTTCAAAATAGAAATCCAATACTTAGGACAGGTTATCTCAGTAGAGAGAATTTTTGTTTATCCAGAGAAAATCAGGACCATCATGGAATGGAGAGTTGCCCAAAATGTGGCGGATATCCGATCCTTTATGGGATTGGCTGGTTATTATCGAAGATTCATTGAAGGATTCTATGGAATTACTTTTCCAATCACCTCATTGCAAAGAAAAGGAAAATTATTTAAGTGAACCATTGAGTGCCATAACAGTTTTGAAAGGCTGAAGTAGTTATTGAACACTGCACTAGTGTTGAAGGTAGCTGACCCCAAGAAAGAATTTGAAGTTTGTACAGATGTTAGTAAAGAGGGTGTTGGGGCAGTTTTATCTCAGGAAGGAAAGGTAGTGGCTTATGAGTTAAGAAAGATGAAGGAACTTGAACAAAGATATTAATCCTATGATCTAGAGTTAATAGCAATAGTACATGCACTCCGAGAATGGAGACACTACTTGTTGGGTAAGAAATTTGTACTAAATATAGATCATAGCAGCCTAACCAGTTATTTCAAAGAAGTTGATTTAAACTCCCGACAGGCAAAGTGGAATGCCTTCCTAAGTGTGTTTTATATGGACATCGAGCATGTGAAGGGTAAGTAAAACTAGGTGGCTGATGCTCTAAGTAGAAAAATTCATTGTGTTTATGAGCTTTACTATAATCATCTTGAATGTAAATTCTTGGATCAAGTAAAGGAGGAAGCCCAGAAGGATCCTGAATATCAATTCCTATGGTAAAAAATGGAAAGCAGGGAAGTACTTCTAAATATGGAGTTGATAAATATCAGATGATAACCTTTACAGGAAAGGTGTATGTACTGAACTGTGTAGAATTAAAGGAGCTAATCATGGATAAATACCATCGTAGTAATTATGTGGGTCACCCAGGAAATAAGAAAATTTTAACTGCTATTAGAAAAGTATATTTCTAGCCTGGTATGCATAAAAATATTGTAGAGTATCGAAATAAATGTTTGGAGTGTCAACAGATTAAGGTGGAGCATCGAAATCCTGTAGGATTGTTGCAGCCCATACTGGTACCTAAATGGAAGTGGGAGGTCATATCCCTAGACTTCATTACGGGTTTACCATGGTCAAAGAAGCACAATGACTCCATCATGGAGGTATTTGACAGATTGAGTAAATTGGCACATTTTATACTTGTACAGTCTACTTACAAGGCTATACAGATAGCAGACATCTTTATGAGAGAAATTTCTAGGTTACATGGCATTTCAAAGACTGTTATCTCACACAGGGATGTAAATTTTACCTCATCATTTTGGAAAACTCTATTCATAGGTCTGGAGACCCAAATAAACTTTAGCACTACTTATCATCCCTAGACAGTTGGTCAGAGAAAGCAGGTATACCAATTTTTGGAAGACATGTTGCACATCTACGTGATGCAGCAACCAAGCAAATGGGAAGAATATTTGCATCTGGTTGAATTTTCTTATAACAACGGTTATCAGGAGTCCCTTAATATGAGTCCTTTTGAAGCTCTATATGGAAGGAAATGTCGCACACCCATAAATTGGAGCAGCCCTGGAACGAAACTAATTTTGGGACCATAAATGATGGTTGAAATGGTGTTAGAAGTAAATAAGATCAAACAAAATTTGAAAGTTTCACAAGATCGGCAGAAGATATATGCATATAAGAAGGGGACCTATCAGGAGTTTGAAGTGGGTGATCATGTGTATCTAATAATTAAACCCAAGAAAAGTACCTTGAGGTGGGCCTCTTGTGCCATGTTGGCTCCCAGGTTCTATGGACCCTTTCAAATTTTGGAAAGTGTAGGACCTGTGGCTTATCCACTGGCTTTACCCAGTCACATCCGAGTACACATTGTGTTTCATGTGTCACTGTTAAAGTGATACATACATGATTTGAAGCATGTAATTCATTGGTAGAATATACAGGTATGAATTAAAAAATCCTAACCTGAAATATGATTTCTTTATGGAAATTTGACAAGGAACTTTGTTGTTTGCAGGTAGAGCCAGACGACGAGTTTCTGGTCAAGCCAAAACACATACTTGACCTGAGAGAAATCATGCTCCAGAAGTGAGTCATCACCCAGGTTAAAGTGAAGTGGAAGCACTTTCACATGGATGAGGCTACTTGGGAGGATGAAGGGTTTCTGTGTGAGGCTTACCCAGAGCTATTTTCTGAGCTGGAGTGAAACACCGAGTACGGTGTTACTTTCAGGGGGGTAAGTTGTGACAGCTGAATTTTAATGTCAACTAGTTGTTAACTAGTTAAATGACATTTTATTATCTGTTTAAGGAAAATTCTAAGACAATTAATGTTTTGCTGGAAAAGTTACTTTTTTATTGTTAATTGTGAATAATAAAATTAGTTATGGAAAACGATTCCATAAAAAGTGAAAAAAAAGGCTCATGGTAAATGTTTTCCAAGAACATAAAGGTGGTTGGACAATTTTAACAGCTACTTTCTTCTTGAGAGATAAGGGACTCATCTCAGTGAGGAATGGGGGTTATGTTCAGAGACTAAGGAAGAGAGTGAAAAGTTTTCTTGAGTTGGTAGAAACCAGTGGAAAATCTCTCAGTTGTCCTGAAATTTTCTGGCACTCACTGGACTTGGAGTCCTGAAGTCACAACAGAAACATATTTCCAATATGTACCTTTCAGTGGAAGCACATGGAAAGAGTAGGATGACATTGCCTCCCTTGAAAGTTGGGAGGAACATCATCAGTAGTAAGCTGTGAATTCATATAAGTTTCTGAGTATTTTTTAGAAAAATGTGAAATAGGAATAGAGTTCCACGGGACATGTGCTTAGTTAGGAGTGAGGAGGTATAAGTGATTTGTTATAGAAGTATTTGTGGAATGGAATTAAGTCTACATACCCTATGATTAAGTTATGATATTTATAAGTTCAGTGAATTATTGTGAAAGACCGTTACTATGTATCAAAGTGGGTATAATGTAAAAATAGTAGGGAAAGATTGCTAATACAAGTTGCTACTAATATTTTTTTTTGTTAATTAAAATTTCTCTTATAAATAGAATTATTAAAATGACTGTGGAAGAGTGCAGTAGATATTGTAGAAACTGTGGGAGCAGTGAGGGAAAACTGCTGTTAGGAGTAGAAGACCATTTACATAAGTAAATAATGTGCATGAAAGAAAATGCATTCAGATGAAAAAGTAAATGTAGTAAATATACGAAATAACCAGTTCATATTAAGTTGTTCTTGGCATCTAGAATTCAAAAGATAAACAATCGTGCTATAACTTAAAAACTGTGGAGGAACACTGTCAGCCTTACGTCCAGAGGTGGAGCCTCCAGTTCCAAGGAACGTCGTGACTCTGGCCATAAATATACTCGGGCAAGATCTAGTGGTTAGGTCACCAAACTTATTAAAGGCAAGAATTCCAGATAAATAATCCTTTAAATAGTCGTGTGAAGACCATCGAAATGTCTTTTCTTTCCAAGACAAATGGTGCAACAGAAGATGACAATTATCCAAGTTATTACATACAGTAAGATACAAAAATAAATAATGTGAAACTATCATGGGTCGGCCAAGGGCTCGAGCCCCATCGTAAAAACAATTAACAACTCTTGAACTCTTAAGAACGAGAATAGATAGACTGTTTAACCGAAAATTCATAGAGATGAGAAATCACACCTATTTCTATAACGCAAACACAATCGAATTTAAACATCAAAAGAAGTGGAATTCGATAAAATATTTATATATCCGAGTATAGTCTGAATGGAGTACAAGATTATGTAAATACAATAGAAATGGTATTTCCATTAAAACAAACTAAGAATATTTTGCAAAGACCACCTTCCCAAGATAGAATGGTTCGGTTCGAAAAGAGAAAACATACAACCAACTTTCACAAATAACCAAAACTGGAAAATAGTATACGGTTTTATTTTATAATACAACTGCAGAGAGAACCTGAATATACTGTTATTACAGATTACCGTCTTAACTCATAGGTTCTGGCTGTCATTTAACCAGATAGTAAACCCTACGGTCTAAAGACATGATTTCTCAAATAATGAAACATTGGGTCGATGCCCAAGTAGAAGCAGATCACCATATTGTCAGAAGAGGACGCAGATCAGGTAATAGTGATGGAATAGCTGGATAACGAAGGAGTCATGATGCCATCGGAACTTAAAAACAATATCCCAGCACAAAATCCAAAATAGTGGAACTATGAGGCAGTTGGACAAGAAGATTCACCTGCAAGGAGAAAAAGAAAACAAATCAGTGACTAGGAGATAAGCGGCAAAGGGTTTAACAAATAAAATTAACTCTTAACTTGAATAAAAACACCGGAAAGCGTAGAAAATAATTTCAAATTACGTTTGAGGCCAATATTCCTTAAACGCAGGAGTAGTGGATTGCAAACAATATAAGGAAGGGTGAATAATACTGTAACAAGGCAAGAGAAGAGGTTTTAGTGAGGATTCAGTATTATGAAATGGAAGAGAGGAGGTTTTAGTGGGGTTTATTATTATGAAATGGATGTTTTTCATTTCGTATAAGAAATTATTTTCTTTAATAATATCATTTTGACTAATTTTATTGGATTTCAGTTTTTTAATATTATGAAATGTAATAGAAACTTAAATTTTAAATAATAAAATTAATTATTGAAATATATTTTAATTTTATGGATGTTTTTATTTTGTATGATAATTATTTTTCTTAATACCATTTCTGCGTAATTGGACTTTAATTTAGCGTTATGAAATGAATGTATTTCACTTTGTATAGATGATCATTCCTTAATATCATTTTATCTAACAAGATTGCATTTTAGTATTATAAATTGGATGTATTTTATTTTGTTTAGGCAAGTGCATTAAAATTCAATATTATAAATTTGATATATTTAGTTTTGTTTAAGCAACTAAATTGGATTTTAATATTATAAATTAGATGTATTTCAATTTTTTTTTTGAAAATTTGACTTCATTTTGGTATTATGAATTACTGTATTTTATTTTGGATGTATGGTACAATCCTGGGTGGCTATAGCCAAAATATATTAAAAAAAAAACTTTCAATATAACACATAAAATAGTAACAACCCAAGTTTACATACTTACTGATATTCACTGATATTCTTTAGACATCCATAATGAACGAAACCTATTTAGTATAGTTTTTCTCAAAATAGCCTCCGAGACCTCAACTATGATGGTGGTTTATTGGACAAGATGATGGTACTTTAGTGTTACGTTTTCTCAATTACAAGGAAAAAACAAAAGGTTCTTTTGTATATAATTTTGTATTCATTCTTTTCATAAAACCAACATAGATCCATCTTAAGTACAAATTTAAAATGAGGATAAAGAGATTAAATTTCTTCACGTGCAAACTTCTTTAGAGTGTCAAATTTCTTAGCGTGCAAACTTCTTTAGAGTGTAAAATACAATGTGTTTCAATTGCATATTTTAATGCTAAACATTAATGTTATAACCATACATAAAAAAAATCATGATATATACATAATTTTTTTTAAATGGTATATAATACATACCAAATCAACATTAAAATATTTTAAGTACATCTAGACATTAATATATTTTACATAATATGTACATCCAAACATTAATATATTTTACGTAATATGTACATCTAGACATTTTATGATGAAAATTAAAATGGTTTTTTATTATTAGCATATTTTTAAGTATATGTCAATATTAATTTGTATTAAAATACTTTATTAGTAACCAAACTATAAGATTTAAACATCTTACTCACACAATTTTTTTTATTTCCAATTACTTTACAACATATTCAAAAATTATTTTTTTACTATAGGCCTCATTATTTTCGTCTTTAGAAAATATTTTTCAACTTTAGATGGATGGACAAACTTACATGAGCCTCTCCCTCGAAAAACAAAAATTACTTATTTATGTATACAATATTTTCTATATCTATACTTTTGATTTGTGTATACTACTATGAATATTCTAAAATATTCAGTGGAGGTGAATTTTCTGCCCTCTGTGACATCAACGATGATGATGGTTTAGTGCGTCCTACTTTGTCCATCACTAAAAAACAAAAGCATATTTTGGATAAAGAATTTCATTCTTTCTTTTTATAAAATAACTCCCAAACCCAATATAATATATATGTTGTAATGTAATGTCATGTCATGTAAACATTTTGACTAAGTCAAAAATAAAATTAAATTGAATTAAAAAATAATGATTAATAATTATATTTATAATTTATTATTAGAATTAATATCAAAATAATTACCTCATAATATGCCTTATATTGTTGCAATTTAAAATTTGATACTATTCATGGGGCTATGTATGACAAACAACCAAATTTGAAGTTTATGCCAGGTACCAAGATATTTAGTTAGAAAAAAAAATAGGGAACATCTCTAACTGTTTGGGAGACTCCTCCTTAATCAGGATTTGGTGAATACCTCCTCTTCAAAGGAAAAAAAGATAGATATTTCCATGAAAAGAAAAAGGAAAGAAATTGAAGGGTTTCTCATCAATAACATATTTCCATGCGCTCTGTCATCTCAATATAGATGTGAACTTCTCTACTAATGAAGGGTGTAAATTAATATTGGGAGATTTAAAAATCAATGGCCAAATGAAATCTTCTCCTAGTCCTTAGAGCTGAATGGATTGGAATTAGAGAATTTTATTAGGTACTTTTTGTAAGGTATATATCTACAAAACTCTGTTTTTTTTTCTGTCCAGTTTGAATTTCCTCTCAAAAACATTGTAGTTTTGTTTTTTTTTTTCTAAATTTCACTATAATCTATTACTGTAACAAAACGGTACAATGAGGCACTAGCCTCCATAGTTCTCAGCCAGGGTTCATGGCAGATTGCATCCAAAACATATTAAAGACTGCCCTATAGTGGGAAACCATTCTGGTCCAAAACAGATGTGCCGCCCACGCAGGGGAAACCGACATGTGAGCATAATTTACTATTCTATTTACAACCATTTCAAAACTAACTAAACTTTTCAAAAAAACTAAAATGAACCTAAATTATTGGGATCTGGAAACCTGATTCCTGAAGAAGCTTTCAGGTATAAGTGTCATTTGGTGTCACTGGGTGTTATTCAATAATTTAGCAACTGTAGGCGTCGAGGTCTTCCCTTTCAGCCTACATTTCACTCATGTCATCCTTCTGCCTTTCTCCGCCAAGAGCTTTTTCCTGATTTCCCCTTGTCTTCTCTACGATGCCTTCATCAGTGTGAATCCACCTGCGTTTGCAAGCAGGATGCTCACCCTGAGTTGAGTGGTGCTTCTCTGTTACACTAGTGTGAGGATCTTCAGGAGGCTCGCCCTAAGTTGTGTCATGCTCCTCCTCCTAAAACATGACTGTTATAGTGGCTTTGATAGTAGGTCTGTCCATGGCACATTGGTAAGTAAATTTGGTTGTGTAATGGGAAGATTGTGAGCTGGACGGGAAGGTAGCAGCAGAAGGACCAGATTGTAGAGGCTGAGAGTTGGTAATGCAAGTGCAACCTTTGTCGCTACACGTGTGTGGGTAGTGACACGAGAAATAATTAGATGAAGGCGAAGAAGTGGAGTTCGAATCAGGAAAGGGCGAGGAATGAGGCATTCTCCCTCTGTTGTTGCCTCCTCTGCATCACATCCATTGACGTAACCTGAGCATAGCTTCACTGGGAGAAAGGGACTGGGAATTATGAGGAATGGGAATTATGAAGAAATGGTAACTACGAGTAGTGAGAGATGTGGGATTGGGGATGATGTTACAACAAATACGCTGTGTGTAGTGGTTACCTGGCCCAAACTCTATGCAACAAAGAATTGGGTGGCGCCTACCAGTTGTAGTGTGGAAACTTGGCTTTGCATCCACATGGGGAAATTGACATTGCAGAGTCAGAGGAGAATGAACATTTGAGAATGAAAGTTAGAAGGCTTCAGAGGGAGCCATTATGAAGTTTTGATGCAGGATGGCGGTGTTGAGTCGATTTAAGTGCGGCATTGAATTGCATTTATGAATGTTAATCACTGTGAGTTTACGGGCAGTAGAATGGTTACACCACTTGCCACCCCAAACCTCCACCATTGTATTAATCTTGGAAAACACCCACATCTAGGGGTTTTTATTCTTTGTGCACCAGTGCAGTGCATTCATGGAGTTGGGTACTATCATTGAGGATGGTGAGGGATCCTGCTTCTAACACTTGATCTTTTTCTACCTCTATATTTGCTAATAGATCAGCAATCTTGTTTCCATCCCTTTTGACATGATTGAAGGTGATAGATCTCTCGTTTCTTAACCATTGTTCAATGAGTTCTAGGCAAGCCACTAATCTCCAACTATTTGCCACTTTGCAGGCTGGGGACTCCATTTGTATTTGATTGGACATGTTGATGAGGATTTGGGAATCCCCTTCAATTATAACAGGGGAGAAATTATATTGATGTGCTAAACTGAGTCCTTGCCACAACCCTTCCAGTTCTGCTGAATTATTCGTATCCCAGCCAACGAATCCGAAGTAGATGAGAAGAGGGATGCCTTCATGATTTCTGAATATGCCTCCATATCCTGCCTTGCCCGGATTTCCTTTTTAGGCTCCATCAAAATTTAATTTAATTATACCTAGTGGAGGGGGAATCCACGGAGGGAGAGAGAAAGATGTGGTGGGGAGAATGTTGGGATCATCCATAACAGGGGGGAGCCGGATGTGCCAATTTTCCAGAATATTCCTTTCATGTGCTTCAGTAGGATAATCTTCTACCTGCCATGTCTGAAGAGCCAATGTTTCTTGAATATTATGGTAGAAATTACTCCATAACATGTCGAGGGGAGTACTTTTATTTTTAAAAATTCACATATTTCTTTCCTTCCAAATTGTCCAAAGAAGTAGACCCGGGAGGATTTTCCAAAGAGAATTTAATGTCTTGCTATTGTATGGAGTGGAGATCTAGTTGCGTATGGTGCTAACAATATCCTGTGAAACTCTTCATGTTCTTTGACGCCTGAAGCTGAGTTTTTCCCATAGTTTGGTGGCCAAGTTGCACGAATCCATAATGTGCTAAATAGTTTCATTTTGCTGATTGCAATTGGGGCAGTGTGAGGGTCCGTGGAAACCTCGTTTTATGAGATTATCCCATGTGACAATTCTTCTATGGCTGAGCAACTAGATGAAAGTGTAAAATATAGGCCAGATTCCAGGGATCCATATCAGTTCCCATATAGGATCCACAGGTTCCTGAGTTTGAATCATCAATCCATATGCCTCCTTGGTTGTAAAGATTCCTTGTGGGGCATATCCCCATATTAGAATCTCTTTTTGATCTCAATATCTGATTTTCTGATTGTTGAGCTCTATGTCCATTGCTTTGTGGAAGTCCCCCTGTTCTTGCGAAGAAATTTGTTCTTCCTTTTTCCATTGCCTGTATCCTCGATTATTATGTTGAGTCCAGAATTGAGAAACTGTTTCGTTATCATGAATAACAAGTTCCTCAAGGTTTTGGGGTTGGAAGGTTTCTAGAATTTTATGTCGTTGTTGCCAAGAGTCAACCCAAAATCTAGGATTACCACCATCTCTAATCTTCCAAAAACTTTGTTGTCATAGCATGTCCCTATTTTGTCTTGCTACATTCCAAATGAGGGAACCGACATAATTATTTTTGAGTCTGATCAATTCTTCTGGTGGTCAATTATTTGCATATTTTTTTGTCCATAATTTGGCCCATGGAGTGTATGGGGCTGATAGCCATTGCCACCATATTTTTGTTCCCATCACTGCATTACTATGTTGTGGATCTCGTAGTCCAAGTCCTCCTTGTTTTTTTGGTGTGTAAACTATTGTCCATTTTACTAATGCCCATTTGCGATTTTTTCCTGAGGAACCCCATATAATGTTGTGTTGTATGTCCTTGATCTTCTTGAGTACCCGCTTTGGCGGTGCAAGAAAAAAAAAAGGTATATAGGCATAGTTTGAAGTATAGCTTTGATGAGCAAAAGTTGAATAGCCATATTAATAGTTCTATATGTCCACGAAGACAGGCGGCCTTCAAGTTTTTCGAGGAGGAGTTGCCAGGATGTGTGCTTTATGGCTAAGTAGATCAAAGGTGTGCCCAAGTATTTGGCTATAGTGAAACCCAGGATTCTAGCTATGTTTCTTTGGGATACTATGGGTGTATGAAAAAAGAAGATATGAGACTTGACAGTGTTAAAATTTGTTCCTGAGGCCTCAGAGAAGGTATATAACAAGGATTTAAGAGTATAATATTCTTGGATGGAAGGGTGTCCAAACAACATATTATCATCCATGAATTGTTGATGAGTGGTGGTAGAGGATCTGTGCACTGAGATGCCTCTGAGGTTTTGAGAGTGGAGAGCATGCTTTAAGAGACATCCTAAGCCTTCCGCCATGAGGAAAAGGATGAATGGTGATAGGGGATCACCTTGAAGAATATCTAGAGATGGGGAGAATGGGCATGACGGGATGCTATTAACTAAGATAGAGAAGAAAGTAGAGGAAATAAGATTCATCACCCATCTAACCCATGTTGGGCTGAAACCATAGGCTATAAGCATTTGTTTTATATATGTCCAGCTTAATTTATCAAATGCTTTTCATAAATAAATTTTGAGAAGCATATATGCCTGTTTGTTGTGCTTTAGAGAGTGAATGATCTCATGTGTTAGAATTATGCCATCTAGGATTTCACGTCCCTCCACATATCCTGATTGTTCCTACGAAACTAGCAGGGGAAGTAGCGGCTTGAGTCTGTTGGCAATGACTTTCGAAATTACTTTGTAGATTACATTGCATAGAGCTATGGGCCGAAACTTATCCAGGGTGTTCGTGTGATATTCTTTGGGAAAGAGGGCTATGGATGTTGCATTTAGCGAAGGAAGCAGCCAATGCATTTTCCTAGATTCCTCCACCACTTTCCATACTTCTAGTTCGATGAGATCCCAAAAGTAATGGAAGAAGTTGGATGTAAATCCATCAAGTCCAGGGGATTTCCCATCTTTCAATTGAGCCATTACAGATTCAACTTCCATTAGAGTAACCGATTGGAGTAGTAGTTGATTTTTCTCTTCGGTAATTATTTTAGGCACATGCTAAAGAATTTTATTTATGGCTAGTTTCCTGTTCACAGGAGGCTCTTCATGAACAGATTTAAAGTGTTTGAGGATTTCTTTCTCGATATCCTCATGTTCCTCCATTCTTTCTCCTTGCTGGTTCTGAATTTGGGCTATGTTATTATGCATTCTTCTTTAGATGGTGGTACGGTGAAAGAATTTAGTGTTTCTCTCCCCCTCTTTTAGCCATCTGATTCTTGATTTTTGTTTCCAAAACACTTCCTCTTGCTTCCTTTTGTCTTCTAGCTGAGTAGTATGGACTTGTTCCTGATTAGATAGTGTATCTGTTCTCCCTTCCTCAATAATTCATTGTTGTAGCTCCTTCATATTTTGTTCAAGAGGTTTTTGAGATTCAAAAATATTTCCGAAGGTCGAATGGTTCCATTTCTTGATTACCCTTTTCAAATACTTTAGGCATTATTGGAATTCATACATGATTGATCCATCCAAAGGGGTGAAGCTTTCCCAGGCTGTTTTGACCATATTTTTGAATTATGGATGTGAAATCCAAAAGGCTTCAAAATCGGAAATGTCTTCTGGTGGAATAACCCAGTCGTTGCCATTGTAGAGAGATTGGCCAATGATATGAGCCTAATAATGGCAAGATTGAGGCTATGATATCTCTTCCCAGGTGAATGGAATTGTCCTAAATGAGAAATCGATCCAACCAATATGCAATTTGTTGTGATCCTGATCTTCTGTTATTTCATGTATAGATGTCATTATTGAATGGTAAATCTATCAGCTAGTTGTTTTGTATGTAGTCTCTAAAATGATTTCTTTCATTATCCAATTTGACTCTTCCACCTTTTTTCTCCTCCAGTTTAGTGATCATGTTGAAATCCCCACCTGTAATCCATAATGGGTGAGTTCTGGCTGAATTGAGAGCTTCTAATGTGTTTAGAAGCGCAATATTTTGCAGGGAGTCCTGAGGAAAATATACATTTGTCAAATGACCATGTATATTGGTTCTTATGATGTGAAAAGTGGCCTGTATGAGATAATGAGAGGCTTCAAAGTCTATAAGGGAGAGGGCTTGTGACTTCCATGCGATTGCAAGTCCTCCCGATGCTTTAGATGTGTCAACCACCACTGATTGACATCCTGTCCACGCTCTAGAAATAATGGAACCCAATGTAGTGTTGTTGCATTTTGTTTCTTGCATGAGAAAAATTTGTGGTTTTTCTTGCTGTATCATGGTCTTTATCATTCTGTATTTCACGGGGCTGTTGAGCCCTCTTACATTCCATGAGATGAGCTTCATGGTTGACTAGTGGAAACCAGACTGAAGTGCTTAGTTAACTTGGAATATCTTCCTGACTCCACCAGGATTTCCCCTAAAATGATTGTTCTTTGTAGATCTGTTTTTCTTCCCCTTTTCTTGCTATATTTTGGAGATTTTTTCCATTCTAGTTGCTGCCTAGCTATATCCCTAAGGTTCTCTGAGAATGTGCTCTTGAAAGAATTATTTCCAAGTTCTCAAGCTACCTCTCCGGGATTTCTTCAAACTCTTTCTTCCAGCAAGCTTGTTCAAGAATAATAATGTCAAGATCTCCTATGTCAAAGCTCTCTGGTTCCTCATCCATGTGGATGGGTTGGTTGCTTTCAGGCATTGAACTAGTGATCTTGGCGGGATCTAATAAGAAGCTGTCGATGTCCATTCCTTTCACTTGCCATATCACTAAGTCTTTCTCCATGTTGGGAATGGTGGGATGGATTGTTGTCTTTGGATCGACTTGTGGTTCATGCAGAGATGTGCTCGGATTCGTGCTATGAGTGGAGGTGGATGGTGTGGTGGATGGTTCAATAGGTTTGGATCATTCGGTTTTAGGCATGGAATGTTGGGACAGAATATCAAAGCTATTACTTTTGGCTGGTGCTGATGGAGTGGGTAAGGGGTTTTTTGGGGCTTATGAGGGCTTTTTGGCATGTTTCTTTCAATTTTTAACTTTTGTGAATCCTTCTGAGTCAGATTTCATCGGGTTTTTTAGTGTGTCCTTTGCAGCCTTCCTCCAGTGATCAAACATGCTCTTACAAAGTGATTTTAAGATTTCAAGGTCAAATTTTGTCATTTCAGTGAGTCTTCAAGTAAAATTTGGTCACTAGGTATTAGGTCTAGGGTTTGCTTTTACTCTTGTCAAAGTTGTCCAAATGTCGGTCCATGTCACCATTCAGCTGAGTGTACCATCATTCAGAGGGTTTTCATCATCATGTCAAGTTCCAATGGGTCATTTTACACCTTGTTCATGCTTTAGTTGTGCCTAGGTAAGGTTCATTTCCCTCTCCAAGGGTTTTGAAGGTAATTTCTCTTGGATGGTCAACTCATCATCAAAAATTGTATCCTGATGTTCATACACCTTCCCCTATCCTTAATTTACCTTATTAAACACTTCCCATCACTGAGATCCCCCAAATTCCTCATTTTTGCACAAACCCTAGTTTCTTGCCACAACTTGGCAATTTTCTAGGCTAGGCCTGTGTTTTTCCCTTTTGGACCCCTTCCCCTCACTCAATCTCTGAGATTCTCCTTTCCCCTGCTTCCTAACATCCCCCCCTACTTCCCAAAATTTCTCCAAGAATTTAGAAGCCCCTTATCCCCTTCATTTCGCTTCATTTCGACAAAATCCCTTGTTTCACACATCGGGATAAGTTTCACTCAAAAGATGTTTCAGAATAATAAAAGATGAATTTTGGAAAACTGAGAGATATTTTTGTCAAAAAAATCCCAAGGAAGAAAAACCTCTTTCACGTTTTACACAGGTATCATGGTTTTAGAGAAATGTCAAAAATACCGTTGCCTCAGGAGAATTGAATGCACCTTTGAAGTGACCTTGGGAAAATCAAGATTTCTCCTAGCATGGTTGGCTAAATGACTTGCTTGATGGGTCAAATGATAACTAGAAACAAATATATTTCTAATGATCTATCATGAGCTCAATTTGGAGTTGAGGAAGACCTTCAAAAGTTGACTGCAACAGCTCTCTGCCTTGAGGCAGCCTCATTTTGCACATTTTGACCAGTCTTGGGAGATTTGATTTTGACCTCTGTTCTGGTAGGGCTAGCTACCAGACTGAGCGTGGTTTGGTGTTACCCTGAATCCCGCCTTCCTTCAGCCTAAGGTGGATTTGGGCTATAACATAGTGGCGACCATACTGGGGAAGAAAATGGTTTTCTTGTTGGTGTTATTTGTTTCATAAGCTACAGACGGAGCCTAAAGTTATGCCAGGAAACCTTCAAAACGCTTTTGCTTTGCATTAGCGGAAGTAGATAAACGCTGCTTCAGTCAATCTCCGGTCTAGCTTGTGAACGTGACACTTGACTTGTAGATTGTCTTGCCCCAGTACGTGTATCAAGTTCAGATCTGATGGTTGATGGTGGACAACGATCAGACATAAGAAGGCTGAAATCTTTCACCTGGTGACTCCAATTCAAAGTCTGGAGGACTGACTCTTTCTCTGAGAAAATGGAAGGATCTTACACAAAGTTCAGGTATCTAAAGTGGAATGGTATTCAGGATCTAATCTGCTTTCTTGTAAATTACTTCTTTGCTGGTCTTGAAGCTGTCCTGAAAGTTTTTCAAAGTTTGTTGTATGAGAAAGGTCATCAAAATCTTCACTCGACCTATTCAAAGAGTGTAAATACTGAGTTTCCCTTTGATCCTGGTCTCCTTACTTTTCCCACATATTATGATGACTCTCTTCAGAGTGATGAGCCAGAAAATCAAGCTGATCCCACAGCTCTTGTACATGCCCCTACACCTTGTAAAATTCCAGATCGGTACAAACCTCTTGTTTTACCTTCTGTTCTTCATGCTTTTCCTGCAAATTATGACCTATATCTACCAAGATTTGATGGTGAATGTAACAATGTCAACGCTGAGCAACATGTGCAGAATGTTGAGACTTTTCTAGACCTTTTTGAAGTTGATGATGAAGATGTTAGTATTAGGCTTTTTTCTCTTTCTTTTCAAGGCCAAGTCAAGAGTTGGTTTAAAGCCCTGCCTGATGCGAGCATCTCAGATTTCCAGCAGTTCGTCGAAGTTTTCCTCGACAGGTGGGTGATCGGACATAATCCTTTCCTTATTATAGAAGAGTATAACCAGCTGAAAAGACTGCCAGGGGAGACAGTACAACAGTTTTCTGCCAGATTTAACCAAGTATATTTTTCAATGCCAGCTGATATAAGACCTTCTCCTAGATCTGCTCTCTTGCACTACCCGGGTGCCTTTGATCCGGAAATGGAGTTTCAGTTGAGAGAAAGGAATATTGCAACACTTCACGAGATGCAGAATAGTGCAGTGAATGTAGAGGCTCATTTGCTGATCCGAAGGGCAAGGTTGAAGGAAGAAGAGATGAAAAACATGGATCCGGAGAAATCGATATCTCTAGAGGTAAAGCTTGACATGTTGGTAAGTGCAGTAGAAGAGATGATGCAAAAGAACACCACAAAGAATGAGTATAATGTTCAAGCCCATGACTTGTTGATTGAAGAAGAACAAGTTGTTGATCCAAAACATTTTGTTTCTTATCCCAGTTGTCATAGTGATTGCTTTATAGATCATCTTGAAGAAGAGAGAGCTGTTGATATGACATGTATGCTTGATGATGTGTTGTATACTGATGATTTGCCTCAGTTTGATCAGTATGATGATGATTATGTTCTCCAAATAGAAGCTAATCTTGCAGACAAATCAGCAGCTAGTTTGTGCGAGGAGGAAGTTCACTTTCAGCAGCTCGAGTACAGTGATCAACCGATGCATATCAGCTATGACAATGATGAGGAAAGTGCAGAAAATTTTGAAATAAGTGAAGGATCTTTGCCTTTTTGTTTTGATTCATTTCAGTTCATCAGAGACAACTACCATGCAATCAGAAATCAAATGTCAACAAGTCTTGATCTGGACCATCTTGAGTGCAATGAAAACCTTGTTCAAGACTTCTCATATTCAGATTTTCAGCCCTCGAAAGCCATTGATTTTCAAGTTGCAGATGAGGACATGGAAGATGGTACATATGATCAAATGATACAAGGTGACTCCGTACCATTTTTTTTTGAATCATTTCAGTTTTTGAAGGGTAAATTGCATAGTAAATCTTCAAATGAGCAGCATTTAGGAAATCAGCAATCTCTCAGTTTTAATGTTGAGGATGAGATAGATATCGAAATTCTTGAGCAAGTTGTTAATGAGGAATCTTCTCCTGAAACGACTGATGAAATCATTTTGGATACAAAACCCTCCCTAGCTCCAGATTTGTAGCCACCAAATGAAATTGAAGGTCAGATTACGGATGAAGGCGTGGAAGCCGAAATACATGATTTAATGATGCAAGAGGATTTCTATACCCTTTTGTTTCGAAGCATTTCAGTTTATAAAGTAGAATCTTCGTAATATCTCTAAAGAAAAAGATGAACAACCAGTAGGATGTCATACAGTTTCAATGGATACATCGCAGTAGTCTTCTCAAGTTTTTGATGATCCTATTGCTCGTGTGTTGGATGACATTTGTTGTAAAAGTTCTTCTCCATTAGCTAACCATGTGCTAGAAAAGAGTGTTAATAATAATCTTATTCAAAGGTCGCCTTCATTGTCTTGTCTAACAAATTTTTCATTAGAAAGCCCATTTCAAGGTTTGCGGTCATATGAGGAGATCAATAAAGGAGACTTTTATTCTGTCTGGAATCAGCAACAGAGTTTGGTTATTCACGAAATTCAGGATTCTTTTGACAGCTTGCTGCAATCACCAAAGAAAGACAGCACAAAGGTGAGGAAAATATTAATATCCAGCTATGAAGATTACCTGGACCCGAGCAGTAATGTGTTAAGGGAAATCAATAGCTATGTTTATGAAGATCCTTTCACAGTATTCTTGAAGTCATCCAGTCAATTCATGCTTTGCAAGTTTATCAGCAGTCAACTTGATTCCAAGTTTCCATGGGAGTTGCCTTTCGATTCTTCCCTTTTCCTGCGCATCAGAAAGCATTTGGGAAGAAATCAAATAGCAGCCAGGATGCTTACATGGTTGCATTGGTTGTTTCATTTCACTTGATCAGGTGATGAATGGAACAATTAGAGTAGGTTGTATTGAATAAGCTTCATATTGAGCATATTTCCAGTTTGTCGGTTGTGTTTAAGTATCGAGTCAGTTCTTAGTTGAGTGAGAGTCAATTTGTGTCGTCAAGTCATCAGTTTTCAGTCATGCATTTCAGTTTGAGTTTTTGATTCCATTGCCCAATGGATAAGGCACTGGTCTGCTCTCCCAAAGATCTGTCGTTCTTGGCACCTCCAAGGAGCTACCATCCCCATTGGAGCCAATGTTAGTGTCAGCCTTTGTAGCCTTCCTCCAGTGATCAAACATGCTCTTACAAAGTGATTTTAAGGTGTCAAGGTCAAATTTTGTCATTTCAATGAGTCTTCAAGCAAAATTTGGTCACTAAGTATTAGGTCTAGGGTTTGCTTTCACTCCTTTCAAAGTTTTCCAAATGTCGGTCCATGTCACCATTTATCTGAGTGTACCATCATTCAGAGGGTTTTCATCATCATGTTAGGTTCCAATGGGTCATTTTACACCTTGTTCATGCTTCAGTTGTGCCTAGGTAAGGTTCATTTCCCTCTCCTAGGGTTTTGAAGGTAATTTCTCTTGGATGGTCAAATAATCAGCAAAACTTGTATCCTGATGTTCATACACCTTCCCCTATCCTTAATTTACCTTATTAAACACTTCCCATCACTGAGATCCCCCAAATTCCTCATTTTTGCACAAACCCTAGTTTCTTGCCACAACTTGGCAATTTTCTAGGCTAGGCCTGTGTTTTTCCATTTTGGACCCCTTCCCCTCACTCAATCTCTAAGATTCCACTTTCCCCTGCTTCCTAACATCCCTCCCTACTTCCCAAAATTTCCCCAAGAATTTAGAAGCCCCTTATCCCCTTCATTTCGCTTCATTTCGACAAAATCCCTTGTTTCACACATCGGGATAAGTTTCACTCAAAAGATGTTTCAGAGCAATCAAAGATGAATTTTGGAAAACTGAGAGAGGTTTTTGTCCAAAACATCCCAAGGAAGAAAAACCTCTTTCACTTTTTACACAGGTATCATGGTTTTAGAGAAATGTCAAAAATACCGTTGCCTCAGGAGAATTGAATGCACCTCTGAAGTGACCTTGGGAAAATCAAGATTTCTCCTAGCTTGGTTGGCCAAATGACTTTCTTGATGAGTCAAATGATAACTAGACACAAAGATATTTCCAATGAGCTATCATGAGCTCAATTTGGAGTTGAGGAAGACTTTCAAAAGTTGACTGCAACAGCACTCTGCCTTGAGGCAGCCTCATTTTGCACATTTTGACCAGTCTTGGGAGATTTGATTTTTGGCAGGGAAAATGAACTCCAAATTAAAAAATTCCACTTGAGTTGAAAATTAGACTCAATAATATTTCCAACGAGCTATCACACGCCCAATTTGGACACCGGGAAGGCCTCCAAAAGCCTCCTGAAAAATGCGCGATGCATTGGGTTTGTGCACTGCGCATTGGGTTGGTGCGCGGCGCATTGGGCCAAAACACAAGATTTTTGCCATTCCTTTCACCCATAAAATTTTGCTCAGTATCTCCTTGTTAAATTAAGTCAAAGCCACTTCCTCATTGCTCTTAACAATTTTTTGGTGTTGGTATGAAATTTTAAATGCGAAAAACTCAAAATCCTATTCTCTTGTTTTAAGATTGCTCCTAGGGTTTTAAAACTTGTTTTGTGCCAAACACTTCCATTATCCACCTTGTTTTTTCCACCCCCTCACTGTTATCTTACATAGCAGCTCATCCCCTATTCCCCATATCCCTAAAGTCACTCATACCCATTTCATTCCCATCTCCCAACATCTCTAAAAGTCACTTACTCCTAAGCTTCATCTCCCTCTCCCAAGTCATTTCATTTCCTCTCATTCTCCTTTTCCCATTTCATGTGTAAAAATTCCCAAAACCTCAGACCATCATACACTTTACATATACTTTGCAACACCATGGAAACGGACACCGACACATCCTATGAACAAGACAGTCGCCACTGAATTGCATGCACTAGGAGGGCACTGAGGAGGCGCAAAAGGCCTGATCCACTCCGAATATTGGCCGGAGCTTCTTTGGCTGAGCATGATACTTGATGAGGGACTTTCAGTCCAAATTTCAAGGAATTTGGAGTAAATTTTGTCATTTTTGAAATTTTGGTTGCAAAACAGGTTTTTCTGCCCAACGCGTCACGCCACTTGGCGCGTGCTTATGATTGGGACATCTTCTGGAGGAAAACTTGATATTTTTGGGTTTTTTATGATAAATTATGCATGTTCAGGAATGGCTGAGAGATTTCATCAAGTTCTGGATGGTCTTAAGGGTCAAAAACACTCCAAAAATGGCCTTTCTGCCACCTTTTGCACCAGCAGGAACCAGTCTTGGGAGATTGAACTTTTGGAGGGGCAAATGGACACCAAATCCAAAAATTCCACTTGGGTTGGATATTAGACAGATAGGGCTTTCCAACGAGCTATCATGAGCTCAATTTGGACTTCGGGAAGTGCCTCAAAAACAGGCTCAAAGTGGCACGACGCATAGAGATTTTGAGCGCGGCGCATAGAGGAATTTGGCCTATTTTTCACCCTCCAGCTCAGAATTTCGCCCAGTTTTGACTAGTTTCACTTTTTGATGTAATTCTTGATCTACCTTGATGTAATTTGATGAATATGATGTAATTTTGGCACATATTTACTTTTTCTAGAGGATTCATTCACTAAAAGGTGAAAATTAAATGAATGAATCAGTTTCCTTCCATATAGAGGCAAGTTGTTTGATTGCCTAAATTTCAGTTCCTTGTTTAGAATTGGTTGAAACAGCTCCTAGAAGGATGAGCTCGACCCCTAGAGGCATGGGAAGGGGTTAGACTTGTCTATATATTGTATTTTCTGAGACATTTTCAGGGTTGGATACTTGGGAAAAGTTTGGCACTTCATTGTACATACATTTTCAGTTTTGGCAAAGGAAAGACCAGAGTTTTGCAGCACTTGTTGGGATCCTTGTGGCTTCTGAGTTTTGATGATGTTTCTTCTCATGTTATTGTAAGTTTCATTAATGTTATATGTATGCCATTTCCCTTCTCTATGCTTCTGAATTAAACAAATGAGTAATTGAGGTAGAATTCATTGATTTGCTGGTGCTCTGCCTTAGACTTTTGTTTAGTTTTTTATGTTTTCATTAGTTTGGAGAGGATCCTTGCACTCTCTTTCCCTCTTCAGCTCCTAAGTAGTATTTTCAATCCATTCATTCGATCTAAGACATCAAATTCATTGCCTACCCTGCCCCAACTTTAACTCTGTAAGAATTTGGCCTCATCCCCAAGCCCAAAATTGTCTTTCCCCTTTTTTCCAACAAAATCCCAAAAAATAAAAAACAAACCCTCCTATTTGTTTATCTAGCCTAAGATCAATTTTTGTTTTAGTCATCTCAAGCCCTTTTAAATATTTTTATTGAGATTGACCCGGAGAGAGCCCTCTCCTGTCCTTGTAGGGCTAGCTACGAGGCTGAGCGTGGTTTGATGTTACCCTGAATCCCGCCTTCCTTTCAAATCTGAGGTGGATTTGGGCTATAACGGGGTTGTCTCGTGGGTTTTGGAAGAGGCATTTAGAGGACGGTCTCGGAATAGATGGCCATGTGCATGGAATTTTCTACACCTGAAAGGTACATGCTCATAATATATGGGCTGAATCCATTCAAAATCATCATGAAATAGACTTACCGAATCCATCAGAGCTTTGCCTAGCCGCATGTAGACACAGATGCGAGCATAAGAGATATACCTTCTGAGATTTGTTTCCTTTGCAATCTTAATGAATTCTTCGAGTTTGTTGCCTATGTATTTTAGCGATTCTTCATCCCATTATTCCAAAGGTAGAGAGTACATTTTGATCCAGACCGGCACCCAGCTGAAGTCTTCTTTGTCTGGGTTGAATCTTTCCATCCAGTCCCTCAGATACAAACCCGATGCGTTGAAGATGTAGAGTCCACCATCCAAAACTTTGTTCCTGTCTTCGATGCTATTGAATATGGCATTGAAGAAGCCTTTTGGCCCTAGCTGTAAGGTAACATTTCCTTTTGGTTTCCATTTTGATGCAATCCATCCTTGTAAGGCTTTCTCTATTGGCCAGAAGCCAATGACTTTACCTATGAGCGCATGGTCCTTCATAAACTGTATTTGGGCATTGTTTTGATGACTCGGTAGGTCAATTTTGGGGCGCTCTGCAGCTATGGGCTTGCATGTGGATGATTTTTCCTTCACATGTTCTACATTTACCATGCCTTCCTTCTCCTTCCCCTTGTTCGAAGTTCCCATTTCCTATTACGGTATCGATTGACTCGTCGTTTTCTCTACATTTTCAGTCGCAGTATTTTCATTTTTGTCGCTCTTGTCTGTGGGGAGAGGCCCTTCGGCCTCCCCCATATCAATTTTCATGATGGATACCCGGTCAAAGCTTATGATCCCAAGCTTGGGGTACTATGTTGCTGCAGTAGAGGTCTGCTGCACCAATATTTCTGTCGTGGTAAGGTTTTGTCAGAAACCCTAGACGACCATGGTTAGTATTGCAATTCATCCTTCTCGCCACTAATCCCACATTGTAGTTTTGTTGAATAAAAGGGCTCCAAATTATTTTTACAAACATTTTTACAATATCATGGCTTATTAATACCACAATTCTGAAAAACCATGGCATTTTCCTAATTAATGAATTTAAATAAAACCGTGTGTAACTAATTTTAAGATGAATCTCAAACATTGATTTGTGACTACTACTAAGAATGTTTTAGAATATATCATGTCTTTTAAATCCATATGCTTTACCTAATAACTAGTGTATCCATATAAATTTAATTGCATGTAAACATTGATAGACTTTAAAACCTTACCTCGTGGTACATCACACATTGCTAAAATTTAAAATTTAAAATTTAACTAAATTATAACTTTATTTTAAATTACTACTATCACATTAATTATATAAATAATTAATATATAAATTAAACATATAAATATTTTAAAAACCACCCCAGCTACGCTTACTAATACCACATTCTCAAAAAACTATAAAATATGTTCATATGACAATTTTTAACTAATTACTCTAATTAAAAGAGAGAGGGCATAAATATCAACATCTATAATTACCATGGAAATATTTTAGAATAGTCTATGAAGTTTAAAATCACGGTCTAGTAACTAAAATTATGGAATCCATATTTCAAAATAAATTAAAGTATAATTTTGGAAGCCCTATTCAAAAGTAAACACACCTATTCATGTATCTATTTTGGAATAAGTGTTGCACGGAAGTGTAGTCCCTGTGAGAAAAATTGAAAATTGATATATGAAGTGGAAAAATAAAAGGCATACTAAGGGGAAAGAACTTGTGTATATTTTGGTGGGTAACAACCATTAGTAAGTCTCCACATTTAGATTTTTACTCATACTTGTTAAAGTGCTCAAGATCACATAAACAATGGGTAGTAACTCTTAGTAAGTATATTTATTTACATATTGTTCCTATCCTAATTTTTTATGTGAATACTTGCTTAAATTATGGTATGCACTAACTAATGGTAAATATGTTATTTACATGAGTATAAAATATTTTCAAAGATTTTAACTTCAAGTGGTTTTCCTGTGAAGCTTATCAATGAAAAAATATTGCACAAATATCTAAAAATCATGGCATAAATATTGCAAATATTTTATTCAATAATATTGAAAATTAAATATTTATTTTTCGAAGTTAAATATTATAAATTTCATTGGTCAATGCAAAACTAATAGTTGTCAAGAGGAAAATATGTTTCTAGATCTAAACTTCCGTAATTTTAAATTAATTATTAATAATTAATAGGTGGATGGTAGGAATTTAACCTTTATGGAATATTGAGAAATATTATGAAATAAGTTATGATTTTTTTGACATGTATTGACAAATTGTTCTACTAATAAGTCATGGTATAGGTCCATGGTATTGTAATAAAATTTTCTTACACATTAAGAATATCCACAATAAAGTGGGGTGGAATTTCCATGGTTAATAATCTTGTTACACTATATGTGTGTGTGTGTGTGTGTATGTTTAAGTCATATACTAATTTTTTTTTTTTTAATTAATATTAATGATAGGTTAAAATAATGTTATAATATAGTTAATTTTTATGATTTTTTTTTAAAGCTTGAAAATTTAAATGTATCATTGAGTAAGTGCCTTGATACCTATCAATGTCTACTAGCCTTTTGATATATATGGTTGCACCCTATATTTATAGAGTCCTGTGATATATGTCATGAACCCTTAGCTAAATCAAGAGGGGGGTGATTCAGTTTAGTACATTCATGGACATTAAAACTATTTTCTTTACACCCATTAACTACTTCATTTTATAAGCAGCTTAATACATAATGGATCAAAAAACTGAATGTGTGGACAACAAGTAATTAACTAGATTAAAAAATCACATCAACACATAATCATCAAGCATATAGACACCATATATAAGTGGAAACCCATAAGGGAGAAAATCACATATTATTATAGTTGTGATGCAAAGGCAAGCTCCTACTCCCTCTCATAGCTGATTGTATGTAGGCTCCAACCCACAAGAGGATACTACCTTAATTTCTGCAAGCTACTACTTGCAAGGAAGCTCCAAAACCCATTTATTTTTTGCAGGCTACAACCCACAAGAGGCTCCTACTTCAACTAGATCAAACTAGACATCTATCAAGCTACAACTTTAAATGGAAGCACCAACTCTCGTGTATTTTCTGCTGGCTACAACCCACAAGAGGCTCCTACCTCAACTAGCTCCGACTGCACATCTATCAAGCTACAAAATGAAGAAGAAGCACCAAATCCTGTGTATTTTCTATAGGCTATGGCCCACAGGAAGCTCCTACATCAACCAACTCCAACTGGAAATTTATCAAGCTACAACTTGAAGGAGAGTACAATCCCCTAACTCAACATGAAACTAAAATGGTGATTTACCTGGATATAATATCTATATACTCCTTCTCCACTGCTGCCTCTTCAACCTTCATATCTGCTTCATATCGGCTCCTCATGTGCACAACATCTCTATCAAATCCCTCTAATTCTTCCACTCTCTAACCTCTCTATGCACATTGATATTACATGTTTTTATACATATAACTACATGAGTTTGTATGTTCTACAGTGAATTCAAAGTGAGTATGTATGACCATATGCCTTCCAGCCATTTGATTGCTTACACTTCAGTTCAGGTTATTACATCATAAATAATCATTAAACCAGTCATTAGAGTTTTTCCTATGCCTACGGACACTTTCCTTTGCATCACGTATGATAAAAAGTAATTAATTCATTTACATTTATAGTTACAACAAATATATTTCACTAAGCACTTTGATCTCTTTGCTCATTGTGAATTTTCCCTTTATGTTGTTGTCACTGTCTTTTCTTTTTCTGTTGTTATATTATAACAGTTTTGCAAAAATTCATTTTTCCCAACTAGACCCAGCTGGCACATTTCCAATAGTGCCACCATATGCGCCTTTTGCCCAACTCTTCCTATATACCTTCCTTCTCCTGCCCATAGCGTTAAGCCTTCTCATTGTCTCAACACCCAACTCTGACCTGGACGTTTTGCTGAGCATGACTCGACCCATGGTGTATATATCCTCATTACCATGACATTCAGCTTTCTCTGCCATTTTTTCTATGTTGGGTCACTTACCTGAGCCTTTCTACCCATGTTCAGACTTTTCTTGTTTAAAAGTCACAACTGCATCAACCACTATTTTGCACGAGTGTCGGGTCTTACCCGATTCTACTTCATGCATTTACTTTTCTTCATAAAATAGTGTAACTACGAATAACCCTAGACCTTAAATAAATTCCAATTGGCCTTGGAACAACCTCACGTCTGATCCCTTTATCACGTTTCGGTGATCCAATAATTCTACGTTATAAATATCCTGTATTCTCCGATGTGATTTAACAAGGGAAAAACACATACACCCAGACTTGAAATATATTAAATAATAGCTCTAAGCTGCATCACATCTGGTCTCTCATCGCTCTTCACATTTTGGTGTTTCGACGTGGTTCTCAAGCATTAGTCCTCCTGAGCTTTGCGATTTTTGATATGCTAAAAGGGTTCCACAACTTTATCGCAAATTTTCTCTGATCCAAGGTTATGAACTCCTTGCGAGATTGGATTTGTGGTATGGGGGTCAGATCTACATCATCTGCCACGTCACTGTTTACATCACTATCACGGAATATTTCCATGTCATCATAACTTTATTGCAATCTATGGGGTCAAGGCCATGTCATCTGCCACATCACTGCTTACGTCACTGCCACATCATCTTATCGCATTTCATGATTTATGTGTCTGTAATATTTTGCGATACTCCTTCTCTGATCATTCTGATGTTGCTCCTTGCCTCTTTGCTGCTCATTGTTGTTTCTTGCCTCTTTTCTAGATAATGTTGCTCCTATCTACTCCATTTCCTTAGATACTGATTCTACTACTGCACCTTCCCTCATTGAGTAAGTGCCTTGATACCTATCAATGTCTACTAGCCTTTTGATATATATGGTTGCACCCTATATGTATAGAGTCCTATTATATATTTCATAAACCCTTAGCTAAATTGAGAGGGGAGTGATTCAGTTTAGTACATTCATGGACATTAAAACTATTTTCTTTACACCCATTAACTACTTCATTTTATAAGAAGCTTAATACATAATGGATCGAAAAACTAAATGTGTGGACAACAAGTAATTAACCAGATTAAAACATCACATCGACACTTAATCATCAAGCACATAGACACCATATATAAGTGGAAACCCATAAAGGAAAAAACCACATATTATTATTGTTGTGATGCAAAGGCAAGCTCCTACTCCCTCTCACAGCTGATTGTATGTAGGCTCCAACCCACAAGAGGCTACTACCTTAATTTCTGTAAGCTACTACTTGCAAGGAAGCTCCAAAACCCATCTACTTTTTGCAGGCTACAACCCATAGGAGGCTCCTACTTCAACCAGCTCCAACTAGACATCTATCAAGCTACAGCTTGAAATGGAAACACCAAATCTCATGTATTTTCTGTCGGCTACAACCCATAAGAGGCTCCTACCTGAACTAGCTCTGACTGCACATCTATGAAGCTACAAATTGAAGAAGAAGCACCAAATCCTGTTAGTTTCTACAGGCTACGGCCCACAGGAAGCTCCTACATCAACCAGCTCCAACTGGAAATTGATCAAGCTACAACTTGAAGGAGACTACAATCCCCTAACTCAACATGAAACTAAAATGGTGATTTACCTGGATATAATATCTGTATACTCCTTCTCCGCTGCTGCCTCTTCAACCTTCATATCTTCTTCATATCAGCTCCTCATGTGCACAACATCTCTATCAAATCCCTCTAATTCTTCCACTCTCTAACCTCTCTATGCACACTGATATTGCATGTTTTTATACATATAACTACATGATTTTTTAAATTCTACAGTGAATTCAAAGTGAATATGTATGACCATACGCCTTCCACCCATTTGATTCCTTACACTTCAGCTCACGTTATTACATCATAAATAATCATTACAACACTCATTGGAGTTTTTCATATGCCTACGGAGGCTTTCCTTTACATCACACATAATAAAAAGTAATTAATTCATTTACATTTTTAGTTACAACAAATATATTTCACTGAGCCCTTTCAACCCTTTGCTCATTGTGCATTTTCCCTTTATGCTGCTATCACTGTCTTTTCTTTTTCTATTGTTATATTATAACAATTTTTCACAAATGCCTTTTTCCCAACTCGACCCAGCTAGCATGTTTCCAATAGTGCCACCATATGCTCTGTTTGCGCGACTCCTATCTGCCTTCCTTCTCTTGCCCATAGCATTAAGCCTTCTCATTGTGTCAACACTCGACTCTACCCTAGACGTTTTGCTGAGCACGACTCGACCCATGGTGTCTATCTCCTCATTACCATGACATTCAAATTTCTCTACCATTTTCTCTATGTCAGGTCACTTACCCGAGCCTTTCCTCCCACGTTCAAATTTTTCTTGTTTAAAAGTCGCAACTGCATCAACCACTATTTTGCACGATTGTCAGGTCTTACTCGATTCTACTTCATGCGTTTAATTTTCTTCATAAAATAGTGTAACTACGAATAACCCTGGACCTTAAATAAATTCCAATTAGCCTTTGAACAACCTCACGTATGATCCCTTTATCGCATTTGGGTGATCCAATAATTCTACATTATAAATATCCTCTATTCTCCGATGTGATTTAACAAAGGAAAAACACATACACCTAGACTTGAAGTCTATTAAATAATAGCTCTAAGCTGCATCACATCTGGTCTCTCATTGCTCTTCGCATTTCAGCGTTTTGACGTGGTTCTTGAGCATTAGTACTTCTGAGCTTTGTGATTTTCAATATGCTAAAAGGGTTCCACAACTTTCTCGGAGATTTGCTCTGATCCAAGGTTATGAACTCCTTGCGATATTGGATTTGTGATACGGGGGTAAGATCTACATCGTCTGCCATGTCACTTCTTATGTCACTGTCACACTATCTTTCCATGTCATCATAACTTTATTGTGATCTATGGGGTCAAGGCCATGTCATCTGCCACATCACTGCTTACGTCACTGCCATGTCATCTTATCGCATTTCATGATTTATGTGTCTCTACTATTTTGCGATACTCCTTCTCCAATCATTCTGATGTTTCTCCTTGCCTCTTTCCTACTCATTGTTGTTTCTTGACTCTTTTCTGAATAATGTTTCTCCTATCGACTCCTTTTCCTTAGATAATGATTCTACTACTCCACCTTGCCTCATTAAGTAAGTGCCTTGATACCTATCAATGTCTACTAGCCTTTTGATATATATGGTTGCACCCTATATGTATAGAGTCATATTATATATGTCATGAACCCTTCGCAAAATCGAGAGGGGGGTGATTCAGTTTTGTACATTCATGGACATTAAAACTATTTTCTTTACACCCATTAACTACTTCATTTGATAAGCAGCTTAATACATGATGGATCAAAAAACCAAATGTGTGGACAAAAAGTAATTAACCAGATTAAAACATCACATCGACACATAATCATCAAGCACATAGACACCATATATAAGTGGAAACCCATAAAGGAGAAAACCACATATTATTATTGTTGTGATGCAAAGGAAAGCTCCTACTCCCTCTCATAGCTGATTGTATGTAGGCTCCAACCCACAAGAGGCTACTACCTTAATTTCTGCAAGATAATACTTGCAAGGAAGCTCTAAAACCCATCTATTTTTTTGCAGGCTACAACCGACAGGAGCCTCCTACTTCAACCAGCTCCAACTGGACATCTATCAAGTTACAACTTGAAATGGAAGCACCAACTATCATGTATTTTTTTCCGTCTACAACCCACAAGAGGCTCCTACCTCAACTGGTTCCGACTGCACATCTATCAAGCTACAAATTGAAGAAGAAGCACCAAATCCTATGTATTTTCTATGGGCTATGGCCCACAGGAAGTTCCTACATCAACTAGTTCCAACTAGAAATTTATCAAGCTAGAACTTGAAGGAAACTATAATCCCCTAGCTCAACATGAAACTAAAATGGTGATTTACCTGGATATAATCTTTTTATACTCTTTCTCCACTGCCCCCTCTTCAAGCTTCATATCTACTTCATATCAACTCCTCATGTGCACAACATCTCTATCAAATACCTCTAGTTATTCCACTCTCTAACCTCTCTATGCACACTGATATTAGATGTTTTTATACATATAACTAAATGAGGTTTTACGTTATACAGTGAATTCAAAGTGAATATATATGACCATATGCCTTCCACCCATTTGATTCCTTACACTTTAGTTCAGGTTATTACATCATAAATAATCATTACAACACTCATTGGAGTTTTTCCTATGCCTACGGAGACTTTACTTTACATCATGTATAATAAAAATCAATTAATTAATTTACATTTATAGTTACAACAAATATATTTCACTGAGCCCTTTCAGTTCTTTGCTCATTGTGCATTTTCCCTTTATGCTACTGTCACTGTATTTTATTTTTCTGTTGTTATATTATAATATATTTGCACAAATGCCTTTTTCCCAAATTGACCCAGCTGGCACATTTCCAATAGTGCCACCATATGCTCCTTTTGCCCAACTCTTCCTATCTGCCTTCCTTCTCTTGTCCATAGCATTAAGCCTTCTCATTGTCTCAACACTCGACTCTGCCCTGGACGTTTTGCTGAGCACGACTCGACCCATGGTGTCTATCTCCTCATTACCATGACATTCAACTTTCTTTACCATTTTCTCTATGTCGGGTCACTTACCAGAGCCTTTCTGCTTCCGTTCAAAATTTTCATGCTTAAAATTCGCAACTGCATCAACCACTATTTTGCATTAGTGTTGGGTCTTACCCAATTCTACTTCATGTGTTTTCTTTTCTTCATAAAATAGTGTAACTATGAATAACCCTAGACCTTAAATAAATTCCAATTAGCCTTTGAAGAACCTCACGTCTGATCCCTTTATCGTATTTCAGTGATCCAATAATTCTATGTTATAAATATCCTCTGTTCTCCGATGTGATTTAACAAAGGAAAAACACATACACCCAAACTTGAATTCTATTAAATAATAGCTCTAAGTTGCATCACATCTGGTCTCTCATCGCTCTTTGCATTTCGGCATTTCGACATGGTTCTCGAGCATTAGTCCTTTTGAGCTTTGCGATTTTCGATATGCTAAAAGGGTTCCACAACTTTATCGCAGATTTGCTCTGATCCAAGGTTATGAACTCCTTGTGAGATTGGATTTGTGATATGGGGGTCAGATCTAGATCATCTTCCACATCACTGCTTATATCACTATCACACTATCTTGCCATGTCATCATAACTTTATTGAGATCTATGGGGTCAAGGCCATGTCATCTGCCACATCATTGCTTACGTCACAGCCACGTCGTCTTATCGCATTTCACAATTTATGTGTCTCTACTATTTTGCGATACTCCTTCTCTGATCATTGTGATGTTGCTCCTTGCCTATTTGCTTCTCATTGTTGTTGCTTGCCTCTTTTCTGCATAATGTTGCTCCTATCTACTCCTTTTCCTTAGATAATGATTCTACTACTACACCTTGCCTCTTTGTTTCTCTTCTTCCTCTTTTATTCTCCTCCACTGTCCATTTTCCTTCTTTGCCTTATTTCCTCTTTATACTTCAGTTGAACCTGATTTTCTCCATTTTCCTTCATGATAATTCTAGTGCTTCTCCTTTCTTCTCGTTTCCCATCAATGAAAATATTTCCAATAGTCCCCCCCTTTGACATATATGGAAACACTTCCTCCAACACTTCCTCCCCCTTTCATTTTGAGAAGTGTCTATCTTCCTGAGCTTGCTTTTCCTCCCCCTTTGACGCCAATGACAAGGGGTTGTAAAATTTTTTTAGTGTAGATTCTAGCATTGCATTGCTCCTCTTTGAGTTCAGTATAAGCATCCTTCATTCAGTTCTTTTGTTATTAAATTAATATAAAAAACAAACTGATGCTATCATAACTCATGAGAATGTTGGAAGGCATGTCACCATAGAATGTTATGTTATTTGGTCCCTTGCTGCTTGATGAAACTCCATGCAATGGTGAAATATCAACAATTCCTTTTTGTTGAAGTAAGATTCAGATGAATCAATAATAGACTCTTGAACTTCAATAGTAATATTAACACAAATAGCCCATCATTTTATGAATGATATTGGGAAATATGCCTTGAATATATATCAATACTAACTTGAGGAAGAGTGCAATTCTATCCAAGCATAAATTATGCTTCAATGTTCAATATAATACTTCACATGCAAATAGGATAATGATATTTTGGCACTTTTAATGAACTTTCAATGTTTTGATAACACATCTTGACATTCTCCTTGATATATTTATGTGATACCAACACCACGATGTATGCTATAATACTCCGATACTGGGGACCTGTACCATAACACTACTCAAAAAATAACACTTGGTATTCTACTGATAGGAAGACTACTCCAAATACCAATTCATGAATATTTGTAATGATATACTGATAATAATATTTTTCTTATTCATCCTTCTTAAAATAATTTTGTTACATTATTAACACTTGTCGAGAGAGACACATTGTAATCATCCTCTGTATATATTTTCGAGCTCCATAGCCTGAGCTCTTCTTTGACAAATTTTATGGGATACTCTCCCCCTGAAAAGTTGCTTCTTGTCTAACCCTGGTTAGATGTCTACATTTCTTCTTGGAGCAGCTCCCCTTGAGACTATGATGGATTCATAATGTCATTAGAGTAACATGCTCACTGTTTTTCTTCTTCTTCCATATTTTTTTGGGGTTCCTCATAATGTAAACATCTCCTTTTCATTCATAGTTTGGTTTGATTTGATTTGGTTCCATCATATGTTTAGAGTCCTTTAATGTATATGGAAGCCTAGAGTCATTTTCTTTGTGCCCAAGCTTGTGGAATACATAAAATCTTCTTTTACCTGGGTACGTTTGAGCTGATGTATAACATTTTGTGCCCCTTTTTTAACATAGTTTACATTCAATAGATTTATTTCCAAATTCATTGGATGAATAACAGTATCCATCGAAATTATTTGTGTACCTTGTGAAATATTGTCTTTTCCATCTACTTACTTGACGGGGTCTTCTCATTTGCTACATCGTTTTCCAGTTAAATTTGATATGCCTTATCTTAAAATGTGTTGAAATATGTCCTGGTTTATGACAAGAGAAACATCTGATATTTTTCATAGGAGGAAAGAACCTCCTTTGAGATCTTCCAAACTTGTTCAATTCATCTTCAAGAAAAATTTATATTTTTTCATCTGCTTGTTTCTTCCTCTCATTATTTTTCTCTTGATGTTGGTGATTGTTTATGTTTTTTTATTTACACATCAAGTTATTATTGGCTTCTACTTATGTGGATCATTTTTGAGATGCTTCATCATCCCTTTCAATGTCTGCCTCTCTGAGTTCACCATGGAGGCAATCTCATCTTTAAGCTACTTACACAAACTGCTCTTTTCATCTAGTTGTATTCTAGATTAAATGATTTCAAACTGTAGTCTTTCATATTGTATATATCTCTCCTTGATATGGTTATTAATAACTCTTCCTAATATCCTTGCTTCTTCAATTTTTTCCTTCAGGCAACCAATTTCTTCCTTATCCTCATATTCTCTCTCATCACATATTTGCACTAGTGACTTAAGGACTTTTTTTTCATTCTTTAATCTTTCTATTTCAATCAACGTTGTGTCAAGTTTATCTTGTTCTTCAATTGTAATCTCTTCATGGCAATCACATACATTCACCCTGGCAGGTATCTCATTTGATTGACCTTTTTATTTTTGAAAGGAATTTTTTTTCTTCTTCTTCTTAACGCAACCACTAGTGTCTCCTTCATGCATGAGATGCAATCTATTCCAAATTTCTTCTATAGAATTTAAATCCCTTATTGAATCAAAATCCTTGTTATGAAGACTGTTATATATCAGACATTTTGCATTGGCATTCCCTTGTTGTTTTTTGAAAGAGGGAGAGCCTTTGTAGTAACCATCACTTACAAGCTTCCATATCTCAGGTTCATAAGCCATTAAATTTGTTTTAACCTTATCTCTCCATACAGGAAAGTTTTTTGTGCTCAACATGGGTACATTTTGATAGTCCATGACTCAACGAGATCTCCTTCAAGCTATTAAGCTTACACCAAAGGAACTTGCTCTGATACCAATTGATGTACCCTAAGCTAAACTCAAAGCGAGGGTGAATCACATTAGTACATTCATGGGCATTAAAAATATTTTATTTACATCCATTAAATACTTCATTTTATAAGCAACTTAATACATAATGGATCAACAAACTGAATGTGTGGACAACAAGTAATTAAGCAGATTAAAACATCGCATCAACACATAATCATCAAGCACATAGACACCAGATATAAGTGGAAACCCATAAGGGATAAAACCACATCTTATTATTGTTGTGATGAAAAATAAATCTCCTACTCCCTCTCACAACTGATTTTCTATAGACTCCAACCCACAGGAGGCTACTACCTCAATTCTTCAAGCTAATACTTGCAAAGAGGCTCCAAGTTACTCCCATATATTTTCTATAGGATACAACCCACATGAGGCTCCTGCCTCAACTAGCTCCAACTGGACATCTATCAAGCTACAAATTGAAACGGAAGCACCAACTTCCATATATTTTCTACAGGCTACAACCCATAGGAGGCTCCTACCTCAACCAACTCCAACTAGACATCTATCAAGCTACAACTTGAAATGAAAACACCAACTCCCATGTATTTTCTATGGGCTATAACCCACTAGAGGCTGCTACCTAAACCATCTCGAACTTGAAATTTATCAAGCTACAAATTAAAAGGAGACTACAATCCCCTCACTAAACATTAAACTAAAATTTTTATTTACCTGGATATCATCTTTTTTATACTCCTTCTCCACTCCTTCCTCTTCAGCCTTCATATCTGCTTCATATCAGCTCTTGATGCGTATAGCATCTCTATCAGATCTCTTTGATTCTTTCACTCTCTAACCTCTCTATGCACAATGATATTACACATTTTATACAGATGACTACATGATAGTTTGTGTTCTACAGGGAATTTGAAGTGAACAATCTTGATCCTATGTGTTCCAAACGTTTCATTCCTTACACTTCATTTCAGGTTATTACATCAGAAATAATCATTACAACACTCCTTGGAGTTTTTACTATGACTATGGAGACTTTCCTTTGCATCACATACAATAAAAATAATTAATTCATTTACATTTACACTTACAAGAAATATATTTCACTTAGCCCTTTCATCTCTTGGCTCACCATGCATTTGTCCTTTATGTTGTTGTCACTGTATTTTTTGTTTCTATTGTTATATTATAATATTTTTTCACAAAATACTTTTTCCCAACTTGACCCAGCTAGAAAATTTCCAAAAATGGAACCATATTCTCATTTTCCTCGACTATGCTTATCTTCCTTCCTTCTCTCTCTCGCAACGTTCAACCTTCTCCTTGTCTCAACAACCGACTCTGCCCTGGAGGTTTTTCTCAGCCCGCCTCGACCCATGGTGCCTATATCCTCATTACCGTGACATTCAGATTTCTCTTCCCTTTTCTCTATGTCGGGTCACTTACCTGAGCCTTTCTACACGTGTTCCAATTTTCTTCTCTAAAAGTTGCAACTGCATCAACCACTACTTTACACGAGTGTCAGGTCTTACCCGATTCTACTACGCACGTTCACTTTTCTTCATAAAACAGTGTAACTGCAAAGAACCTTGGACCTTAAATAAATTCCAATTAGCATTTGAACCACCTCGCGTTTGGTCCCTTCATCGCATTTCAACGATCCAATCATTCTACATTAAAAATGTCCTCTATTCTCCGATGTGATTTAACAAAGGAAAACAACATACACCCACACTTGAAATATATTAAATAATAGCTTTGAGTTGCATCGCATTCGGTCTCTCACTGCTCTTCGGATTCTGTCATTTCAACGTGGTTCTCGAGCACTTGTCCTTCTGAGCTTTGCGATTTTCAATATGCGAAAAGGGTCCCACAACTTTATCAGAAATTTTCATCACAAATTTTCTATCACATATTTTCTCTGATCCAAGGTTATGAAATCCTTGTGATATGTGATTTTTGATATGGGGGTCAGGTCCACGTCATCTGCCACGTCACTGCTTATGTCACTGCCATTTCACTACCATGTCATATTTCTATGTCATCATAAATTTATTATAATCTGTGGGGTCGGGGCCACACCATCTGCCATGTGATCGTGATGTCATCTTATTGCATTTCACAATTTCTGTGTCTTTTTTATTTTACGATACTCCTTCTGTTGCGATTGTGATATGTGATATTTTGGATTGGTCCGATTCCGATATGTGACATTTCGGCCTTTGCGGAATGCTGTTTTAGATGCATTTTACTTGACTCGAACCGCTGAACTACACGCGACCTCATGCACTATTCTGAACTTCAACAACCTGACTTTCTCCTTTGTCTTCTCTGATAATTCTAATGGTGCTCCTTCCCTCTTTGCTGGTCATTGTTGTTGCTTGCCTCTTTTCTGCATAATGCTTTTCCTTTCTGCTCCTTTACCTTAGATAATTATTTTGTTGCTCCTCTTCCTCTTTTCTGCTCCTCCACCGTATATTTTCCTTCTTTTCCTTATTTTTCCTTTATACTTCAGTTGAACTTGATTTTCTCCTTTGTCCTTAATGATAATTCTAGTGCTACTCCATTCTGTTCCTTTTCCATCAATGAAAATACTTCCAAAAATATATTGTTGAACATCATGATTTACATATAATTTCCATTTTTGGGATATGGATTAATTAATTACTGAATTAGAAACCTTCATAATATTTCACATAACATATTTATATGCTTTACCAAATAAATTACTAGGAAACTACTTCTAAGTATTAACTTTAAATAAAATATGATCCTATGTATCTATCTGTTTCAATAAAATGTGATCTTTTGTATCTATTATTTTCCATTTTTCTTAAATAAACTATAATCTTATATTAAAACAAACGCGTAAATACACGAGGATAAGATAGTCATGGGATAATTATCTTTGACAAGAGATACATATAATATAAAATTTTATAACCTTTGGTTTAATATTCCACGGTTTTGCTTGGAATTCTCTTGATTATTGCTATTAACTTAACGCTTTTTACTTTCCTCTAAAGTAAACAAGCCAAATTTACATTACACCAAAGTATTATGTTTCCAAAATTCCCCTCTTTAATTCGAAGGGGTATATGTGAGTCCAAAAACAGAGTTAAAATACACAAAAAAATATAGTTGAAAATCTCACCATTTGAGCACTCTGTAGCTCAAAGTGACACCCTCTTGGGTTCGTTAGGGAGGGACATCAATTTGAAGACTACAATACAAAAAATGGTCCATGGAAACTCCACAAAAAACTTAGGCTTTTCTCCTTGAACTTGCCTAACCCACTAGTGGACAATGTTGTTAAGCCTAACAACACTCTTTATGAATTGATGAGGAGGGTTGAAGGGTTAATAAACTCTTTATTTACTCAAACAAATAAATTTGATGTAGAAGGGTCAATGGATAAGAGAATAAAAGGTCAAAGTTGATCACTTTTCTAGGATAAGGACGAAAGGAACATATAAAAAATAGTCAAAAAATAATATTTATTCATTGTGATCACTCATTTAAGCCATTTTTAAAATAAATTCCCTCCATGTAATAAGCATAGAAATTCATTATAACAAAGTGTTTTTATATTGGAGAGTTGTGTACCTCCTTGTGGTAAGTGGAAGATATTGTGTAACCTGACAGCGAGCCATAGTGAGAGGAGGGACATGGAAAAAGTATTGTGGAGGATAAAATTTTGTTCTTGATTATGGTATAACATAAACAGTCTACTCCCCTCCCCCCTTCACCCCACTCCACACCTCCCTACCTTACCCCCAACAAGTTATTTTCCTTTAATTATTAATGTGGTTGTATTTGGATTTATTGCACTGATTAATACAGGTGGATATTTGTAGCCACCCACCTATTCCACCTACACCTCCAGTTGGTTTCATTATTTTCCTTATTAATAGTAGCATTTACTATTTTTAGTAGTTTTTCAGGTCCTGAAATTCCAGAATGGTTTTGACCCCCTAAAATATAGGTCCCACATCTATAGGTAAATGCATGCGGAAAATATTGTAGTACTCAGAGATATATTTATGACAAAGCATCATATGGGCCAAACAGAGGTAATATGGCCAAGTTATGACCCCGAGAAGTTGGATGGAAAAATAACCTGAATGGGGCCCACAAACTCTTAGTGTTCCATCTCTTCATGTTAGGGTTTTGGTTGTTTATAGTTTTCTCTTATTTTTCAATAACAAAAATGCCCTTGAGCCTCATTGTAAGACATTTCAAACGCATGTAGATACCACATCTCTTCTCAGAGATAAGATACCATCACCCAGGCTAGTTCATTTCCATTCTACATGTAAGCACATTTAAATTATTTTATATTAATGAAATGAGGTTTTGTTTCTGGTACATTTATTTGTTTATCACTATATATGATTTTTTTTGTGTTCCTGCAAAATTTTGGATCAATAGTATGCGAGCGGTCTTCTCTTTCTTGGTTTTTCTTTCCATGTCATCAATGAGGTCAGGGTATAAGAAGTCAGGGCTCGATTTTGTTGAACCTTTCCAATATTAGCCTCAAACCCTAACGACCTCCCATGTTGGAAGAAAATAAACATTAGGGAGCAGGATATCCTTTTAAAATATTTCTCAAGGAGGCCCTCGAGAAATAGAGGAACACGATGATGGATAAATTTGCATGGATCCTTCAATGACTACACGCAAGTGACACATCTTTAGCCGACAACTACTCTGGAGGTGCCATTCCTTTTAAGGTACAAGATAATTTTAAAATTCCCGTATTTGAAGGACAGATATATGAGGACGTCTTAGATAGATGGTTAAATATATTGGAAGGGTATTTTTAAATTCATGAGTCTTCCAACTGAGAAGTTTGAACCCGGGAAGTCCCCCGAAAGTCCTCCGCCTCCACCACCCCCCCCCATATAAAGTACTGGTGGGAAACCTATTGTGAGAAAAATGACGATAGGGAATCCTGACTTTTTTTAGTCGTACCCACTTGGAATTCTTTTTGAGATTCCATGAAGGAACAATATTACCCTATTTTTAATTATGAAGATAAATACATAAAGTGGACCAAACTATGGCAGGGAAGGGAACAAGATGTTTCAGATTTAACAAACAGTTTCCATGCCCTTCACACAAAGCTTGGTATCAAGGATTCTGAGTAGCATTTAGTACTCAAGTAGTATGCTTATTTACATAAGTACATTCAGAATGAAATGGAGTTCTTCAACATCTCCTCACTTGGTCCCATCTATCTATATCCTATTAAGATATATAAAAATTTTAAATAGAAGAAGCAAGACTTTGGATCTACAAATCTGAAGCAAGGGAAAGGAGCCCCCAAACCACATAAAAAAGGAAAAATCCAATATCTAGTAACCTAAGACAACCCTTCAAAGCCGCAAGAAAATAAAGCACCAGGAAGATTCAAATGTATCAAGTGAATGAATCGAGAAACATATGATAATTTTATTGGATTGTATCAAGTGAATGAATTGAGAAAAAATATTTTTTTGAAGAATCAAATCAAGGATATCAAATGAACAGAGGAGACACCATTCAAGAATACTTCATGAGGATGTCTAAAATTAAATATCAATTGTCTACATTTGGTGAAATTGTATCTGATAAGGAGCTTGTGCTAATTACACTTGGAGGTATTTCTCCATCTTAGAAAAATTTTGATAAGTTTCCAACATTTGATGAGATCTTGGGAAACTGTAGTCAATAAGAGGCTCAAATGATTTATAGAGGAATAATTATCAAGCATGATGAGGGAGAACCTACTTTCTTTGTTTTCCAAGGAAAGAAGTAGAAAGAAAGAAAAGGAAATCACTATTCAATAAAGCCTACTCCCATATCCAATAGTTCCTTCAAATGGAACAAATACTTGTCAAAAGTATAATGTTACAAATTCCATAAGCATCGCCACTATGCCCATGATCGTTCAGAAAGTAGAAGAGAATCCATATCCAACTACAACAATCATACCAACACATATGATTATAGAAGAATAAGAAGATAAATTTCTTCTGCTCATAAATAAATCTACCGTTATTCAAGGGACCAAAGGTATGATAACAATGAATCTGAAACACAATCACAATATTTTCTCATTTCCCCTCTTTCTAGTTCCTCTCATGTAGATTCTTGTGAAAACCATTTGGTTGACAGTGGTGCCTCAATGTATTTCACTGGTTATAAATAAGTTCTCTAAAATTTGGTTGAGAGGGAGACAGATTTGAAAATAAATCTTGGAGATAACTCTACATATCCTATAAAGGGATCTGATTATGTTTCTTTCCATCTGGATTAAGGAAAAACTATTTCACTTCAAGAATTTTTATATGTACTTGGTTTGAAAAAGAATCTTGTATCCATGCCTTATTTAGAATATAAGGGAATGAAAATTACTTTCATAAACGGTAAATTTATTAATTGGATAGTGAGATATAGCATGAGATATGCCTTCACTATGGGATGAAGATGTGAAGGTCTGTACAAAGTCAATGGAAGACAAATTCATGGATCCATGACAACAATAATCAAAGTGAAATTTGTCACTGAATGTTCACTTATATGCACTATAAAGCATTACCTCATGTGAGAAATATGGTTTCAAGAATTTTAGAGGTTAGAGTAGATTGTGATGGAGTTTTCAAAGGATGGATTAGTAGAAACCAAGTCAAAGGACAATTTCCTCAAAGTAGAAGGAGAAATAGTTAGGTACTTCGTCTTGTACATTCTAACTTATGTGTACCTATGCCTGTAATTTCTCTTGGTGGTTACTTGTAATATATAATATTTTTGGATGTTTTTTCTTGCAAGACAAGGATTTATCTTTTGAAGAATAAAATTTGATCATTTAACATGTTTAAAGACTACAAATCTTTAGTAGAAAAACAAACTAGAAATAAAATCAAAATCTTCATATCTAACAATGGAGGAAATTTCACTTCCAATGATTTCATTGACTAATAAAAATAAGTTTGAATCAGGAAAGGGACTATATAATTTTGAAAATATGATTTCAAGTTACTAGAAATATATATTTGGCATGATAGAACATAAGTCCATGAATACTCCAATGGATATTAATTTCAAGGTTTTATGTTGTGAAGTTGTAGGACATGATTTGGTTATTCGCTCAAAGTATCAACAATTGATTAGGGAATTGATGTTCTTAGTGAACACTAGACCGCATATATGTTTTGTGGTTAATACTCTAAGTTAATATATGATTAATGCATAACATGGACATTGCATTGATTCAAAGAATGTGTTGAGATAGCTGCATGGAACCATCAATATTGGATGGAGTTATACTACTAGAGATGTGGGACTACATGGGTGCTTAGATGTTTATTGGGTCGGAAACTATGATGATAGAAAAATCACATCTGGGTGTTGCTTCAAGTTAGTATATATCATGATATCTTGGACAAGTAGCAAGAAAAAGTATGTAGCCCTTAGCATGGCTAAATTCAAGTACATTGCTACTAGTATGGCTAGTTGTGAGGTAATATTCCTAAAGAATCTATTTGGATATTTTTTTAAGCATGTATTAGATACGAGATTAATTTACTGTGATAATAAGTGGGATTTGATTGGCTAAAAATCTCAAGTTTGATGATAAGTCCAAACACATTGACATCAAGTATCACTATATACATCATATGGTGCAGAGAGGAGCAATGGGACTCTATCATATTATCATTGATGATAAAATATATGACATAATTACTAAGCCTTTACCAACATCGAAGTTCATGGTTTTCAAAGAGAAACTTGGATTGACATATGTGACCCTTTCTATAGGGAGTGGTAATTGATAGCAAAGATTAGACTTTCTTTTATGTTATCTATGTCAAGTGGTAATCCCCCCAAGAAGAGATGAGAATTGGTTGTGTGTTATCCTTGACAGGTGGTAATCTCCCCAACCAGAGATCAAAATTGGTTGTGTGTGATCCTTTTCAAATGGTAATCCCCCAATAAGAGACTTGATTGTGCATGATCCTTGACAAGTGTTAATCCACCCAAGAAGAGACGAAACCTGGTTGTGTGTGATCCTTGTCAAGTGGTAATCCTTGTAAGAAGAGACTAGGTTATGCATGATCCTTGACAATTTGTAATCCCCCTAAGTAGAGATCATACTTGCCTGTGTGAGATCCTTGTCAAGTGTTGGCAAGTCGTAATCCTCCCAAGTGAGTATAGGTTGATGGATCAATCTCCCTTATTATAATTATTCTTCATAAGATTGTAACATCATTGTTCCAAAGCATAGATCCTTGTTTCAGAAAGAATTCCTCTCGAGATGAGAGGTAGCATTGAAAATTGGTAGCTGAAGGATGAATTTCCTTGAATAAAATCTAATTTCTGACTATTCTAGAGCGACTTTATAAAAATATAAATTCATGTATATCACTTCAAGCATGACTTCCCAAAAATAGTATATCACCTTGCTTTGATTGGTAATCAACTAGAGATGATGTAAAATCAGTTAACTTATCCTTAATCAATCTTAATTTTCCAATTTTTACTTCATCATCAATATTATCGTTAATATTATTACTATGCCTCTTATACTAAATATTATTATTAAAAAGGAAATACCTGTCATCTTTCCTACTTGGAACTCAATCATGCCACTTCGCACCTATCTCTTTCCCTGATGGCACTTGTGCCCATCTCTCTCACATAATGATGTCTTACCCTCTCTCTCTCTTAATGAATTCGTTGGACTCATCTTACAATCTCTTATGCTCATTAAATTATCATTATAAAATATTTCTCTTACATGCTCTTCAATGCATATGTTACACTCTCTTCTTAAAGGCATGTGTAATCCTATTTATGGGATGAGTCACAAAGGTAAGAATAGCTCAGTAATAGGATACATTACAAAGGCATGGGTATTTCCCTAAATGACATGTGTAACTTTCCCTCAAGGCATGTGAGTTACTCCTCCTAAATGGCTCGAACTCCTTGATCCTCCTATATATGTGCCTCTTATCTTCACTACTCACTCAGTTGTGCATTGTTAAAGTAAAATTAAAACTTGTGGAAGAGAGATTTGGAGAGACTAGAGAAGGATTGATAGATAGAGAGATATATTTGCAGAGTAAGATCAGAACTTTGTGAGCCAAAGTGATTCTTTGTTTGCATCAATATTTTCTACCAAAAATATTTTTTCTACAACTCCTTCACATTTGGGTGAACTTACTCATTATCTTGATATGTCATTGTATTTTTTTTCTCCACTGAGAACATGATTTCTATTAAAAGAAGAATTTGGTTGGGTTTCCCCTTGTGGGTTTTTCCCTAGTCATTGTACCTAAATTATTTGTGTCTTTTTTTGTTCTTGGTTGTCTTCTTTTGATCTATATGGTTTATGTTCTATCTAAAATTGCTTAAATGATATTGCAACTAGAAGAAACTTCATTGTTTAAGTAATTATTTCAACATAGAACATCAAGTTCCAACACCAATTTCAGTCATTGACTAGCTCATTGATGAATGTGCATATAGTAAAATATATTCCTTCATTGATGGTTTATCCATCTATAACTAAATACAAGTTAAACTGGAATATCAACATAAAATGGATTTCATTTTTCCTTGAGATACCTCCCCCTATAAGAAGCTACCTATTGGCCTTAAAAATGTTGGAGCCACTTTCCCATGGGCCATGTCATATGCTTTTCATGACATCGATTGGATTGTGGAAGCATATTTAGATGAATATGTTGTGACTCACTTTACTTAGAAGGAACAATAAAGAATAAGGAACATAAATCTCTCCATAATTAAAATTATAAAAATGAAAAAAACGAAATCAATAATTTTAATTTGAATTACAAAAAAAAGTAATTTAAATTAAACTATGGTATTAGGTTATGATATTTGTTCATAATATTTATTATTACCATGAAATCCATTATGTAGTGCAAGATTACCACTTTAGATCCATCTTAACTCTGAATTTCATCCCTTACAATTAAATAATAAAAATTAACTAAATATAACTTCTTAAAATTATATTGTTTTTAACTATAAAAAGAATTAACATATGAGCTAAATATATATGCATTTAAAATAATGTGTAATGATACTGTTAATCATGGAGATTCACATACAGTTTGCTATAAAAATATTTTTTGTTACATTAATATGGGCAAACAATGTGGCTTGCTCAGTATGATTAGTGATATTGCATTTTCTTTAAATAATCAATTTGAGATAAATTAATTAAAAAGCATAACCAAATATGACATAAATCTTAGCCTTGATCAGTCAATATTATTATGACTTTTGTCTACCATCCACCTAATAATTAAATTAAAATTTTGAAATTCCTATTATGAAATACACTTGTTTGATTAATTATATAAAAATATTGATCTATGTACACAAATATATGTATAAATAACTAACATAAATCCATTATAACACTGGGTATATAAGCCTAAAGGGTTGTTTCGATCTCCTTGACACTGTCATAGATTTACAACTAACATGAATCTAAACTTATGCTTCATCTAAAAATTCTTTACAATGTCACTTTATATAATAAAATAACTTTTCAACTTCGTGAGGCAGATAATATTTGGATTCTCCAAAAAAAAATCCATTATTTATTTTAAATTAACAATATATGTTATATTAACATGATATGGGATTCGTATATAAACATAAAAAGGTTGTATATATACATAAAATTAAATCAAATGAATCAAAAAAAGATTTTAAAATAAAAACAGTACAATATGTGAAGAAGAGAAATAAATAGTTCAATTTTAAATTTATATTGAAGGATTTTACAATTTTAAGGTGGCTCCATGAAAATATAAATATTGGTAGCAATACAAAGAGAGACAAAAAAACCTAAAACTAAAAATAACCACACTCAAAGATAAGCTTCACAACAATTGCAAATTTGGTCTAGATGCTATGAAATTGAAAGCAATGAAGTTATGTGAATGAAATACATAACTATTAAATAATTTTTTTAGATAACCACAAAAATTTGACATTAATAGCTTACATATAAAAATAAATCTTATATTTAAAATCCACACTAATTTTGACACATACTATAGAACATGACATGAACTTCCACACTAATCCCCCCACACACGGTAAAATCTAACTTTGGAGCTACCTCATGAAAAAGAGGTGCTTGATACTAAAATTTGTACTGGTCACCGACGGAAGGCTCATGGAGTAGAGGAGGGAACAACTGTCACCATATCCAATAGAACCAATGAGGGCATTGTTGCAAAAGGGAAAGATGGTGTAACCCAAGGAAATACGTAAGTTTTTGCACTCACTAGATGAGAGTAGCAGATTTCATATTTCTTGCCTGATAGACATAGTTGTGTCATTAGCCATCGTCTCCCAGTAGTTGTGACCATTGTAGAAGGGCGTGTTATTTACTAGATCTATGATTAGGTTTGCGACAAGATTTAAGTTTGGACTTCTTCTTGGGACTTTTGTGGGTTACAGACAACCGTTACGAGTGTATATGACAGTACTAAGCGTGGATACTGCACTACAAGTAGTAACATGAGAGGTAAATTAAAGAAGTGACCTGATCCTCATCATCATGGATGCCTCAAATGAAATAATATCACCTCTACTAATAATAACAATAATCCTAAAAAATGCCAAAAATTAGTGCGATCCTTATTAATCGCAATAACGTATACATGAGGGAAGAGCTCTTAATAACATATGAAAAATTGACCTAGGTCTGCGACTTCCACGTACCACTTGATAATAGATTGGTGTAAACCAAATATTTCTTTTAGCCAATCACGCACGTGCCATATTCCAAGCAAGAATGTGGGATCTCATGGAATAAACCAAGAAAAAATAAACAAGGGCTTCTAAGGGATAAACCACCTCAACCCTCAACCATTGATTCCACCTCATGGTCAGACATCACTAACCATCACCACATTGGTCTCTATCCATGATTTCGAAGACTCCAGAGTGTTTGTCCCAATCAGGGTTTCTAGGACTAGTAACTCAAATTACAACTGTTGCTGAGATTCAAGACTATTTGTCCAACTAGGGCTTCCAGGGCTAGTAAATCAAACCACAAAGGGGCTTCTAGATAAATTTATCTAACGAGGGCTTCTAGGACTAGTAACTCAACCCAATTTGTTATAGAGATTCCAGAGAGTTTGTCCAAAACAACATTCCAAGTACTAATAACTCAACCCACCACTAAAGGAGATGAGAAACAAAAATAAAATAAATATAAAACCGAAAACACCATGGATATTTACGAAATGGAAAGGCTAGACAAAACCACTATCAATCAAGAAAATCCTCCATGCCAATGATACATCATAACCAGGAAATTACATGCATATTCCATTCATGCCAAAAATAGCAAGAAAGTTATACATGCAACTCGGTACCTGCAAGAAAAAATTATTATAGTTGTTGGTCCCGATTTCCCCTTGTGATTTCTTTCTCTTCCTTTTCCTTCTTGATACAAATCCCAAGTATTCCACACTCCTCCAAGAGTGCTCAAAGAAAACTCTAAGTGTCCAAGAGTATGAGAAAGAGAGAGAATAACATGAGATCCCCAAAACGTAAACTGACAAAAGCCATGAATTGATCCACATAAGTCTTTTTATTAATGACACCTCTATTTTCTTCAATTTATATTATTTTCCTTCATTTTACTCCTCATGTGCAACCTACGACCTTTCACCTTCCTCTCCTCCTATTTTACATTATTTTCGTAAATAAAATTCCAGTAAACATTTCTAAAGCCTTTTCCATTACTTTTGTCAATTTCCATAGACAATAATTAATCAAAATTGATCAACGTCACTATGTTTTCTCTCAACATTCAATTTGGAATACATGTCCCATGACCATGGTTATTATTTTACCTTTATTAACTTTATTACATGGATTTTTAACTAGGGTTCTTATAGGATAGTCTCTATATGTAGTCGTCACACAATTTTATTCATAATTTTATTCTTAATGAAGAAAACAATTCAATAAAATAATGCAAAATGACTTATTTTATTAACTGCTGGTAGTCAAGGATGAATACAATAGATTAATATTAAACACTTGAAGAGAATCCTTTGAGCTATGGTACTAAAAAATGCTCAACAAGGAGGTCCCTTCTCTCAATCTCTTTGCAAGCTACTCCTCTCTCTCAAAAGAAGTATGAAGACTCTATCAATGGTGGACTCTTCTTCTCTCACTAAGATGATGGATTGCTTAGAAACAATATTGCCAATATGACAGTGCTCTTAATTCTTTACTTCAACAATGAAATGTGGTGTTACTCTGATAGCAATTGTGACCAACATAACATGGTCCCATGTTTTGTTTCTCTCATGGATTTTTTTATATAGAATATTTTGAATCCATCTTCCATCTCTTTGTCCAATAATGATATTGACACAAGAGTACAAAACTATGATTCCATTGAGGACAACATACCTTCAGGATGATTCAAATTTGACTCTTCTTGACTAACACATGCAAGGGAATCATCTTCCAAGTGTGGGAATTGGTCTCTAATTTGTTAAGTTTCACTTTTCCTCAACTGTGTGTCTTCCGAAAAAAAATCCACGTGTTCGCGCATTTAGCCTTGTTGTATGGTGCACAATACTAATTTTTACATAGGAAACCTCAGAATAAACTAATTTTTTTAAAGTTTCATAATGTCTTCAGCTTGAAAATATTTACATGTACGTTTTGCTGAACAAACTTGGGTTTCTCTTAGAGTGTAAAATTCTCTGCTGTTAACACATATCAAGGTTTTCCAAATCACAATTGTTTCAATCTAGGAAAGTATAATATACATGACGAGTTTAAGATGTTCATAGTATGAGTTTCAATGGGGCCATTGATTGGTGGTGTTAGGCAATAGGCATGCAGTATTGATAATCCATTGTAACTGCCAATAATGTTTTAACAAAGTCTATCTACAATTTAAGAATCTCCATGATAGAGTATGGATAAATATATTTAGTTAATTTTTAATATCTAAATTAAAATTTTTGTTTTTTAATTTTTTTTTAAATCATTTTGAAAAACAATAATAATAATAATAATAATAATAAAATTTTAAGATTATGCCTAAATTGGATATTAAATTGATATATGAGATATTTTCATTTAAATTATATATATATATATATATATATATATATTCCTCTTTGAATTTGAACCTAAAACATTTTATCAAAAAAATGCATATTCTTAACCCCCCACACACACATATATTAAATTTCTCTCATTTATATTTATAGTTTGTTAATATGAAATTGAGATTTATAATCAATCTCTCTCTCTCTCTCTCTCTCTCTCTCTCTCTCTCTCTCTCTATATATATATATATATATATATATATATATATATATATATATATATATATATATATATATATATCCGATACTCTAAAAATTATAGAAATATATTTTCATATATATTTAAAGTTAATCAAAAATAAACTATTCCAATACCCAAATAAAATTAAATTACCCATTTAATCTTATTTCTATATCAAATATTTTTGTACAATAAAAAAATATTTAATTAATGTAAAAGATTTTAATATAATCATCATGAAACCAAAAAGCAAGTTACTAAATGACATTCCTAAACAAACATACTAGATGCATGGGTATCACCCCGTGTTGATACTAAAAGTTGCAATACTCATAGCGCACGTGATACTAAGATATAAGATATACACGGTATAACACAAATTGAAAAACAAGACTAATATTTTGTTAGGCATGAGAGTTGTGTTTTAATGGGCACAATAATTTACATGATAGGCACAATAATCATAATAATATCATAATTTTTATGGAGATATTGGAATACGTGAACATTATAAATAACACATTTTAGAATTAACCATCTAGAACCAACAAAAACAATTTAGAAAAATAATACTAACAATCTAGAACCAACTATAATAATATCACTACAATAACAATAATAATCTAGAACCAACTATAGGAATATGGCTACAGAGATGACATTCATAAACAAACATACTAGCTGATGTATGGGTATCGCCCCATCTTGATATTAAATGGGGTACTGCTCGTACCACAGGCCACAGTCAGCCAATCTAATCGTAGCACCGATGGCCGCACATGGGAAACATGTTTTGGCTGACCAGTGTAGAATGGCAGGTAGTGCAGTGTCGAGATGATTTTCAATATAATTATTTTAGTTTTAAAAATATTTTAACGTTAAGAAATATATATCAACTTCATTATATTTATATATTTATTCTAATATTTTTAATTTATTTATTTATATTTTTTTAATATTTAAATATTAATTTAAAAGAAAATATTTGAATTTCTATATTAATAAATAAATTTTTATATATATTTAAAATTGATTATAAATAAAATATTTCAATACTTATTTAAAATCAAATTTAATAAAATATAAAAAAATAAATTATTTAGGAGAAAATTTGTATTTTATATAAAAAAATTTAATACAATCATCATCAAATAAGAGAAATATTTCATTCATATAAAATATTTTAATATAGTCATCATGATACCAGCAAGCAATATCGTTACAAAGATGACATTCCTAAACAAACATACAATATGGATGGGTATCACTTCGTGTTGATACTAAAAGTTGTACTACTCATAGTGCATGTGATACTAAGATATATGGGGGCATAACACAAATTGAAAAACAAGATAGTAATATTTTTGTTAGATAGAGTTATGTTTGAATGGTATAAATATTTATATAATAATTTATGTGATAGACACAATAATTATAATAATATTATAGTTAAGTATAAGGGGTTTTCATCGCGCATTTTTTATTAGATATACTTTTTTTTATTCAACTGTGTTAAGTAAGTCATTCGTCTATGACCATTTCCATGACAAGTAGTCATAACTAACTAATTTCTCATGACTTTTAATAGTCCAATTAACAGTCATTGCATCTAGTGATGCTCAGAGGGGTGAACACTTAATTTTATGGAAATATAATTTATTAAAACACTAAACATTATTATAACTCTTATTCAATTATAATAGAGATTTACATTAAAACACTATACTAAAACATGACGTAATAAATAAAAAATTTAAAATACTCACAAACTTATAATTGACATTTACATGAAAACACCACACGTTCTAAAACATGATTGAAACACTAGAGAAAAATACAACCAACAATAACTATCTATATGAGATGACATTCCTATGTTGATACTAAATTTGATATTGCTCGTAGCATAGGCCACACTCAACCAATGTTACCATAGAACTAATGGCAAGGTGGAAAATGGGAAACGGGTTTTGGTTTACCAACATAGAAAGACATGCACTACACTCAGAGACTATTGACCCAACGGAGGTTGCCCCCCCATACACCATGGGTGAATCCCCTCTTCCTGGACTCGACATCGAGTAGCCGTAACCCATGTGTGCTTCCAGATCTGACAACAAGTTATTGAGAGTATCGAAGGAAAGACTGTCTGATGGGAATTTTAGTCAGGTCATTACATGCATAAAATATTAAGGTTGTATTAACATTATTCAGGACGCCCACAACTGCTAGTAGTAACATGAGAAGGGTCATTACATGCATAAAATAGTGAGGTTGTATTAACATTATTCTCGGCCCCCACAACTACGAGTAGTAACATGAGAGGTAAAGCAGAGCCAAATGACCTGATCATCTTTATTGTAATAGTCATGGCTATCTCAAATGAATTAATATCACCTCTAATAATAATTAATATCACATTTACTAATAATGATACTAATCCCTCACTCGGACATGGTGTTGTGGGTAAGATAACCTTCTTCATGTCAATGATGATGCTGGCTTCCTGCCAAATGGTTTAGCATACCATTTCAAATTAATTAAATATATATATATATTTTTCATACATGACTATTTTATAATTAAAATATTTATGTGTTTTTCTTACCTTACAAGTTAGAAGGTCCTATTCATCCTTTCACCACAAATTTATATTTTAAATTTTGAATTCATCTTTTCATAATTTCTACTCATGAAAAATTCACTACATTAAAAATTTGAGTATTTTTCCATTTTAATAATTAATAAAATTATGTGTTTCATATAGTTAAGGAGTTATACATAGTACCTTGCCAAAACTATCTCCTAGAAAATATGAACTAAGTCTAAACTAAGACACACACATAATCGTGAAACAAATTTTTTCCATTAATTTCAAATCTCCTCCTTAATGGAGAAAGGATTCACTTTCACACCTAACATCTCCCTAAGCAATTCAAATTTGATCTTCCAAAGAGGCTTGGTGAAGATATTAACTGCATTTTCATAGGTGTTACAATATTCAAGAGAATATCTTTGGACTGAACCTTTTCTCTAACAAAATGAAATTGAGTATCTATTTGTTTTGTTTTTTTATGAAAAAAATTATTATTTTCTAGCTTGATTGAACTTTGTTTGTCACATTTAATCACCGTAACATCCTTTTGTTCTTCTCATGCATCATGAAGAAGTCTTCTCAACCAAATTGCTTCACTAGTATCTACACATACAACTTGATACTCTACTTTTTCTTATGGTAAAGCTACAATACTCTACGTTTTACTCCTCAAAGAAATGACCTCGAACCCAATATTGAAAGCATAGATAGTAATAGATCTTCTATCATCTAGATTTACAGCCCAATCTAAATCTGAATAGCATAACAGTTTAACATCAAAAGAATCAGTATATCTAATGCCAAAATTTATGGTTCCTTGAAGATACCTTAGACCACTTTTGCTTCCACCCAATGATTTCCAAGAGGTTTTGTCATAAAATGACTCAATACACTAACTGAATATGCTAAGTCAATTTAGGTTGTAATCAAATAAATCAAAATTCCAACCAGTTTTCTATGCAATGTAGCAACCATCTCTTTAGAACTATCATCACTTTGAAATTTAACGTTCTATTATATAGGTAATAAAGCATCTTTACACTGATCCATTTCGAATTTCTTCAACAATTTTGTGACATACTTTCCTTGATTAACAAAATTCTGGCCAGAATCCCTCTAGACTTCAAGACCCAAACAAAATGTAGTCTTGCAAGGTCCTTCATTTCAAATACCTGTGACATTTTCACTTTATTTGATTCAACCATTTCATCACAATTTCCAATGACAATTAAATCATCAACATATAAGGAAATCAACACAATCTTCCCCTTTTAATAAAATGTGGTATACAGATTTGGATCATTTTTACATCTTCTCTTATAACCATGTTGTAATAAGAAAGAGTCTATTTTCTCATACCAAGATTTCGGATCCTATTTCAGCCCATGCATTTCCTTCTTTAAGTGACACACCAATTGTTCCTACCCATTTTTACTGAACCCTTCAGGCTATTTTAAATATACTTCTTCCTTCTAATCTCCATTTAGAAAAGAATATTTTACATCTAGTTGGTGTAAGTTCCAATGGTACTTTGTAGCTACAACTATTAACATCCTAATATTATTTAACTTCGATACAAGAGAAAAAGTCTCCTCATAATCAATAACTATTTTCTATGAGTACCCTTTGGCCACCAACCTAGCTTTATTCTTTTCTACACTAACATCTGCTTTGAGCTTAGGTTTATATAGTCATTTACAGCCTATAGGCTCTGTTGAAGGTTGCAACAAGAAACAGTGAAATTGGCATCCAGAAACAACATCCTTGATCCTAGTGAAAATTAAGCACCTACACTAGATTGGGCCCACACATGCTATTTTAGGTGAAGCCTATTTTTAGAATGGTGAGAAAATTATATTTATAGATGAGGTTCTATTTTTAGAATGCATGTACGAAGTCTATTCAGAGATTGCATGTCTAAAAATAGAATGCACGTGAATTATTATTAGCCCTTAATAATAATTGGACAAAAAAAATTAATCTATTCTCTTGAAGAACTTGATTTTAGTTAACTAAAGTGGAAAACCAGTTAGCACAAGGAATTTCGAGTTCTAAGGTTGGTTGGTGGGACATGCAAGTGGACTTAGTTGTAACTGAGTGATTCGAAGTTGTAACAGAGTTGAATGTGTAGTTATCTGAGTTGTAAAGTAGTTTAACTCAATTAAGTGAGTTAAAATCAATTTTGCTAGTTGTAATTGAAGATACACTAGTGAGATATCAATGAATTAAATATTAAATTAATTCACATGGAGTGATCTCACATGCAACTGAAGATTTACTACTATTAACTACATGCATGTCAGATCTAGTGGAGACCCAGTTGAGAGGTAGGTGAAAGGGACAGATGAATATCAGTTGTACTATATTGGGTTGCACTCTTGCAAGATAAATACACATTGGATATGTTCATGAGGATTGCGCAGTCAAGGAGGGCATGATTGCATCGAATTGGTCTTTGTAATCAACTTGGATTGCACATTGGAGACAGGTTGTTGTGAGGCAGAAAATTGGCTAAGGTATTTGCCAATTTTTGTATGACGGTGTGAGATGATTGTATATTTCATTGAGAGCTCTTGGATTAGAGTTTTGTATGAGCTTTTTTCATGATCCATGATATATACACAATATATGATAGTGGGTTTTTTAGTTTTATTCTTTCCCAGTAAAAACATCTATGTTATGTGTGATTGATCTTTCTTCATGTGTTTGCAATTGGTGATTAAATTTCCACAAATATTTTAGTAGAAGGAATTTTTATTTAACACTGACACAAAATTGTTAGATCAGGAGAATCTAGGCAATACATAATTGTATTAAAATTTCTACAGGCTCTTTTCCTTTTTAGATTTCAACTAATTCTCAAGTTTTAATTTTAATTATGGACTCATACTCTTCTTTGATAGCTGACCTCCATTGATCATATTGATTTTCTTCATTATAATTCATTGGCCCAAAAACACTTAAAGAACTATTCATGAGAGCATAATATATGTACCTTACAACTAAGTGATTTTGTCATCCTTATCTCCTTCGTAGCGGACTTTCCTCAATTTTTTCCTGTGTGATTTCTTGATCACCTCTAAATGGACTTCAACTGTTCAATGTATTCACATCACTAGATTCCTCTTTCTGTTGCTGCTGCAAATGATTGTGTTTGGTTTCGCCATTGTTGTCATCAATCAATAAAGGCATGTGTCATTCCTCATAATTTGTGTCCTTATTACCTTCATCAACCTGTTCATGGAAAATAAAAACTTTACTCGCAAATACCTTGTGAGTAGATGGATTAAACATCTTATATTCTTTGAAATTAGAAAAATTCCCTACAAATATGCATGTTATAGCTTTAGCATCAAATTTCTTCTTATCTTCCTTAGGAATGTGTGAAAAATATATAGAACCAAATACTCTCAAGTGATGGACTACGAGTTTAAAACTATACAAATCCTCAAACGCAGTCTTGAGATCAAGACACATAATTGGAATTTTGTTCTTTAAGTAAACTGAAGTACTAATTGCTTCTGCCCAAAAACCATTACATAGGTTCTTACCTTTCATAATCCTATGTTCACACTCCACCAAAGTTCTGTTATTTATTTTTGCAACCCCATTCTATTGTGGAGTGTAGGGAACTCTAAAATGTTGTGTTGTACCATGATCTATGCAATATTTGATGAAGTTTCCAATTTTGTATTCTCCTCCTTGATTTGAGCAAAGAAATTTAATGACTTTCTCCATATACTTTTCAATAATATTTCTAAATTTTTTAAAGTAATAAAAAACATGACTTTTCCTTCTAAGAAAGTATATCGAGGTATATTTTGTGCAGTCATCAAGAAATGGTAAGCTCCACCTAACGACCTTGTCTTCATGGGTCCACAAATATCAGTATTCACAAGTTCAGGTATATGTTTCTTTCCACTATTTAAGCTAGGGGGGAATTCATCCCTGTGCATTTTTCTAGATGCACAGCTTTCAAAATAAATATATCCATTTCTTAAAATAGGAAGTTCATCAACCATACCCTGTTTCTATAGCAACAATACATCATGAAGGTTGATGTAACCAAACCTTTGATGCCAAAGATTTTCAGTTTTCATAGTCGTTGAAGTTAAAGCTTGATGTGAAATGTTTGTCACATTCAACTTATATAGGCCTCCAACTCTTACTCTAATGAAACCAGCTTCTGATGATCCAGAAAATCCTTTACTATAGAGTAAGTTTTGAAACATTCTACCTTTAAATTTTGATCTATAATCATGGAGACATAGATCAAAATATTTTTAATACTAGGCACATACATGACATTCTGGATGCATCTGATATTTCCACTAGGTAGTATCACAGGAATATATCCATACCCCTTAATTTGATATGCTTTGTCATCTCCCAAGTAGATGTTAGAACCATTGTTGGTCTGCTTAAAATTTTCATACTAGTGTCTATTACATGTCATATAAGTGGATGCTCCAGAATCCACAAACCAAGTTCCAACCTCATCATTCTCAACAGAAAGAGCAGCATCAGACACAATTAATTTAAAATCATGATTCATATATTTGCTAACAAAATGCCCTGTAAGCCTCTTGTGTCTATGTTTTTTTTCATCATTCTTCTTTTTATAACAGTCTCTAACAATATGACCAGTTCTGCCACCATAAAAAAGCTTAATTCCTAAATCATTTTTAGCAGGTGCCATACCTTGAAATGGATTTTTCTGAGATGGACCATCACTTTTATGTCATCTTGCTAGTTTCCCTTTGAAGAATTTTTTCTTTGCCACCAATTTGAGATCTCCATTTCGAGATTTTCAGATTCTTATGTCTATCTTCTTCCTGCATGAAAATCCATATAAAATCTTCAAAGGTGGGATATTTCTCCCTTGCTACAAGCCTTGTAATGAACATTTGATAATCCTTTGTCATTTCATTGTGATGAGATCAGTGTTGGATACTTTCTCCCCTATGTTGCCTAACTTGCCTCTCAATTATTTAATCTGCGAGATGAATGCAAAAATAGATTCTTTCTCTTCCATTCTAATGGAGATACTCGTACTCTTCATAAACAACACATGATTTATATTTTTTGTTTCATACAAATCCTTGAGTGTCGCCCAAATATCATTGGCAGTTTTGTAGTCTCGGATATGGGGGATTATATTTTCTTTTACCGACATCTTCATTGACACCCTTGCTTTATTTTCCCTCTTTTCCCAATCTCGAACTGATGTGGTTGTGGCACCATCATATCCAATCATATTTTCTTCATCTCCATTTGCAATTATCCATGCACTAAAACCCTCGAGCAATGTCTCCAACTTGAACTTAAAATTGGTGTAGTTTGACCCATCAAGCTTATTTCTCTCATTAAGGTATGTCTCTGCAATGTGATTATTCATCATGACAAAACAATTTCTAGAGTGCCTTGTTTTTAATTTTCAAGCACCACCAATCGCTTTTCTGATCAGTAGATCCACGACTCTAATAAAAAATCCACTGGTCCAATCTACAGATCCAATAATCTAGCAACTGATCTTCGGATCCAACACCAGATCCTCCAACAATCGATCTATGAATCTAAGAATAAATCATACAATAGAGGATCTACGAATCCACCTCCACATCCTCCAACAATTGATCTACGGATCTAACATCGGAGAGATGACCTTCAATATACAGAAAAACATTGGACAGGACCAGCAACTCTGGTACATCTGGCCTTGATCTGCCTCTAACATGAAAAAAACACTAATGAGGGTACACCTTCTTGAAGGCCACACTGAAGAAAACTTCTATAAGATTTCACTATCAGCGTGGGTATTAGCACTGACCATCAGTGCTAATCAACACCCTTTCCCTATATACTACCAGCACTGAATATTGTGACCTCTCTTTGTTGGGGGTAGGCTGATAAGGTTTGTTCAGAAAAAATCAGTGCTCTGTCACACAAAACAAATTTACCAGCGTACCTCTCAATTGTACCATCAATTCCTCTTGCGATCCTCTGTCGCCTCCAACAGTAGCTTCACCTATGCTCTCTGATCCCAGCCATAATGGCTCTTAGCCACAAAGGCTCAAATCACCATAAACCCAAATCAAACAGAGCTCTGATACCAAGTTAAAAAATGGAAATTCAAATTAGAAAGAAACTTACAAACTGAAACTAGCAGCTCACAAGTGAGACAAGCTACACTTGGAGATGGCCCAAGCAGTACTACTTTGTTCCATTGATCATAAAATCAGAAATAAATAAGATTATATTCAATTTAGGGAGATTAATATTATAACCTAAAATATAGGAACTAAGTCTAAATTAAGACACACACACAATTGTGAAACAAAATCTCTCCATTAATTTCAACTATAAAGTATTTATACAAGCATATTTCAATGAAGTGGAAAAAGATTTATTTATCAAATTATGTCCTAGATTAGGTCAATGCTGTTTTAGTGAGGGAAAAAACTTTTTTTTCCCATAGCTTATGTTAATACAATAATGTATTAGAAAACAATCTATTTCCTAGGAAAAAAAATCCTGATTGAGGTTGTTGTTGGTCTCATTCAGGACATATGTAACAATTTTAAAAACTCTCGAGAAAGAAAGAAAAAAAGACTTCCTAGATTTCCTCCTTTGATCCCAGATATCCACTGCGCCTTCTTTGATGGTGTTAGTCAAGGGTAGGCTCCTCGCTACAGTGTAGGTGCAGTCATTTTTTTCCCACCAAAATCATCACATGTTGATTCACTCTTCTACTGACCTAGATGAAAACACAAAAGTTGAGTTTAATGCATTGTGTACATTATTATATATGGCATATTATAAAAAAGTAAAGAAACTTTAGATTATGAAAAATTCTAAACAAGTTAATGATTAGGTGGAAAGTTATTATTGAAGCTTTGTACTTAAAGCATATCTTGTTGCATATCAATGATGAATTAGGAAAGGGGGAATGGTACTGTATCATGCATATATATCAAAAAATGAACAAGTGGAAATGTTATCAAAGAAAGCATTACAACATCAGATAGGTTCTTTTGGCATTTATGGAATTGTAGATGGGCTAGAAAGGCAATGCTAATGGCATCTATATTTAGCTTCTGATCATGGAAAATTTTAGGAGCTAATATTCCCAGGTGGGCTAATTTTCCATGATTTTTCCAAAAAAAAGTTTCGCCAATTTCCATTTTTTTGTAAACATGATTCGCTCAAATTTTACAATATAAAATTATTTTACCTTAAAAATAGCCAACATTATATAGAGACTATATATAAAATCATTATAAATTTGTATAATTTTACAAACATATCAATAAAAGTTTATAGTTCACATATTAGGGACTAGTGAAATTCGCTTACATTTTAATCTTCATGATAATTTTCCATCCTTAAAATTATCCCTGCCTTTGATTTAATTATACTTTAGAATGTTTATATATAAACTATATATTTTATGATGTCTTTGAAGAAAGATCAAGAGGAAGCCATAGACAATATATATTTTCTAATAATGGAAATATAATGAAAAAATATATATAATGAATAATTTATTCAATTTGTAATACAAAGTAAAAAAAAAGAAATGTTTAAAAGATATTTCAATCATATGTATCAATAAAATATTTTCAAATAAACATTACATAAAATATTTCATCTAAAATATTTAGATATCAACTATATAAATAATTAAATAAAATTATATCAAATATATTGAAAAAGATTTCTTCTATAATTCTTTTAGTTTAAAAAAAAAATATTTAAGGCTAACCACAAAAAAAGATGAGCAATTTAGAATAAAAACTAAATTTTTAAAATGCATTTTATATTTCAATGTAAATATCAAGTAAAATACTTTAATATTAATCATTTAAATAAATATACAAATATATTTTTATTTATAATTATTTTGATTTTAAAAATGCTTTAATACAGAAGTTATATGAGTTATATGAAATATTTAAATATTCTGTATTGCTTCATAATAAACGCAGGTAGTGCACTCGCTTCATCGCAGTATGCTTTCCGGTAGGCAATGGGTATGCCTCAACTCGACTCGAGTCGAGTAGTTGTAGTCATTATAGTCTGTATTTAATTCCAGATCTGCAGAAGGATTGTCGCATGCGAATTTCATCAAATGACAATTACACCACGGAAAGCTTGTATCCTGCACCCCCACCGCGAGTAGTAACATTACAGGTAAAGCAAAGCCAAATGATTCGGTTAATATATATATATATATATATATATATATATATATATATATATATATATATTTTGTGATTGAGATGTTTAGGTGAAAATCATATTAAAATAGATTTGGTCGATTTTTTGAACCAGCCAATGTGGTTCATTATCAGGACAAGATGAAAAATCTGATCAAAAATCTCCTATAAATAGAAACTAAAGCTCTCACTAGTATATATTTTTAATAATTAATAATAATCATTTTATTTAATTAAAAAATGTGTGTTTTTCATATGAGATGATTTTATAATTAAAAATTAAATAAATAGATGTGTTTTTTTGTACCGGGTGATTTTATAATTAAAAAAATAAATGTGTTTTTCATATGTATGATTTTATAAAAAAAAAAAAATTCACACTAGACTATGTTATAATTAAAATACTCATATGTGTTTCCTGCACTTTAAAAGTTAGAAAGAGTGAAATTCATATTTTAATTCATTTTTTTATGATTAATTATTTATGAGAAACCCACCACATTTAAGTGACTATTTTAAATTAATTAAAAAAGTAATGTTTTTCTTATATTTCGCAATTTTATAATTAAAATAATTATGAGTTTCTTATACTTTACAATTTAGGAGTCAGGAGCCAATTCCTCTCGACACTCTTTGGGTTAGGTTCTATCGAGTTAGCTGAAGGAATGTGATTCCTTCAAGTCCATATGGCAGGATTTTATATAAAAATAAAAAATAAATCATTTTTCCATAATTTATTATGGAAAATCTATGGAAAATATATAATTAATATATTCATATAAATTAAATTAGTATAGCAATATAAATGTTAATAGACACAATCCATAGTAAGCATCAAATCACTTATTACATGATATGTCACATGAAAAAAAATCCCAAAAACTAACAAAATTGTAACTTTATTTTAAATTACAATTATTTTATTATTAACAATATAATGTGTTTCTCATAATTACGATTATTTTATTGTTAACAATATAATGTGTTTCTCATATAAGATTATTTTATAATTAAAAAAACTAAAAATAAAAAATTCTCATACCAACCATTTTATAATTAAAATACTCACGTGTTTCCTGCACCTTAGAAGTTAGAAAGACCGATTCATATTTTAATTCATATTTTTATGATCAATTACTCATGAGCAGTGCACCACATCGAAGTGGCCATTTTAAATTAATTTTAAAAATAATATGTTTCTCATACTTCACAATTTTATAATTAAAATAATTATCTGTTTCTCATACCTTACAATTTAGAAAGAGCAATTTATAGCACCTTGCAGATTGGGATGTTACGAAACCAATTATTCTTGACACCTCCGGGATAGGCTATACTGAGTTGGTTGAAGGAATTTGATTCCCTCGAGTCCATCATATGAGATTTTACATGAGAAGAAAATGATTCTTCCCTAATTTATTATGGAAAATCCATAATTAACATATTCATATAAATTAAATTAGTGTAGCAATATAAATGTCAATAGACACCAATTAATAGTAAACATCAAATCAATTACTACATGATACATCACATGAAGAAAAAAATTCTCAAAAACTAACAAAATTGTAACTTTATTTTAAATTATGATTAATTTATTGTTAACAATAAAAATAATTAATATATAACTCAAATGTTTATAGATTGAATATTTACCTCCACTTTACAATATATATTTTTAATCTAATGATTGGTTTTGTTACAATACCGTGGTTAATCAATACCACATGCCAAAAAAATTCATAAGTCACTTCATATGACACTCGTTCATATCACATATTTTTTTAATTAATCAATTTAATTAAAAGAGGAAAATTGACATAACTACTTTCTAAATAAATCAAAACTTTTGATTTTGTATACTACTAAGAAAAAAGTTAACTCAATTATAATTTTATTTTAAATTACTATTAATAATTTTAATAATAAAAATAATTAATGAGTTAAACATATATACTTTAAAAATGCATGTAACATTATTCTTAACCATGAAAATGGTTGATTGTTACAATAGCATAACTTACTAATGGCGTCAGGCCACAAATTCTCTGAGAAGGTGAATTTCTTGTGATTTTTTGTGACAATCTGAGGAGAAATTCTTTAAGAAATCCAGTTATGGGAGTCTTTAAATCATTTTTAACATAAAAAATAGATTCAACACTATCAAGAACCCATGGACACCCAAAATATCAAAGCTTGAGAGTTGTGAATTGTATTACCAACATAGATCTCCTGTGGCTATGGATTTTCCATGGGTCTAGAGTGATCAAGTCTCTTTAGATGCAAACTTATTTTTGAGTGGAAAACTTGAGCAAAACTTTGCACGTGGAGAAATTTTATTCCTCACCCCTCTTGGTTTCTGAGAGGGATCAAATCTCTCAAGATGAAAACATATTTTTGAGTGCAAAATGTAGTGTTATTTTATTAGACTTTGTGGTTTTGTTAATTTTTAAATCAAGATAATAGACACGGCCCTAAGACTAAGTTGGATATTCTTAATGATAGATGTAAGTATTAATAATATTTATAAATGAGATAATATTTTATTAAGCTTATTGTTTACATGGATATATTAAAAGGGCTAGCAAGATAGTAGTCAAGCTACCCTACCCTACTATCAAAAATCAATTAAGAATCAAATAGAGGGATTTTGATAAGTAATTGGGTTCTTTACATGAGTTGTTACTTTACTCAACTATTTTTGAAAAAGATGGAAAATAATTATCTTTGGATGTTTGTACTATTAGGTACTATCAGTAATTTTAGCATAGTATGAGGCTTTTGTAGAAAAAGATCCACTAACCATTGAAAAATATAGTTCTCACCCATAGAGGAAACCCTTGAAGAATATTGGTAGAAACCATTGGATCATAAAACTTTTAGCTAATCTTTCCACAAAAATAATACTCGAGAAATTTCAAGTCTGACTAGGATGAGGGTTTTAAGAATAAATTGATAAGTAAACATGAAAAATATAGGTTAAGCATAAGATAGTTTCAGTACAATGATAGAAGAAAAAACACCTACATAAAAACCATGATAAGTAACCTACTTGAAGAAAGGGCTAAGAAGAAATACATGAGTAAAGAAATATATGAGAATGGATATAATCATAGAATGAGGCTGAATAGATATAGTCAAATCAGTTACATTAAATATAAATAAAGTCCTAATTTTGATAGAAATAAAAAATACATAAATAATCATATTATCAGCTGATAAATAGTTTAATTCACCTATAAAACTTTGGAGATGTAAAAACTCAAAAAATAAACTATTACTAATGTCTAAAATTCTTAAGTTATGAAGCTACAATAGTTTGTTTGAGCGGTGTTGAATGAATATGTGAATAATAGATATTCTATAATGGGTCCACGAGACTCATTGTAACATTGTTATGTTCATAGTAATTATTACAAAAATTTTAATGTTTTAACGCAATGATACAATGTCCAAGAGTTTCTTAGATCAGTTATTGTAGGTTTTAGCCCTATACAGAAATTACATGCAAACAAATTCTTCAAACAAAAAAGTAAACAATGACAAGAACATAAAACAAATATACACAGAGATTTTCCCCTGGATCCCAAAACCGTGACTACTATATTTACTTTTCATTATTTTCCTTTCAATGTTACAATACACACACACACACACACACATATATACACATTTAATAATTCATAAACCCTAATCCATTAACTCTGGATTACAACATAAGCATACTTCCCTTGATCGGATATACAAAATATTATGGGTAGAAAACCAGCATGCCCAAAACCATGTGCAAAAATCATGCACAAAAACCATGGGTAGGTTTGCCCACCATCTTTGGGTTTGCCCCCATCCTTGGCTGTCGCACTCCCCTATGACCCCCCTACTGCGCCCAACACAATGTACAACAATTGGGACTAGACATGGAAATAATATAAAACAAACCCAAAAACTATGTGTTAATGTGAGAAATAGTATGCCTAAACGCTACATTAGAAGGTGCTAAGCATTTTTGGGTACAAGTTCCAATTTTAAATCGCTAAGATGAACTTAGCCCTCACCAAGATTGATTTCATGGCATGCAGAAGGAGAAATAATTTAAGGAAAACCCACAAAATCTCCGTGGTGTGATCATGGCATAAGGTAGAAAACACATAAGCTAAAATGAAATCAGGCTAGTTTGGGGGTCCATATGAGTACAGGAGCCTACGGATTGAGTATAGTTCAGGGCTAAAAAGTTTGGAAGTGAAGTTCAATGATACATTAGTTTGGGAATGAGTGAATTTTGGGCGTTGGAGTTTGGGTGTGAAATATATAGAGACTAACCAATTATGTGTCCCTAAGGCCCAAACTATTATGGGCTCGAGAGCCTCAAGAATTTGAGGTCAGGGGAATATGGTGCAAGCCATGATTTTTCTCACACGAAAACGCCTAAAGACACAAATTACTTTATAAGGTATATTTTTTTCAAAACACATAACAAAGGAGATTTTGGTGGGGCCAACTGAAATGATAATGTGGCAAGTTTCACATAAGATTACGAATGGCACATGGGTTGGTGTGATGATTTCGAAAACCAAGGTGAGGTAGAAGGGACCCAAGGGGGCGTTCCATGAAATTTGGCATTTCATGTGGCTCAAGGTGCTCCATAGAAGGCCAGTCTCTGCGTTTTTGAGGAAGAAACCTACAAGAAATAAAAGAATATCTCAACTCCTGATTAAGGATAGGTTAGGTTATTTTAAAAATATATATGGCATCATCTGAGTGAATAAAATGGCAAGAAACTTTCACCATAACTATGCTAAAGTGAAATAAAACAAATATTCCAAGGCATATAACCCCAATGATGACATATTGCCTATAATGTAGTGTAAACTCTTGTCGTTGAGACCTGTATCAGGAAATATGGATAAAGTTCGACACTAACCACATAAACCTACATAATATGAATTAATGGTAGTAAAAATAACAATAAATCCAAATGAGGAAACCATCATATTATCTAATATTAAAACATAGACAAAAATAAGGAAAAGAAAATAGAACCCCTTTTAAAATTACTTTAATAAAACTCTCATGTGATGTATAACGGAACGAAAACTTAGACCCAAAACTCGAGCATCTACTTTGGATGGGAATTTAAAAATTAATGAGGATATTCCCATTATTATAGATGGGTAAACCATAATTTTATGGGAAAAATGATTGAAGTTCATCAAATCGTTTAAGATTTGCACAGGAACTTAGCGACCTAGTAAATCCTTCATAGCTTCAATAATTCAAGAAGAGAGTCATTATTTTTCAATCGTGTGAAATTTAATGAATGTTTGTTACTTGTAAAGGTTCTCCATGTTCATATAGGACTACTAAGTAGATAATTTACTATAAGAAAACTATCACAATGTATGGGAAGATCAAGTTTGTAATGATGGGAATGCATAAAAGCTTCCACGATGGGAGCGGTGCAGGGAGCCAAAGAGTAGAGGAAACTAAAAAACCATGAGAAAGAAAACAAAAATCATGGAACTATAAGAGACTATGGCCTCCAAACTAAAATAATGCAAATAACGAAGGAGACCAAGCAAGAGGGGTACTAACATGTTTTCGTCGCCACAACACCCTCAAAAACTTCACTACATTCAAATTTTCGAGCCCACCTAACTCTCATATAAAGTGTTTCTTTGGTTTTTATGTGTTGTTTCATGTCACTTTACATGTTACAAGTGTTATTGTTCATTCCTAAGTGTCGTTTCATTTTTTATAACATCTATGGTGTGCTTCAAATTTATAACAAACTGGTTAGTAATAAAACGACACTTTTGGTCCCAGTGGAACACACTTTTTCTATTTTACTTGGAGAGTGTTTGTGTTAGGTCCCTATATTACTAGTATAATCCCTTATTGTTGTTAGTGTAACCCCCTTATTGTTATTTTTGTACCCCTGTAACCCCCATATTTTTATTATTGTGCCCTTCAATTATTATTTTTAGGTTGGCTAGGATTACATTGTGGCCCCACTAGCATTACATTGTGGCCCCATGGACTCCTATATATAGAAACGAGGTTTTTTCATTTGTATCATCCAATAATTGTTCATTTATGTAATGTATTGGAGGTTTCCCCCTAAAAGTGGCTGATTTCTAAGGCTTTTATCTCTCTTTTATTCTATTTTTGGAGCTGGTTTCATAACATTTGGTATCACAACATTGGATTCTATGGTTTTGCTGCTCGAAACAGGTCATCATGGAATTTTTGCTATAATGTTTTTTCTATGAAGTTTCAGAAGCTGAAAATTTTTGAGTGTGAAGTTGAAATCATGAAGAACATCTTTGCAAAATGTTAGATCTTGGTTCGTAATATTTTCGGAGATATGGTCTGTGGAAGTTAGGGATTTTTGCAGGCTCCTGAATTTAACCTAAATAGGTCATCGCGACATTTTCACTATAACTTATTTTCTGCGAAGGTTCAGAAGTTGTAATTTGGAAAGTGCGAAACAGAAATCCTAAGGAACATGGTCAAAAAATTTTAGAGCTTGGTTCACAACATTTTCAGAGATATGGTCTATGGAAGTTAGGTCTTTTTCAGGCTCTCGAACCTCATCTCAAAGAGGTGATCATGGGAAAATATTTATAACTCTCTCTCTGAGCATCGGATTGGAATTATGTAAAAATTAGCCGCAAGTTCATGGAATTTAGTTTCTTTTCTCTCAATTGTAGACCTAAAGGAGGAAACAGTGACACGTGGCAAGTCATACAAATTCTTTCTACTGAAACAGTCCATAATTAGGTCATCGTAGGAGATTGGACACAAATTTGCCTTCAAGAATCCAAATTAGGTCAGACCTATGGCATTCGAAAGAGGATTTATAGGGCTACTTCAGGGCAAATTTTAGATATTGAAGATCCAAAGTCACAGATATAATTCAGTTTCAATATCGATCTCCTCAAAAGCATGAAAAAGGTGTGTATGTTTTCCAAATTGCATAAGTCTTGTGTAAAAAAGAAATTAGTTTGAAATGATTCCAATGGCCTATTGAGCATATATTTCAGTATTGGGTTCTGAAATGCCTACTAAAAGGTATTCAACACCCATTAAGCCCTCAGATTACTTTACTATGACTCATAAAGACAAATAATTGCAACATGATCTATCAAAATTACAAGAGCAGTTGCACCGATTTTTTCTCTCGCAAAGAGCAACAAAAAATGAAATGGAAGTTTTGAAGAAATTTGTGGAAGCGAGGATGGATGGTTTGAAGAAAGGCATGGAAGCTAAGATGGATGGCATGGAAGCTGGAATGGAAGCTAAGACGGATGACATGGAAGAAAAAATGAAAGACAACATGGAAAACATGAAGAATGATCTAAAAGAAGACATGGAAAGTTTGACAAAGTTGATACAACAAATGTTTCCTAATGTCGAAAATATAGTAGAGGAAACTCACGATGAGAAAAAAATAAATGTTAATCGTGATTTGATAAACTCTAATGTTGGATGGAAGAACCACCATATTCCAAAGATGGATATGAGGAAGTTTGATGGCAAGGATCTCGTAACATGGATACTACAGATGGAGCAATATTTTGATCTCAATAATGTGCAAAACACACAAAAAGTACGCATTGCAACTTTACATTTAGAACAAAATACATTTGTATGCTATCTATGGCTTTTCTCTCGTAAAAAAATTGTCACTTGGTTAATTTTTACAGAGGAAATGATGGCACATTATGAGGATACAAAGAGCAACAGCTTCTTCAGCCAATTGATAAATCTCAAACAAAATGGTTCAGTGCCAGAGCACATTGAGGACTTCCAAAAATTGAATATAAGGTTAACTGATATTCTAGAGGAACACATGATTGATGTCTTCATAGGGACTTTAAAGGATAACATCCAACATGAAATTCATGTTTCGGAACCTGATTCATTGGAGAAGGCATTCAGGTTGGCAAGAAAAATTGAATGTAAAATTATGGCGAGAAGGAAGCCTACCAGTCACGTCTATAAATATAGAAGTGTTGCTACTCCTAGATTTCCACAACCTACAAGGTTAACACCACAAAAATTGAAAGAAAAAAGAGAAAAAGGTCTTTGCTATAGTTGTGATAGAAAATACACTAAAGGTCATAAGTGCACTAAGAAGAAATTATTTTACATAGATTGTGAAGAGGAGGAAGAAAATGAAAAAGAAACTTCAAAAGTAGAGGATATACACCAAGAAGAAACACTAGAAGAAGAAGAAATGAGTCTGACCATATCATGTAATGCATTGGTGGGAATTACCACTAGTCAAATTCTCAAGATAGAAGGACATATAAAGAAGAAAAAGGTAATAGTGTTGATTGATTCAGGTAGTACCCATAATTTTATTCATTGTAAGGTAGCCAATGAATTGAATTGTTTCCTATACCCAGCACTAGAATGTCAAGTGATGGTTTTGAATGGAGGAACTATAAATTTCTCTGGAAAATTCCATAATATCAAGCTATCCATGGGGGAATATGTATTTAATAGTCCAATTATTTCCATCCCAATGGGAGGTGTTGATTTTGTAGTAGGAGTACAATGGTTACAATCTTTGAGGATGACAGATTTTAATTTTCAAGAATTTTTCTTGAAATTTTTTTTGGAAGGAAAGGAAATTGAATTATGGGGTATCGCAAGGAATCCATGAAAGATAATAAGCTCTAATGTCATGAAAAAGCTTCTGAAGAAAGAACAACGGGGTGTAATTGCACAATTGTGCTCACTAGAAGTTCCAACATCAAAATCATCTATTTCTACAAATCTCCAAAACGTCTTGGACAATCATTCTAAGGTGTTTGATACTCCCAAAGGACTCCCACCTATTCGTGATCATGATCATGCTATTCATTTTATTCCAGGAAGTGTTCCTCCAAACATTAGGCCTTATAGATATCCATATGTCCAAAAAATCGAAATTGAACATATGATTACAGAAATGTTAGAGGCTGGTATAATTCAACCTAGTCGAAGCTCTTTCTCTACTCCAGTAGTATTGGTGTACAAGAAAGATGTATCATGGCGCATGTGTTTGGATTATAGTGAGCTCAATAAGCTCACTATTAAAGATAAATTTCCCATTCTTGTTATTGATGAATTATTGGATGAATTGCATGGAACAAATTGTTTTACCAAGTTGGATCTTCGTTTAGGATATCATCAAATTACAATGAAGACTGAAGATATTCTGAAAACATCATTTTTAACTCATGAGGGTCATTATGAATTTTTGGTCATGCCTTTTCATCTTACCAATGCACTTTCTACATTTCAAGGGTTGATGAATTCCATTTTCAAACCCTTCCTTAGAAACTTTTTGCTAGTATTTTTTGATGATATAATAATCTACACCAGGTCTTGGAAGGATCATGTTCAACATGTTGACAGGATTTTCAAACTATTGGAGGAGAAACAATTATATGCAAAAACATCCAAATGTTTCTTCAGAGTACAAGAGGTGGAATATCTGGGTCATATTGTATCTCATGAGGGTGTTAAGGTAGACCCTAACAAAATTAAAGCCATTAATAAATGGAAAGTCCCCACAAACATAAAGCAGTTGTGCGGATTTCTCAGGTTTACAAGGTATTATCACAAGTTCATTAAGAATTATGGGAGAATAGCAACACCTATAACAACATTATTGAAGAAAGATGCATTTTCATGGACTCCTGAAGAAACTAAGGCCTTTGAAGATCTTAAAGAGGTAATGTGCCTAGCACCAATATTAGCTACCCCAGACTTCACAAAAACCTTTATTGTGGAATTTGATGCCTCAGGAAATGGAATTGGTGTTGTTTTAATGCAAGAAGGAAGACTCATTGCTTTTGAAATTTGTTCAATCAAAGGAAAGAATTTACAAACGGCTATTTATGAGAAGGAAATGTTGGAAATACTACATGCACTAAAGGAATGGAGACGTTACTTAATTGGAAGACACTTCAAGGTAAAAATTGATCATGATAGTCTTAAACACTTTTTGGAACAAAGAATATCTTTAGAAGAGTAGCAAAAATGGGTCACAAAGATATTGGGTTGCGACTTTGAAATCATCTACAAAAAATGCAAACTAAATTTTGTTGCAGATGCACTCTCAAGAAAGGATGAATAGGTGGAAGAATTTCTTTGTGTCATTTCAATTATCCAACCATATTGGATAACCAAAGCAAGGGATAAATGGAAGAAGGACAAAGAAGTGTGGACTCTCATTCAAAAGTTGCAGCAAGATCCTAGTACATCTGATACATTTAGTTGGAAAAATGATTTCTTATGGTACAAATATCACTTATATATTTGAAAGAATTCCCAACTAAAACAAAATATTCTTTTGGAATTGCATACTTATCCTTTAGGATGACACTCGAGATTTTTAAAAACATACCACAGGGTGAAGAAAGAATTTTTTTGGGATGGCCTTAAATATGATATTCAAAAGTTTGTGGCGGATTGTTCGGTTTGCCAACAAAATAAGGTTGAGACAATTAAGACCCCTAGTCTTCTACAACCTTTATCCATTCCAAGTCAATGTTGGGAGGAGATTTCAATGGATTTTATCATAAGTTTACCTAAGTCCGAAGGAAGGAGTGTCATCATGGTGGTAGTTGATAGACTTACCAAGTATGCACACTTTTGAGCATTATCTCATCCATTTAAAGAAAGTATAGTTGCTACTGAATTTATGGAAACAATTCAAAATCTACATGGAAACCCTAAGGTTATTGTAAGCGATAGAGATCCCATTTTTACGGGAAATTTTTGGATGGAATTATTTTCTTGTTTGGGTACTCAACTAGCTCATAGCTCATCTTATCATCCTCAATCTGATGGTCAAATGAAGATAGTGAATAAATGTTTGGAAGGATATCTTCGTTGTTTTTTATCTGATAAGCAAGCACAATGGGTCAAGTGGTTACCTCTCACTGAATGGTTGTATCACACTTCCTTCCATACTACAGAAAAAATGACCCCATTTATGGCACTTTATGGATATCATCCACCATCCATCACATCTTCTTTAAGGGAAAATGCTAGGGTTCAAGAAGTGGAGGATCGCATCGAGCATCAAAAAGAAGTTACCCAACTCTTAAAGGATAACCTAAATTTGGCACAAAATTGAATGAAACAATAGGTAGATCAACATCGCAGTGAGAGAAGTTTTGTTGTGGGAGACTAGGTATTTTTACGGCTACAACCATATAAACAAATGTCCCTCTAGCAAGATAAGAAGGATAATAAATTATCGACAAAGTACTATGGTCCTTACAAGTTTTTGCAAAATATTGTTACGATGGCATACAAATTGGATCTTCCTGCTTCTTTGCGAGTGCATCCAGTTTTCCATTTTTTCATGCTTAAAAAAGGTTATAGGGGGGGAAATTCCAGTTCAAAAAATATTGCCAGAACTTGATGAGGAAGGAAAAACCATATTGGAACCTGAAGTAGTCATGAAGATTAGAACTCGACAAATACGAAATAGATCAATTTCAGAGTATCCCATCAAATGGAAGAACTTACCCACTGAAGATTCTACATGGGAGGATGATAATTTCATACAAAATCACCCAGAGCTACTCAAGTGTTGAGGACAACACTTTTTTTGAGAGGAGCATGTTAGGTCCCTATATTACTAGTATAGTCCCTTATTGTTGTTAGTGTAACCCCCTTATTGTTATTGTTGTACCCCTATAACTCCCATATTGTTATTATTGTGCCCTTCAATTATTATTGTTAGGTTAGCGAGGATTAAATTGTGGCCCCATGGACTCCTATATATAGGAAGGAGGTTTTTGTCATTTGCATCATCCAATAATTGTTCATTTATGTAATGTATTGGAGGTTGCCACCTTGAAGTGGTTGATTTCTAAGGCGTTGATCTCTCTTTTCTTCTATTTTTGGAGTTTGTTTCATAACAGTTTGTAAACTAGTCTTTTGATGTTTATTTCCTAGTATTTGATCTTGTTTAATTTCTATTTATGATTTTGTATGTGTCACACTTTATTTTACACCTAAGTCACTATGTTTTCCTCTTCTCTTATCCTTTATACTTACAAAAATTTTGGTTGAGCACACCTTTCCCCACCAAGGCTAAGAGGGCACATACAAAAAACTTAAGACTGAGTGGAGACCCCATCCCTATTTATATTTCACCTTGTTCCCTCCCCAAATTTCATAACACACTCCAAAGTAGCATCCTCAACTTTGCTTTCTAAACTGCACCCTAAAGAATGCATCTCTTGCTTCCCAAGCACATGGGCCATGATAAATCAACAATTAATCATTCCTTCCCTCTTAGAGATGCACCCTATTCCCTCACCCAACCCTCAAATGAGTGCATGGCTTAAGAAAAATAAACATTTATCTTCCTTCAACTTTCACATTGCGCCCTATTCCGTTCTTATGTCTTAGGATTTTTAGTTGAGTGAATGACACACCAATGAGCCCCCTTCATCCTTGAGATTGTGCCCTACACCCTCCCTCAAGCATGTTATTCTTAGTTCCACACAAAATGCATCATCAAGCCTCAAGCACACAACCCTTGTCTATTGACAGTGTACCTTGCACCTAGTAATCTTTCGCCTCTCTTCCCAACCATGCTAATAAACCATGATAAGAAAATTTTCATGAAACATGTTAGAATAGGAGGTTTTTGGGTTGGTGTTTATTTCCATTAGTGATCTTAGTTGTATTTGTTCCAAAACAAGATGGAAAGGATGCTTGATGAGATCTGTCAAAGGGAGAAAATTGATTAATTATTAAAAATAAAAAAATACATAATTAAATGAGATGAAGAGCATTAAAATATTGATGTTAAAAGTATTTCATAAAGACTCGATATGATCCAATACCCTTTGGAGGGTAAAGGAAACAACAATATTAAAGTTGCATGCAATATTGAAGATACAAGTGGAAACATTATCACCTCTCAATAAAGTCCATGTCATCGATCACTATGATTCCAACTCATCAATATTAGTGATTTGTCATTTTGTTACCTCATGATGATATGGAAATGATCATGTAACTATCAAATTATTATAGACACAAAATGTAGAAGTCCAAGAGTTGTGTATGGACAAAAGAGCCATATGAAGAAGTCCAAAGGCACATGTAATTCCAAAAGTCATGAAGAACTCCAAGACTTGTATAGAATTCCAAAGGTCATAACAGGCTGAAAATTCATATGAGAAACTCAAGAGTCATGGGGATATGAATGGTCATGCCTCTAGTTATAAAAGTAGCCTCATTACTCAACAAAAGGATTTTTTCACCTTGGCTTCTCCCAGGATGCATTAGAGGGATAGAGATAGTACTTTTGGAGAGAAAGTAATGTCTCTAACACTCCACTATTGGATCTAGTGGTGTTCATTGTACTTATGTATCTTCAATTTTTTTCTTAATACTTGAAGTCATTTGGACAACACATTTTCATGCAGAGATCATGGATTTTTTGGGACTTCTCTTGAAATATTTGTGGTTTATGTTGGCTTACATATTTACTAAAGAATTTGAGTTACTTTGGTGGCTTTGGTGCTTAACTTGTTGGAAATGTGTTGTAATTGTTATAATTATTGTGGCATATATGTCAATTATTTCACGTGATTACTAACAATTCTTTCTTGCTTATGTGCATGTGTATTTACTAGACTAGTATTATTACTAATCCATTAGAGGCTCACTTTTGTTCCATATAGTGAAATAACCTTGATACATTTATAATTGAAAATGTCACAAGGCATACTCTCTTCCTCATTCATAAGCACACGAATACTACTCTCCCATGATAATTTCTTGAGCCAAGGAAAATATTTAAGTTAATGGTAGTCGGGCCATAATGTCGAACAAGACTCCTATACCAAACAGTGTGAGTTCTGGTTGGGACTTCATATCGGGGAGATCCCCTATATGTTTGTGAGATTCAACACCATTAACATTTTTTCACTAGAAGGATGGAAGCAACCTTTTTATGGTTCATAATTAATCTCATCCTAACAAAAAATATTTTGTACAAGTTAGTGATGGAAGAGAATTTAGACTTAGCCAGCAATGTGATGGGATGTTCACATGTTGTGGCTAATGTGAGATAAATTTCATTGACCTGAGTGGTCAAACCAAAATTTATAGAGAGGGTTGGACCTCTCGAATCTTCATTTATTTATTTAAATATTGTAATAATCCATATAGTTGTGTTATGGTTAGGATAGAAGGTGAGTTGTTAGCATAGTTGTGCATCAAAAATTTAGAATAGGAATTTAATTATTAAGGTGATAGAATAGTGATTGAGTTGTTAATATTGTTAGATTTAATCAGTAAAATAAGGAAAATATGTAATGATAAATATAGATAGCAAGAGAGTGAGAGAAGGAGAATATGTATTAGGTTTTAAAAGAGCGAAAGAGAGAGGTCAAAGACTGATATAATCAGGCCATAGACAGTGAGATCCTGTAATATCATTAGAATAAACAATTTATTGAAGTGTGTTGTGAAAAACCATGTTTCTGGGTGCTACATTTCACTAAAAACCTTTGAAAAATCAATTCTACATATACTGGTATTGTTTTTCTATATCTATGTTTGTAATTGAGTTTAGCAGCGAATATCTTAAGAGTTCATTATAGATAGTGTGTGTTTGAAATTTTTCATGATTGATTTATTGAAAGGGGCGAAATTGATGCATTATCAAACCCTATTTCACACATAAATTTGTGTATTGGTTTTGAAAAGAGGTATTTAAAAGCACGAATGGTTTATCCCATTGCTCTATGGTGGGTTGTGGTAATTTTTGAAACCATGCAATACACTCCCATGGTTGACATGTATTGAAAGGATGGATGAATAAAACTAATGTTATCGCAAATGTTAAAAGTGTTAAGTGTTGGGTTAGTTTATTTACTTTGTCTGTCGAATTAGGCAGTTAAAGAGAGACGGAATGCGAAGACCGTTAGATTCATGAAGTTTTATTTGAATGGTACAGATTGTTTGAAGCAGAGGATTAGAACAGTCAACGGAATTGAACCATTGGATTATTTATTTAAATTGCTTCACATACAATGAATCGTGCACACACTATTTTGTTTTGGGTTCTTATACATATGGTTTTTTTTTTTTTAAGGAAAAGATTCCTCTGGTGGTGTGAACATTAATAAATTGTAATTTGTTACGAAGAACCAACATCATTAGGTATCAGAGCCTAGACTATGTTTTTTTACTAAATACCACCAAGAAGAGGAATAGGAATAGGCTGGGGATAACCTGCATCAAATGCAGTTTTGCAGGAAGAAGTACGACATCTTCGAACACGGATGGAAGCTCTGGAAACAACCCAGAGAAGAGCACCTGATGAAGGAGGCATTAGTGATGCAGAGGAATCTTCTAAAGAAGAAGAAGAACAACACAATGAGGCAGCTAAAATGATGAAGATGTTGTTGAAGGCAACTAGAATACCAAAGGTGGACATACCTATGTATGAAGGAAATCTCAATGTAGAAGAAAACTAGATCATTTCATTAGACACGTACTTTGACTTTCAAGAAGTCGAAGACAAAAAGAAAGTGAATATTGCAACTACCAGATTAAAATGTCATGCACCTATTTGGTGGGAAGGATTACAACTATCCAGATAGAGAAAAGGAAAAATCTAAATCAAACAATGAGACAAGATGATGAGAAAATTAAAAGGTAAATTCATGCCCAAGGATTATCAATTAAATCTTTTTAAGAAATTACAAAATTTGAAGCAAAAAGGAATGGTAGTGAAAGAGCATACAGAGGACTTAAATAAATTGAATATAAGATCTATACGTGTAGAGATGATGTGGAGAAAGTAGCCATATATATAAATGGTCTGAGGTATGATATCCAAGATGAAATCAGTTCATTAAATATAAAGACAATTGAGGATACTTATCAGGCAACCTTAAAAGTATAAGAGAAGATAAAGAGGAAGCAAAACTAGAGGAACCAAGGTAAGGGTTCCGTGAGAGGTAGAGGAGCATTTAAATCCATATTTCAGTACTCCCATAATGAAGCAGGAGGCTCAAGTAGCAGATTACCATAGAGAGGAAACTCTGGTCGAGGAAGGTTTGTACCTAGAGGTAGAGGTCGAGGAAGAGAAATTCAGTGCTATACATGTGGTGAATGGGGACATGGGTCATGGTATTTTCCTCATAATAAATCAATAACTCAGATAAATGTGAATGTTGTTGAAACAAAGGAAGAAATTTCTCAGAATACAGGTAAAGAAGAACCACCTGAAGCAAGAGAATCTTTGTTATTAAAAAGGGTACTGCTTAAAGCAGAAAATGAAGTAGGAGAGCCAGATTAAAGAAAGAATCTATCCAGAACAATATGAAAGTCTAAGGGTAAATGTTTCAAAGTGGAAATTGACAGTGGTAGTATTGAAAACCTTGTCTCTATAGAAATGGTAGACTAGTTAGCATTATAAATGACAATACACCCTAATCCATATAAGGTATCATGGTTACAAAAAGGCCATCAGATTATTGTGACAAAACATTGTAAGGTAGAGATCCAGATAGGCACTTACAAGGATGTTTTATTATGTGATGTAATGCCAATGGAAGTATGTCACCTATTGTTGGGAAGACCTTGGTAGTTTTATCGAAAATCCATACATGATGGCAAAAGGAACACTTATACCGTAGAGAATGATGGAAACAAACACACACTTCTACCATTGAAGGATGAAACTGACAAAGAAACATCAAGAAATAGTGTTATGCTCATGAGTGGAAAAGAATTGTTGCAAGAAATCGAAAAAGATGAAAAAATACATTTTGCTATCATAGGGAAACCTAAGGTAATTTTGACTTCCACAAACTGAGATGATTTATCTAAAGAAATGAAAACTTTGTTGAATGATTTTGCTGATATTATTGTGGATGAGTTTCCAAATGCATTACCACCAATCAGGAGTATTAGTCATCACATTGGTCTAATACCTGGAGCAAGTTTGCCAAATAAAGAAGCATATATATTAACTCCTCAAGAAAATGCAGAAGTTGGAAGGCAAGTGCAGGAGTTGATGGATAAAGGGTTGATATGAGAGAGACTGAGTCCATTTTTTGTACCAATAGTACTTAGTCCAAAGAAAGGAGGAGAATGGTGCATGCGCACAGATTCCAGAGCCATAAATAAAATCACCATCAGGTATCGTTTTCCTTTACCATGAATGGATGATTTAATTTATTTTTTGAGTGGATAAAAATGTTTTACTAAGATAGATTTGAAGAGTGATTATCATCAGATAAGAATTAGAGAAGGGGATGAGTGGAAGACTACGTTCAAAACAAACAGTGGGTTGTATGAGTGGTTAGTGATGCCTTTTGGACTCAATAATGCACCAAAAACATTCATGAGATTGATGAATGAAGTATTAAAGGAATATGCAAGTAAGTATTTCATCGTTTACCTTCATGATATTCTATTTTTCAGTCGAAGTAAACAAGAGCATCTGGAACATATTAAGTTGATTTTGAAAACTTTGTAGAAAGAAAAACTGCTAATAAATCTGAAGAAATGTAGTTTTATGAGAGAAGAGTTAATTTATTTCGGGTTTTAGTTTCTAAGGAAGGACTGAAAATGGATCCAGAGAAATTCCAAGCCATTTGGAACTAGCCAACTCCAAGAAACATATTTGAAGTAAGAAGCTTTCACGGTCTTGAAATTTTTTATAGAAAATTAATCGGAGGTTTTAGTAATATTTGTGCACCAATTATTGAAACAATCAAAGAGACAAATCAGTCGTTCAAGTGGACAAAAGCAGCAGACCAAAATTTTAAATTGCTGAAGAGAAAAATTACAGAAAAGCCAGTTTTAGCTTTGCCTGATTTTGAAAAAAATTTCCAAGTTGAAACTGATGCTAGTGGAGTTTCAATTGGAGCACTTTTAAGTCAGGAATAGAGACCAATAGCATACTTCAATGAGAAACTGAATGAAGCTAAGAATAAATACTCATGTTATGAAAAATAATTTTATGTTGTTGTGCAATCCTTAAAAAAATGGGGACATTATTTGGTACCCAAGGAGTTTGTATTGTATTCTAATAATCATGCATTACAGTTCATAGACAATTATCCTAGATTGAACCAGAAACATGCCAAATGGCTAGAATTTTTGTAGAGTTTTACTTTTGTGATAAAGCATACAAGTGGTAAGTTAAACAAAGTTGTTGATACTTTGAGTAGAGTGAATGTAATCATGCAGGAATTACAAGTTGGTGTTGTAGGATTTGAAGGAATGGTTGACATGTATAAACAAGATGCAGAATTTAAGGAAATTTTTGCAGCTGTAAAAAACCCAGCAATTCATAATAGGAGCCAGTCGTTGGATTATCTTATCCAAGGAGATTTTCTATTCAAAAGTAATAAATTATGAATCCCTAAATGTTCTATGAGGGAAAACATAATTGAAGGGAAACACAGTGGAGGCTTGTCTTGACACTTTGGACAAGATAAGACTTTTGCTCAGGTAAATGTGTTTTACTATTGGCTAAAGATGCAAACTGATGTTAAGTTATTTGTTGAGAAATGAAGGATTTGTTAGTATGCTAAGGGAAGAAGTCAAAATACCGGATTGTATCAGCCATTACCAATACCAAACTGACCATTGGATGCAGTTAGTATGGATTTTGTTTTAGGTTTGCAAAAAACTCAAAGAGGAAATGACTCCATTTATGTTGTGGTGGATAGATTTCCTATAATGGCTCATTTCATTGCATGCAAGAAAACTAGTGATGCAACACATATTGCTAATCTATTTTTCAGAAGTTGTAAGGTTACATGGATTGCCTATAAGTATTGTGTCTCACAAGGATACAAAGTTTGTTGGGCATTTTTGGAGAACTCTTTGGAAGAAATTAGGTACCAACCTTAGTTTGAGCTTAGCATATCACCCTGAAACAGATGGGCAGACTGAGGTAGTAAATAGAACCCTGGGAAATATATTGAGGAGTTTAGTGTATAAGAATCCTAAGAAATGGGATTTAGCACTTTCTTAGGCTATGTTTGCTTATAATGATACTCCAAATTGGAGTACTGTGATGAGTCCATTCCATATCTTTTTGGGATGAATCCAAGAGGTGTGTATGAGCTCAATAATTTGGGTAGACAAGAGCTAATAAGTGAAAAGGCTGAAGAATTTGTAGAGCAGATGCAACAAATACAGGAAGATGTTAAATACAGATTGCAGGAAAGCAGTGGAAAATACAAACAAAGACTTGATATAAAAAAGGAAAGAAAAGGAATTCCAATTAGGAGACCTAGTCATGGTTTATATGAGAAAAGAAAGATTTCCAGTTAAGAATTACAATAAATTAAAGATGAAGAAGATATGAACATGTAAAATTTTGAGGAAATTTTCTTCAAATGCATATGAAATATAATTTCTAGAAGGGATTTGAATATCAGCCATCTTTAATGTTGTAGATTTGTACCCATAAAAAGGAACATAGGAGGAGCTACCTGAAGATTCTAAAGTAGAGGAAAACTAGACTTTAAATTGGAAAGACCAAATGTCAATGAATGTCAAGAAAGAGGTAGAAAATATTCTGGAGAAAAGAGTATAAAAAAAAAAATCAAAGGACAGATTTATTTTCAGTATCTAGTCAAATTGAAGGGACAACCAATGGAAGATGCCAGTTGGTTGACAACAATAGAATTACAGAAATATGGAGTAAATCATGAAATTTTGATAAATGATTCTTTTCTTCCCTAGGAGTCTGATGCAGGAGCATCCGGACTTAGAAAACAATGTGGTGGGATATTCACATGTTGTGGCTAAAGTGAGATAAATTTCATTGACCTAAGTGGTCAAACCAAAATTTATAGAGAGGGTTGGACCTCTCGAATCTTGATTTATTTATTTAAATATTGTAATAATCCACACAACTATGTTATGGTTAGGATAGAAGGTGAGTTGTTAGCAAAGGTGTGCATCAAAACTTTAGAATAGGGATTTAATTATTAAGGTGATAAGCATAGTGATTGAGTTGTTAATATTGTTATATTTAATCAATTAAAGAAGGAAAAGATGTAATGATAGATATAGATATCAAGAGAGCAAGAGCAAGAGAAGTATAATATGTATTGGGATTTAAAAGAGGGACAAAGATAGGTCAAAGACTGATATAATCAGTCCATGGAGGGCGAGACCCTCTAATATCATTTGAATAAACAATTGATTGATGTGTGTTGTGAAAAACCGTGTTTCTGAGTGTTACGTTTTATTGAAAACCTTTGAAAAATCAATTCTACATATAATGTTACTGTTCTTCTATTTCTGCGTTTGTAATTGAGTTTAGCGACGAATATCTTAAAGTTTCATTGTAGATAGTGTGTGTTCAAAATTTGTCATGATTGATTTATTGAAAGGGGAAAAATTGATGCATTATCAAACCTTGTTTCACACAGAAATTTGTGTATTGGTTTTAAAAAGTGGTCTTTAAAACCATGAATGGTTTATCGCATTGCTCTATTGTGGGTTGTGGTAATTGTTGAAACCATGCGATAAACTTTCGTGGTTGACATGTATTGAAAGGATGGATGAAAAAAACTATTGTTATCACAAATGTTAAAAGAGTTAAGTGTTGCATTAGTTTATTTGCGATGACTGTCGGATTGGGCAGTTAAAGAGAGATGGAGTGTGATGACCATTAGATTCATGAAGGTTTGTTTGAATGGTACATATTGTTTGAAGGACGAGATTAGAACAATCGACAGATTTGACCCATTGTGTTATTTATTTAAATTGCTTCATATATAATGAATTGCACACACACTAATTTTTTTTGGTTTCCTATACATATGGTTTTTTTTTTCAAGAAAAAGATTCCTCTGGTCGTGTGAGTATTAATAAATTGTAACGTGTTACAAAGAACCAGAATTAGGTAGTAACGGTATGAGTTCTACTCGAACTCATATTCCTGAAAATGGAGAATATTCTCACCTAAGTATGGGATATAATTTTGAAGTTACTTATGATCAGCTCCAGATAATCGGGCCCATTACTCTCATTAGTTTGTTAAAGATCTTGGACTACTTCCTATTGCTCATAGTATCCCTCATTCTCTGAAAGAGAAGGAAAGAACTTTCCATTAGAGGAAATTTCATCCTAAAAGTGGTGTCCTAACGAAAAATAATAAAATAAGAGTTATTTAAATGGTGAAAATGTGAAGTTGGATTACACTTTTTTCCCTTTTTTGAGAAAAAAATTCATTTTTTTCTTTTCTTCAACTTTCTGCAAGCCAAAACAATTTTTCTGTTTAGAATTTCGTTTTGAGATAACAAAAAAAAGTTGTCAAAAATTTTATTAGCTTTCTATTAATTATTTTTTGGAACTTTTTTATACACATTTGAGTTGTCAACTTAGCATTTCTTTGAGTGTGTGTTTTTTAACATTCATGGATTCATAAGAAGTCATGTTACTACACATTGCTATATTCTTTGAAACTTTGTGTTTTTGAGAAACAAAATGTGTTACAAAAATCTAGAAAGAGTCTACCTCATTTTCGTTATATTTACAAAGCCAAATGATGCATATCATAATTACCAGAATTTTTTGAATTGGTCCTATATGAAAAAACTACATATTTTGAATATGTTTCACAACGCATGAAATTTCTTAACATATAAATTATAAACTAAAAATCTAAAAACTATCCATTACAGAAGATGGACCAATGTAATGCACCATAATTTTTTCAATTTTTTTGCAGTGTGTTTTGGAAGATACAAAATTATGATTTGACTGAAGCATAATGACCTTCAGAAATTTTTTTCACCTGTTTTATTACAAAATTAGTTAAAATTAGTAAATATTTATGAAATTCCATAAAAGTTATATTTCTTGAAAGTAGATTGAATTCTGAAAATTCTTGTCTTGGTTTTGATAGTTAATTCATAATTTTTCATGGAGTTTAATCAGTCCAAAGTTGAATATATGTATCCAAATCTCGACTCTCTGTAATTTTAGACGTTTTAGTTCAACCAAAATTTTAAAAAATGTTCAACCGAACTCTTAAAAAAATTTCAGCCGAATTATTTTTTGCGTCGACGGCCCGTCAAGTCTAATGACATAAAAGTTCGGTCGAATTTTTTTATAAAATTTCGGCCGAAATTTTACCCAAATTTCCATCGCCCAGAAAATACCACGAAGCCCCTCCAAAAAAACATTTCCAGCAATATAAATTGCTACGAAAACATTCATTATTTTCACATATTTTCGCACATTTGGTCTGATTTTGCAAAGAATTGTTTTGGGATTAAGGACTTTTCTTGGAGGTATATTCAAAGGAAATTTTTTCAAAGGATTTTTTTGGGTTTAAGGAATTTCCTTGGAGGTACATTCAAGGGAAATTTTTGAAAATGATTTTTTTGGGTTTAAGGACTTTTCTTGGAGGTACATTCAAAGGACATTAAATTCAAAGGACATTTCTTGGAGGTATGTGATACATCTTTTGGATGTCTTTTGGGTTTCATTTTTTTTTAAGGTATGGGTTTGGACTTCATTTTCATTGTTTTTAGAGGCTTTGGGCTTAATTTTCAAAGGAATATTTTTAGGCTTAATTTCGAAAGGACTCTTTTTAGGCATAATATTCAAAGGACATTTTTTGGAGGTATTTTTTAAAGTGATATTTTTATAGAGGCTTTTTAAAAGTATTTTTTAAAGTGGCATTTTCTAAGAAGTTGGAATTAATTTTCAATGGACATTTTTTGGAGGTATTTTTTGAAGTGACATTTTTTTAGAGTACGTGTTTTGGGTTGAAGTAAATATTTTATAATGATTTTTTTTAAATGAGTTTTTGTCTAACTTTTTAAATGAAATTTTTTTGCAGGACTTTAAAGGAAATATTTTGAGCTTCGTTTCATTTTTATAAGAAATTTTTTTCTCGGATTTTTTAAAGTAAGTGTTTTGGATTGAGGTACGTATTTTTTGCAAAATTTTTACAGTAAGTTTTTTTTAAATTAAATCTTTTGTGATGTTTGTTTTAATTGAGTTTTTGTCTAAATTTTTCAATGATTTTTTTTTAACTTCATACTCTATTATCATGGGAAATCGAAGGAATTTCATGACAAAATATAATCGAAAAAGAGACCTTCAGGAATGTACAGAAGAGACGGGAGAATATCACAAAAGAAAGAGAGAAGCACTCTCAAATATTGGAAGGGAAAATCAACTTCAACTAGAAGTTGAAACAGGTATGTAAATGTAAATATTATGAATTTTATATTTAAATTTTTTCTCGTTTAAATTGTGAAGCTTAATTTTTATCTGATGAAATAATTTGAAAAATATTTTGCAATGTAAATAGAGAGAGATATTCCTCAAAACATTGATTATGAGATACAAAAAATTGAAAGAGAAAGTGAAAGAGATATTGAACCAATGATTGAAGATGGTGAAAATGTTGAAAGAAATTCAAGTGAAGAAACTGAATCACAAGGTATGTATATATATATATATTGAACACATGCATGTATTATTGAATTTATACATGTTTATTAATTTAGTTATTTATTGAATATATAAACTTATTTTGTACTATTCATTCGAATATGTACAGATGAAATCAATGTCGATGTTGAGATGTTAGAAAATGTTGACACTCACACATATGGAGATAAAAGAGCTGACCATGTTATAAGATATCATGTTAAACACATTTCTGATATGTACTTAATAAAGGAAAATGTGACAGTTCAAGCCCAAATGTTGAAAGGTCTCCTATCATTAAGGAAATTAAAATAAGCTACAACTTTATTGTGTATTCGAAAATCAACAAAAGTTTAAAAAAAATGAAGGAAAATTTGATACAAAATATAACTAGTGCTATAAATTCAATTAGAAGATCTAGATAGAAAAATGTTTCAGTTGTATGTAGATAAGTACATATGGCAGTGGTTTCATTAAGTACTAAAGAGAATCACTTGGTAAAATTTATGGCACGAGCATTAGGAACCTCGCGAAAAAAATTTGCACAAACATTGGAAATTTCAGTTGCAAATAGATGTAAATGATGAACTCGCTTGTTGGAGAGCTATTTGTAGGCAACCATACAAAGATAGACTTGGAAAAAATGTTAAAAAAAATATATATGAATATTGGAAGAAAAATTCACGTGTTTCGTCAAATGCAAGGGATGTGATGTAAAGAAGAATAGCACAAAATCAGTACGAAGAACATGAAAAAATTTCTTGGAAACAGCTCAAATAGAGTTTTTCAACAATTTCAAAGAAGAGAATCGTGAAATTCATGTCTCAATCAGTCATTTCATTCAACAAAAACCATGGTATGTAAAACCTATCACCGTACGAGATACTTGTTGTTTTCATTATCATGTTGAATTTGAGTTATATTATGATGCATTCCTTAATTTTGGTAGAACATTTTGTAAATATTCACCTTCTCCTTCCACTATCCATGATTTCATATCCCAAATTCTATGTGAAAGAGAAAGCCATGAATTCTTTTACCAAAAGATATGTGATGGTGGTAAAAAATGCGATGATTGTGGAAATTTGACTAAATTTCAAAACAAATATCGTATTGATATAAATGATCAATCATTGTCCAACATGAATATATGAATATATCCATATATCCATACATCGATTGAAGGTTCTAATAGTGTTAAAAGAATTGAATTACAAGAAGAAGAAATTTGTTTGATAGATTTTTTGAGAAAGTTCGAGGTAGAAATTTATAAATGCACCAAGCATTCCCATAGAGTTTGATGGCAAGACTTGCAATTCAAAAAATCCCGTGAAGCTTTTCCACCAGGGACCATTTTTTTAGTAATTGATTTTGCAGAAAACTACACATTTGTTCCACAAAAAGAAATTCAGAGTGAATACTATCATTCTGACCAAGTCTCCATGCTCGTTCATATTCTATATAGACATGCTAAACAAAACATTGATCATATAGAAAGCAGCAGTCAAAATTGACATGTTATTAAAGAATATCACTTTTATATCAATGACGATTGTACACATGTTACATATTTTTTACAACACTATTTTGGAAATATTTATGAGTCCTTGAAAAGTTGTGGAACAAAATTCAATGAAAATTGGATATGGTCAGATGGATGCACAAGTCAATTAAAACCTTTATAATCATTCTTTTGGTTTTTTTGTATTCATAAGAAAAATTGCATTAAAAATTGTTCGAATTTCTTTGAAACTGGCCATGGAAAAGGGGAACATGATAGTGCAAGGGCATCCATAAAACGAGCACTTTGAAGATATCAAATGAACCCCTCTGCAAACTGACTTATGGACACTAAAGAAGTTTTTCAATGGTGCATCGCTGCTTTAAGCCATGAGACTAACTGATCAAGGGAAGTGCGAAGGTACATTCAATTTAATTTTTATTGGATATCTAATTTTAAACAGTGTACATTTATCATGTAATGATTATCTTTGATGGTATTTTGATATCATATTTACATTCTTCTTTGAATTTTCCATATATAGGTTTTTTTGTCATATTGGGATTGAGGATGTAGATAGATCAATTGGAAATGACGTTGAGACAATAAAAGGGACTCAAAAAATGAAATAAATTAAAAAAAAGTTGTCCACAAATGTGTTTGCATTGGATAAAAGAAAATATTCCTCATTTTGTCATGTTTGTATAGACAACACAAAATCCAATGACGTTTGTGAAAATAAAATGTATGTAAAAGATTGGAAACATACAGAGCTAAATAAAAAGGGGAAAATGTCCATTGCAATGTTTGAAGAAATGAAATCAGAGGAGACTACAATATCATCTGATGGTGATCGAGTTTTTGATCTTGTTAGAGAAGGTAACATTTGAATTGCTTTCAAATGATAGAGATCTAGAAATAAATTTAAATGCATAAGTTTGTTAAGTTTGTTTTATTGTGTAGGAGATGTTTTTGTTGTAATTGCACCAACTAACAATGATGAAGTGTGAAGTATTATTTGATTTGTTGCACTGAACGAAAAATGAAATTATTAGAAAACTATAATGATCATGGGTTTCCATATGAAAGAGGATATATTATACTGGAAGGTTACCTTTTCAGAAAAACTAATCTAAGTGGGGATTTTGTTTACTTTGAATACTATGAACCTGATGTCATAAGTTGTCAATATAGTCACTTGGTGTGTGAAACACACATAAACTTCATAGAGGTTCAATCAAAGAAAAAAATGAAAATTAAGAAATGGAAAATGTCAAAATATCATCATGAATGGATCAATGAACATGGCATTCCATTGGAATTTTTTTGATTGAACTTCCCAACAATTTCTTCTCTTTGGATTAATGTTTTAGAACTTCCAAAACTCAAATAAAAATTGAGCTACCTTGTTATGTTATAAGTGCAAGTGTTTTCACATCTACATTGTTTTGGTACATGCACACTAGTATCAACTGAAAGTAGCTTTTCTGTACATGCATTGATTAAAAACGTTTCATGTACTGGATATATCTATGTGTGTGTGTGTGTTCTAGAATGAAATTCACTGAAAGTAGATTTTCTATGTGCATTGATGAAAAATGTTGCATGTACTGGATATATATGTTCTAGAATGCAATCAACTGAAAGTAGTTTTTTTATGTGCATTGATGGAAAATGTTGCACGTGCTAGATATATACATGTTCTAGGAAATTAACTGAAAGTAGCTTTTCTACATGTTCATTGATGAAAAATGTTGCACATATTGGATATATATATGTTATAGAATGCAATTAATTGTTCAAGTATTTTTACTACGTGCATTGATGAAAAAAATTTCACGTACTGAATATATAAATTCTCTAGAATGTGATTAACTAAAAATAGCTAAATTCTATTGGCATTGATGAAAAATGTTGCACGTACTAGATATATATACATTATAGCTTGTATTTTTAAAATTTTATGATTGTTTTCAACACATCTAACAAGACCTAGAATCTTATGATTGTATATATATATATATATATATATATATATATATATATATATATATATATATATATATATATATATATATATATATATATATATATATTTATGTATTGTACTTCAATCATTTTAACATATATATTTAAACATGTGTAAAATCATTTCTACATGTAAATATATTCATGTGATTTTTTTTTGTTGTTTGGAAAACAACAACTTAAATTTTAAAAACAAAACATAATATCATAATCACATGCCAAATGTAGTTCAACCATCCAAAAATTAAGTTTTAAAAACTTTTTGATAATATCACAACGTTTCTTCACATGCCATGCTAATTGTAGTTCAACTATCCAATAAAAACATTTAACATTATATCACATGCAAAATGTAGATAAACCATCCAAAACATAAGTTTTAATTTAACAAAAAATTATAGATCACAACATTACTTCACATTCAAAATGTAGTTCAACCATCCAAAACTTAAATTTTAAAAACAAAACAGATTATAACACAACATTACTTCACATGCCAGATGTAGTTCAAAAGCAAAACATTAATATAGATAACAACATTACTTCACATGCCAAATGTAGTTCAACCATCCAAAACTTAATTTTTGAAAACAAAACAAATTATAACACAACATTACTTCACATGCCAAATGTAGTTCAACCATCTAAAACTTCAGTTTTAAAAACAAAAAAAATTATAACACAACATTACTTCACATGCCAAATGTAGTTCAACCATCCAAAACTTTATTTTTTCAAAAGAAAAAAATTAATATATATCACAACATTACTTCACATGCCAAATGTAGTTCTTGACCATCCAAAACTTAAGTTTTAAAAACAAAACAAATTATAACACAAAATTACTTCACATGCTAAATGTAGTTCAACTATCCAAAACTTTACTTATAAAAACAAAACATTATAGATCACAAGTATCAAAACTTGAGTTTTAAAAACAAAACATTGTAGATCGCAAGTATCAAGTATCAAGTAACATTACTTCACATGCCAAATGTAGTTCAACCATAACACTTTAAAAACAAAACAAATTATTTAATACACCATTCCTTCACATCACATGCCAAATGTAGTTCAACCATCCAAAACTTGAGTTTTAAAAACAAAAACAAATTATATATAACACTGTAACATTACTTCACATGACAAATATAGTTTAACCATCCCAAGCATAAGTTTTAAAAAAATTGTATATAACATTCACATGTACCAAATGTAGTTCACATAAAATATGTCCAAAATTTGTAGATCTCACAAGTATCAAGTATCAAGTTATATATGACTGCATCCAGATATTTATAAAAAAGTAAATTTAATACTAGAAATCTATTGAAAATATAATGTTGCATGTGTCCATGTGCATCATCCATAAAATAGTGCATGTGCATCATCCATCAAATACAGATGGATGTAGTGTCTTTCCCAGCAAAGTCTCAATCCATGACCTATCCTGCGAAGCATGTGGAACCTATACACAATGTTTACAAACATTAAAATTTGATGTTTTAAATTTTAGTGAGAATATATAGAAATTCATGTAAAAAAAAATATAAAAAAAAAATCATGAAATACCTCATGAGGTTCCCTCTCCATTTGTTGCTCGTCTACTACAACTTCCCCCATGGGAACATCTCCAACAGTAAACTGTACAATATACATGTGTAATTATATATATATATATATTAAAAAATTTCAAATGAAAATGCATGTATATATAAACTTATTTTAAATAATACTAAAAAACGAGTTAGACAACTTGTTCAAATGGTTGAAATGGTGTGCATGTTCCTATCTCCATCACTAGAGTCCATGGAGAAAATAAATCCTCTATAGAAACCTAAAATTAAAAAAAAATTAAAAGTATAAAATAACTCAAGATCAAGATCTCAATTTATAATAAAACTCTTAAACTTCAATTTATAAATGATAACTTAAAAACATATATATTTAAGTGAAAAATTGAATACCTCTGTTGGTGGATTTTGCACATCTCCTAAGAGAGGCTCCAAAAGAATATCTCCAAAAACCTAAAATTCAAAAAATTAAAAATAACTCAAAATATCTAGATCTCAATTTATAATAAAATTTTTAAGCTTCAATTTATAACTTATAACTTAAAAAAATATATATATTTAAGTGAAAAATTGAATACTTGTGCTGTCGGATTTGGTACATCTCCTAGGAGTGGTTTACAAAGAAAATCTCCAAAAACCTAAAATTCAAAAAAATTAAAATAACTCAAGATATAGATATACGTCATTTTCTAATGGAACTTTTTGAGGTGGAATATATAACTTAAAAAAATAAATTTTTAAAGTGAAAATTTGTCCATACTTGTTGTTGTGGATCGAGCACATCTCCTAAGGATGTAGAAGGTACATCTCCCAAGGAAGAGGAAGGTACCGCCATCCCAAAAACATAGGACAGAATCAGAATCTGTTAAAACATTTTATTATATATATGTACATGTACATGTGTGCAAAAATATTTATTTTAAAAATATCACTTAAAAAAGGCTAACATTTACCAACATATCTTTATGGTGAGACCCATCTTGATTGTTTGCACCAGAGGCTCCAAACGTGATATTAACATTTTCTTCATTCATCAAGTGTGAAAGCTACAAATTTTGTTAACATATAATGATAGGTTTTTGCTAGATTAATGTATACAAATAAATGTATGTATATATGTATTTATTACAAATTATACATGTGTTAAAATAATTGAAACCTAACCATTAACACATATCGTTCGCATGCCCTCTTCCTCATGAACGATTAGGTCATGCCAACCATTGCGAAAATTCTTTGAATATTTTTTGAGATCTTCAACACACATGTTGTCAATCTCTTCATCTGTATAATACACAAATTAGCGTGTGCATTCTCATGTGCTCTTTGTCGATTCAAACAAACATTGACTCCACCCAATCCACTGTGAACATTTTCGATGATGGAATTCCTTGCTTGTCGACTAATTGGAGAAGTGGCTTCCATCTCTTACCACGAAGTTTCGACATGAAAGTTCGACTAACCAATGGTGTCTCAGGATGAGGAAACTTAGCATCATGCCTACTGCCCCTACGATGACACAATCGACCTTTCCCACGACCAAAACAATCAGAGGGAAGGTCATTGTAATTGGGTTTCATTTGCAAAAATAATTCTGCATAAAATAATTATGCAAAAAAAAGAGGAACCTCATCATTCCATGGGAGTCTTCCATAGGCTGCAATGTGTCTATCATACAAATAGTGAGCTATATCAGGGTGCTTGAAATATTGAACCTTTAGCATCTTTCTTTTTGACCCTTCTTTGAAATTAAACATAGAATTTACCATTTTTGTTGTAACTCTTTCTTTAACAACCTCCCATTTATCGGGACCCATGACTGTTTCCTTTCTCTTTCTCATGAATTATACAAAAGTGTCAATGGTTGGCCCAAGCTTTCAGTACACATCTACTAGTTCGCCTAAAGAGTCTGTAACTATTTCCAAGCTTTGTCAACTGTCAGTAGGTAGAGTCAAAGCCACGAGATCTCTCTGCAATTTTTCATAAAGATGTTGACACCTTTCTAAGGTGCATTTCTGCATGTTTCTTTCCCAAGGTATATCAAAAATTTCAGTCAGATAAGTTGTGGTGGGCGGACAACCTTCTTCTTGAATGAAGCATTCTGCCATACTTTTTTTTAACCATCATTTGGAGCATTTTTAGCCTCTATGTCAATATATAGAATGTTGTATATTAGAGAAAACACATGTAAATAAATTTGTACAAATTGAATGAAAAAAATATTCAAATTGATTGCCACCTCGATGTGGTTGGCTAGCATCTTGCCCACCTTGAGACTGTTGAGAACCAGAATGACCCTGCTGAGAACTAGCATGACCATCTGTTGATTGGCCTTTTGGGGAATAAATATCACCACATTCATGCAACCTACTTGCACTTATTGATGGCCCTCTAAGAGGATTGAACCACCACCAAACTCTTGAGATGAGAGAGAAGCTTCATAAACAAATATGAATTTATAATCAATTGAAAAATACATTCATATATATAAATAAATGTACATAGTCATTGATTAAATTGCGTGAACCATGCCATGACTGCGTGAACCATGGGCATGCTCCATTGATGGAGTAGATACCCTTCTCCTCTTAGCTTCTAAAAAATAAAAAATGAAACTTATTAACAACTAATTTAACTCACAAAGTTGATAAAATATCAATTTTATATGTACACACATGTTTGTATATGTATGGAGATTTAAGATTATATTTAAATACCATGAACATCCCTCTATCCCTGATCCCCCTCTCTTGTAGAGATATGGGATTTTATTGATCTTCATCGTTCATCCTCCATGATATATATATATATATATATCTACGGTGGACATTTACAATTATTTTTTTAAATTACTATTTAAAATAAATTTCAGAAAATTAATGTAATTTAGTTTACACAAATTATGTAAAACACAACTTTCAAAGAAAATATTGATGTGTGAAACTTAAATTAAGCAAACAAATTTATAAAAATGTCAACTTCACCAAATTGCGCTTTACATGGTGGGAGCACACTTGGTATAAAATTGAAGAAAACACATGGTCATTAAAAAAAAGGTGTGAAAATCCATTTAAACAAAAATTTGTTGAAGTCCTCACATTTAGTTTTATAAAAATGTGAACTTCACCACTTGTTGCAAATGTGAAGTTCACCAAGTTGCACTCTACATGGTGTGGTGGGAGCACACTTGGTATATAATTGAAAAAAACACATGGTCATTAAAAAAGACACATTTATAAGTACAAAAAACACGCATATCCAAGTTATGTTAAAATTTCCAACGATAAATTTTGAAGGAGAGCGTCTCAACACTAATTCATCTTTGAAAGATGAATCTTGATTTTTTGAAGAAGAGCGTCTCAAAACTAATTCATCTTTGAGAGATGAATCTTGCATTGGCATTGCCCCATATAATTATAATTCATCTATCAATTCATCTTTGATAGATGAATCCTAAGTTAGCATTGCCCCATGGAATAGATCACTAGACATCTTATTCACATTTGTACAATGTCTTATACTAAAAATTTGAAATTGGCTAACAATATTGTATGCTATTCCATGCAGTTATTTTAGCCTCTCCTTCTTAACTTGGTACAGGCCATTCATCTGGTTGCATACGAGTTCAGAATTGGTGAAAACTATAATTCCACTTGATCCATACTCCATAGTTGTTCTCAAGCCTTCTATCAATCCGATATAATATTCCTCGTTGCTTGTTGTTCTTCCTGGTATATTCATTTTCCTTTGGACGACTTTTCCAGTCGCAATATTGGAAAGAACATATGTAATCACTGCTTTCTCTGGATTGGTATAGAAAGAAACATCTATGCATAATTTCCATTTTTCAACCATATTTAGTGATTTTTTATCCCTGAAAAAAAAAATTTCAATTAAAATATATATTAAATTGACATTTATTGCAGATGCATGGGAGAAATAACACATGTGCATGAGATAAATGACATGTGCATGGTTTATCTTAAAGTTTGACTTAAAAATTTTATGGTAGAATTCACATTTAGAATTAATGGGAGGAAGCCTTTAGTTTGAGATAAATTACATTTACATGATTTGCAAAATTATTTTATGCACTTACAAAAAACATGCTTTAAATTTAACGGGAGAAAGCCAACATAACATGTATGCTTTAAAAACTTTGCCTAAGAATTTATGGGAGAAATGACACATGTACAAAGTTTGCCTTAAAGTGGTAGTGGTTTATGGATATTAAAATGAAGAACTTCTATTTAGATCTATTACAAAGATTGACTATAGGAAAATTTACTGGATATTTCACCTTTGAGAAAAGATGAGATCGAAAGGCTACCTGGCCCTTTACAGACTTTGCCTTTAGAAATTGTAGAAGTTAACACTCAACAGACAGACTAAAATCCTATGGAAGTGAAAAATCCTATGAGATTTCAACCACTTTAGGTTCAATTTTTAGGCCTTAAAGTTTGAGAGAAATGACATTTACATGGTTTGAAAAATTATTTTATGCACTTACAAAAAACATGCTTTAAAGTTAATGGGAGAAAACCAACATGACATGTATGCTTTAAAAGTTTGCCCAATAATTTATGGGATAAATGACACATGTACAGAGTTTGCCTTAAAGTGGTTATGTTTTATGGATATTAAAATGAAGAACTTTTATTTAGATCTATTCTAGAGATTGACTGTAGGGGCATTTACTGGATATGTCACCTTTCATAAAAGATGAGATCCAAAGGCTGCCTAGCCCTTTATAGACTCTGCCAATAGAACTTGTAGAAGTTAACACTACCTGTTCCAATTATACCCTATGAAGTGTGTAGAGGACCCGTGGAATTACCCACACTACTTTACGTAGACATAAGGGTGTATAAGAGTGTACTAAGTTCAAAAATATGGTGATATTATTGGATATATTTCCCAAGATCCCAAATGTACTCCTTAAGTATATGTGGGGTCTATATAACCATCTATAGAAACAAGTGATTCTTTCCAAGCTAAGGACAATGTATGAGCCATGTGTATACGCACATTATCTAGAAACCATAGGCCAAAATAAATGGTACTTTAGTGGTTTAAAGAAAAAGTAGCACCAAGAAGCTTTGAAGGAGGAGAATAAGAACTGGAAATAGGAGGATAAGAATAAAATAGCCACTACACATCCGTGCAAGGGTAGTAGAAATAATTCTAACCATTGCAACGTTGATGGTCACATTAAGGAGAATTATTGGATGTTTGGTATGTGTTATATTCTTTATGTGAATACCCCCATGCACTATATATTTTTATAAGCATGGTGGTGGGAATAAAATGAGTGGAAAGGACCCCCACATTAGGGTTTCATTTAGACAAAAAATTTCCCACACACAGGTGTTCAGGGGTAGTTCCCCAAAAAAAACGTTTTTTGGAAAAAATGAGCATAGTTTTGAGATATATAAATCCAAAATGGAATAGTTGTTGTTGAACAAATATCAGTGGATCACTATGGATATATCTGCTTCATTAAAATGGATTTTTCTATAAGGATGTCCACTAAGTTGGAAAGAAGGAAAAATATCACAATTATATGTTAATGTGCATGTTTTTTACCTTGAATATTTTTCATTTTATTAAGAATCTATTTGAAACAATTAACTATATACTTGGTTAAAAACTATGTTTTTTATCAAATCACTTTTGGTTTCAACGGGAAACATTTATGTCTAATGTGTTTTTCTCGAAATGTGATACACCCCATTAAAATGGGAGATATATCGGAATGATTCCTATGGTGTAATAAAATAGTTTCAAGTAGTTTAAAGATATAGATGCATAAATTCAATGAGCATAGTTTTGAGATATACAAGTCCAAAATGGAATAGTTTTTTGTGAAAAAATATTAGTGGATCACTATGGATATATCTGCTTCATTAAAAGGGATTTTTCTAGAAGGACGTCCACTAAGTTGGAAAGAAGGGAAAATATCACAATTATATGTTAATGCATGTGTTTTACATTGAATATTTTTCATTTTATTAATAATCTATTTGAAACAATTAACTATATAAGGTTGAAACCTATGTTTTGTATCAAATCGCTTTTTGTTTCAATGGGAAATTTTTATCGCTAACGTGTTTTTCTAGAAATGTGATAAACCCCATTAAAATGGGAGATATATCGAAATGATTCCTATGGTGAAATAAAATAGTTGAGTAGTTTAAATATATAGATGCATAAATTCAATGAGCATAGTTTTGAGATAGATAAGTCCAAAATGAAATAGTTGTTGGTGAACAAATATCAGTGGATCACTATGGATATATTTGCTTCATTAAAAGGGATTTTTCTAGAAGGATGTCCACTAAGTTGGAGAGAAGGGAAAATATCACAATTTTATGTTAATGTGCATGTGTTTTACATTGAATATTTTTCATTTTATTAAGAATCTATTTGAAACATTAACTATATACTTTGTTAAAACCTATGTTTTGTATCAAATCACTTTTGGTTCCAATGGTAAACTTTTATGGCTAATTTTTTTTTTTTCTGGAAATGTGATACACCCCATTAAAATGAGAGATATATCGGGATGATTCCTATACTGTAATAAAATAGTTTCAAGTAGTTTAAAGATATATATGCATAAATTCAATGATCATAGTTTTGTGATATACAAGTCCAAAATCGAATATTTGTTGGTGAACAACTATCAGTGGATCACTATGGATATATCTGCTTCATTAAAATGGATTTTTCTAGAAGGATGTCCACTAAGTTGGAAAGAAAGGAGAATATCACAATTATGTGTTAATGAATGTGTTTTACATTGAATATGTTTTATTTTATTAAGAATCTATTTGAAATAATTAACTATATAAGGTTAAAACCTGTGTTTTGTATCAAATCACTTTTTGTTTCAATGGGAAACTTTTATGGCTAATGTGTTTTTCTCGAAATTTGATAGACCCCATTAAAATGGGAGATATATCGAAATGATTCCTATGGTGAAATAAAATAGTTGAGTAGTTTAAAGATACAGATGCATAGATTCAATGAGCTTAGTTTTGAGATACATAAGTCCAAAATGAAATATTTTTTGGTGAACAAACATCAGTGGATTACTATGGATATATCTTCTTCATTAAAAGGTATTTTTCTAGAAGGATGTCCACTAAGTTGGAAAGAAGGGAAAATATCACAATTATATGTTAATGTGCATGTGTTTTACATTGAATATTTCTCATTCTATTAAAAATCTATTTGAAAAAATTAACTATATAAGGTTAAAACCTATGTTTTGTATCAAATTACTTTTGGTTTCAATGGGAAAATTTTATGGCTAATGTGTTTTTCTCGAAATGTGATAGACCCCATTAAAATGGGAGATATATCGAAACGATTCCTATGGTGTAATAAAATAGTTTCAAGTAGTTTAAAAATATAGATTCATAAATTCAATGAGCATGGTTTTGAGATATAAAAGTCCAAAATGGAATAGTTGTTTGCGAACAAATATCAGTGGATCACTATTGATATATATTCTTGATTAAAAGGGATTTTTCTAGAAGGATGTCCACTAAGTTGGAAAAAAAGGAAAATATCACAATTATATGTTAATGCATGTGTTTTACATTGAATATTTTTCATTTTATTAAGAATCTATTTGAAACAATTACCTATATAAGGTTAAAACTTATGTTTTGTATCAAATCACTTTTGGTTTCAATGGGAAACTTTTATGGCTAATGTGTTTTTTCTCGAAGTGTTATAGAGCCCATTAAAATGGGAGATATATCAAAATGATTCGTATGGTGTAATAAATTAGTTGAGTAGTCTAATGATATAGATGCATAAATTCAATGAGCATAGTTTTGAGATATATAATTCCGAAATGGAATAGTATTTGGTGAACAAATATTAGTGAATCACTATGGATATATTTTCTTCATTAAAAGGGATTTTTCTAGAAGGATGGACTAAGTTGGAAAGAAGGGAAAATATCACAATTACATGTTAATGTGAATGTGTTTTACATTGAATATTTTTCATTTCGTTAAGAATCTATTTGAAACAATTAACTATATAAGGTTAAAACCTATGTTTTGTATCAAATCACTTTTGGTTTCAATGGGAAACTTCTATGGCTAATGTGTCTTTCTCGAAATGTGATAGACCCCATTAAAAGGAGATATATCAAAATGATTCCTATGCTTTCATAAAACAGTTGAGTAATTTAAAGATATAGATGCATAAATTCAATGAGCATAGTTTTGAGATATACAAGTCCAAAATGTAATAGTTGTTGGTGAACAAATATCAGTGGATCACTATGTATATATCTACTTCATTAAAAGGTATTTTTCCAGAAGGATTTCCACTAAGTTGGAAAGAAGAGAAAATATCACAATTATATGTTAATGCATGCGTTTTACATTGCATATTTTTCATTTGATTAAGAGTCTATTTGAAACAATTAACTATGTAAGGTTAAAACCTATGTTTTGTATCAAATCGATTTTGGTTTCAATGGGAAACTTTTATGGCTAATGTGTTCTTCTCAAAGTGTGATAGACCCCATTAAAATGGGAGATATATCAAAATGATTCCTATGGTGTAATAAAATAATTGAGTAGTTTAATGATATAGATGCATAGATTCAATGATCATAGTTTTGAGATATATAAGTCCAAAATGGAATAGTTGTTGGTGAACAAATATTAGTGGATCACTATGGATATATTTTTTTTATTAAAAGGGATTTTTCTATAAGAATCGACTAAGTTGGAAAGAAGGGAAAATATCACAATTATATGTTAATGGGCATGTGTTTTACATTGAATATTTTTCATTTTATTAAGAATGTATTTGAAACAATTACATATATAAGGTTAAAAGCTATGTTTTGTATCAAATGAATTTTGGTCTCAATGGGAAACTTTCATGGCTAATGTGTTTTTCTCGAAATGTGATAGACCCCATTAAAATGGTAGATATATTGAAATGATTCCTATGGTGTAAAAAAATAGCTGAGTAGTTTAAAGATATAGATACATAAATTCAATGAGCATAGTTTTGATATATATAAGTCCAAAATGGAATAGTTGTTGGTGAAAAAATATCAGTGGATCACTATGGATATATCTGCTTCATTAAAAGGGATTTTTATAGAAGGATTGACTAAGTTGAAAATAAGGGAAAATAACAAAATTATAAGTTAAGGCATGTGTTTTACATTTAATATAAAAGGTTTTTCTCTCTATCTCATTGTTTGAGTCTAGATATTATAAAAGGTTTCCACTAAATCCATTCCCTATTACTTTTCATGTGAACCACATTCCCAAACCCACCCATCTATGTACCTAAGACTTTTTTCATGTTCTGAAAATATAAAAACATCTACCTGTGATCCTAGAGAGTCCTCTGATGCATCTTGGATTCTTACAGCTGGTCATATTCAAACAAAACTGCTACAGGGTTTAGGTAAGAGTTTTATTCCTTCTCCTGGGGATGATGTGCTTTCAAAGTCTAACACACTTGGAGTAAATCACTAATCGATGATTGGAATAAATTACCAACCTTGGCATAGAGAGTTAATATTATATTTGCCTGGGCTAATTTAGACTTACATTTTTCATAGGTTGAACACTGACAAAGAATGTTCAGAAAGTTTCCTGACTAGCATCGACAATATTTCCGCTATTCATGCAGATAGTGATAAGCTTGGTGGTAATGTCAACTTTGATAACTGCAAAAATTGGCCCTCTAAAGAATAAGATGGAAATTCAGATGCATTTGTGTATGTATCCTCAGGTGCTGAATTACTTGAAGCATTGTGACCGCCTTTCAACAAAAGAAGAACCTAAAACATTAGGTATGTGGAATGAAATGTTATTTCATGGAAAATATGTATGTAGTTCAAATTTGGGAATAGAAAATGTTGGAATATTTCATAGGTCAGATTACCATTTTGAGTTGGATATATCTCAAAGTTCGGATATATCTGTGGTTAATGCACCTGAAGGGTGGTTTTTTCCTGATTCCAAATCTGAAGATCTTTTAGATGCTATAGTTGCTAATGTTTTCCCAGTGCCTAATCGAGGCAGAGTTGAACATATATCCGCTAGAACTAAATGTGCAAAAATAACAAACTCCTCCTAGTTGTAAATTGAATTTATAGCTAGGAAACTAACTCCTTAAACATGGAAAAGTCCAACCACTCACTCATATAGAATTGAATTGGTCATTCTGCATACTGAGCTCACTAGAGATAATAATCTATTAGTATTATTACCACTAAAGTTTGTCTTGCAATTACATAATACAGGAAACCCGGTATATGATTACATTGAGCTATAAGCATAGATACATAGAAATTCGCAGAAATTTGCATGCTATATGCATAGATACATCGATACATACCTGGAAATTCGTAGACGAAGATGCAAATAGGACGAACCTAGGCGATCCCTAAATATTTCATTGAAGATGGAGACTAAATTCCATGTGAACAAAAAAAATTAAATTAAAATCAAATTAAAAAAATTAAAAAAACGAAACTACAAAAAAAAGAGCAACTGTAACTGCAAAATCAACAAAAATCAACAAAAAATACCTCGTCGTCATGGCGCAATTGCAAGTCAACAAAAATCCCCTCGTCGTCACGGCACAATTCAAAATAAACAAAAATCACAGAGTGCAACAGAGCAACAAAGTGCAATAGAGCAACAACAATAAGGAACGAACAAGACACAAATGCGCGAGACAGATGTGAACAAGAAACCTGTAAAAGTTTGCGAGCTGATACATTTATAAAATATGAGTTTGGCCAAACTATTTTAAAAGTTTAGCTGAACTAATAACTTTTGTTTTCAGTTTTCCCATCTCCGGCCAAAAATCTGTTTGCCCACACCATCAGTATGCCATCAATGTAAACAGCAGAACGAGTTTGGCCAACTAATTTCAAAATTTTGGCCGAACTTTTACAAAATTTTGTCTGAATTATTGACAAAAAAAAATTTCTGCCCTCGATTCTCACAAAAGTGTTACCCAACTTCAGATTTTTACCCTTATGAATTTTGGAGGGAAAAGAAGAAAAATATTTTTTTAATTGTATTTTTGGCTTATCTCCTTACATTTTTACTCAAATTTCAAGTGTATACACTTGTTGGATATGTAATTAAATTCCACATCCAAAGAGTACCAATTATGCATGCTTTTAAGAAGATCCACTTTGATAAAAATTGCAGATACATTAAAAAAATGTGTTAAACATGTTTTTTAAAGTATCTCCAATTTTTATGAATGTTAATCTTATCAAAAGTATGCATAATGGGTATGCATTGGATGTGGAATTTAATTCCGCATCCAATGAGTGTCTACACTTAAAATTTGGGTAAACCTATATGGTGATAAGCCAAAAATAAAATTAAAAAAATAGCTTTTTGTATTTTCCCTCCAAGATATTTACATGTACCCTTTTTTAAATTTAATGGATTTTGCTTGGTTTACATATTATGACATAGAAATTACATGAAAATTTCATGGGCTCTTTTAGGCTAAAATTTCCTCTAATTTATTGTTGTAATGGTTTCATCTGTGGAAGATTTGGTTTTTCCACACTTGAAGTGTTAGCATAACCTTCAGAAGAAGTATTTCAACAAGGGGACCTTCCACTCATTGAGGAATGAGTAGAGGGTGATGGGAATATTTTCAATTTTCTGATGAGGAGATGATTGAGCGTAACAAATACATGGTCGATGAAGGAGGAGACTGTTATGATTCAAAGCGTGAAGAGGAAGAAGGAGGAGAATATATGGTCGATCAAGACTTAGATTGGATGGCCCAAGCTCCACTCGATCTTCCATAAAATATCCATAAAATTCCAAAGCATCCAGAGAATGTTTTATTTAAATTTGATGTTGACAAGAAGGCCATGGCTGAAGACCATATAGACAAATGCTACCTGCATTTAAGAATGTTTCAGGTACACTTTGACCATGTTGCTTGCAGAATATTCACGTACACTTTAGAAGGTAGAGCTTCCATATGGTACCATAGTATTCAATCCAATTCAATTTGTAATTGGAGGGAGTTTAAAAAATTGTTCCTAGAAAATTTTGAGGATGATTAAACTCTGTCCATGATATTGAAAGAACTCGAGAACATCAATATGGAGAACAAAGAGAAAGTAAAGGATTTAAATTAAGTATTTGCTAAAATATTAAACTATTTTCCTATTGATGTTCAACCATATGCTACTATTACGAAGGATTATTACACATATTCCTTGCCCACAAATATTTCTATCTTTCTCAAGGGAGCTGTAAGAAGACTTTGGATTTAAATTTTTCATATGCTATTGTAGTTGATAAGGACCTGCACTCCATTGGAGCGATTGAAGATGATGACTCTAAAGACACCAAGGATTCTAGTAAGAAAAACCAATCCTCTTAAAATAAATGTAAAGAAAAGCATTATTTTGATATTGAAATCTTGGCCAAAAGCATTAAGTCACTCACTAATAATCTAAATTAAAGAAAAATCAAAGAAAGGCATCTACGAGGAGGAATTCCTTTAAGTCATTCTTACTCAAAAGAAATAATAATAACCAAGTGGCCAAAGCTTGAATGTTGTGTTAAATGTTGAAGTCTTATAAATAGAAAAATACTCCACTTTCCATCACGAGAGTCGTTTGGGGAAGACATGCCCATAATGGAACCACAACATGACTGCTATGGAAGCCCATATCATTGATAAAGGAAATGAATGCACATGTGACTATATTTTATATTTTATTAAATTTAATTTTAAACGACTATTGTATTATTTAAGAGAAATTTTTTATTTTATATAAAATATTTTATTACAATCATCGTCAAAATAAGAGAAATGTATAATTCATATAAAATATTTTAATGTAATCATCATGAAACCAGCAAGAAATATCGTTATTGAGATGAAATTTCTAAACAAACATACAATATACATGGGTGTCACCTCGTATTGATACTAAAAGTTGTACTACTCATAGTGCATGTGATACTGAGATATATGGGGCATAACACAAATTGAAAAAAAAGATTGTAATATTTTTCTAGATAGAGTTATGTTTGAATGGTCTAAATATGCATATAATAATTTATATGATATTCACAATAACCATAATAATATTATAATTTTTATGGAAATATAAATTCTTAGAACACCGAACATTATTATAACTCTTATATAGTTATAATAGAGATTTACATTAAAACACATACTAATACTAATTTTTTTTAAGGAAATATAACTTATTAGAACTCTGAACATTATTATAACTCTTATTTAGTTATAATAGAGATTTATGTTAAAACACCATACTAATACTAAAACATTATGTAAAAACTTTAATAACTAAAATACTCACAAACTTATAATTGATATTTACATGAAAACACTAGAGTTGTGTATGGACAAAAGAGCCGTATGAAGAAGTCCAAAAGGCACGTGTAATTCCAAAAGTCATGAAGAATTCCAAGAGTTTTATAGAAGTCCAAAGGTCATAACAGGTTGAAAATTCATATGAGGAACTCAAGACTCATGGGGATATAAAAGGTCATGCCTCTAGTTATAAAATTAGCCTCATTACTCAAGAAAAGGATTTTTTCACCCTAGCTTCTCCCAGGAAGCATTAGAGAGATATAGATAGTTCTTTTGGAGAGCAAGCAGTGTCTCCAACACTCCACTATTGGACCTAGTGGTGTTCATTGTACGCATGTATCTTCAAATTTTTTCTTAATACTTGAAGTTGTTTGGACAACACATTTTCATGCAGAGATCATGGACCTTTTTGGACTTCTCTTGAAATGTTTGTGGTTTATGTTGGCTTTCATATGTACTAAATAATTTGAGTTATTTTTGTGTCTTTGGTCCTTAACTTGTTGGAAATGTGTTGTGATTTTTATAATTATTGTGGTATATATGTGAACTATGTCACTTGATTACTAACAACTCTTTCTTGTTTATGTCCATGTGTATTTACTAACTAGTATTATTACTAAGCCATTGGAGGCTCACTTTCATTCCCTGTAGTGAAAGAACCTCAATACATTTATAATTGAACATATCACAAGGAATACTCTCTTCCTCATTCATAAGCACATGCACACAACTCTCCCATGATAATTTCTTAAGCCAAGTAAAATATTTAAGTTAATGGCAGTCGGGCCATAATTTTGGACATGAATCCTATACCAAATAGTGTGAGTTCTAGTTGGGACTTCATATCAGGGAGATCCCCTATATGTTTGTGAGATCCAACACCATTAACATTTTTTCTCTAGAAGGATGGAAGCCACCTTTTTATGGTTGATAATTAATCCCACCCTAACAACAAATATTTTGTACAACATAGTAATGGACTGAGTTCTACTCGAATTCATATTCCTGAAAATGGAGAATATTCTCACTTAAGTATGGGATATACTTTTGAAGTTACTTATGATCAGCTCTAGATAATCAGGCCCATTACTCTCATTAGTTTGTGAAAGATCTTGGATTACTTCCTATTGCTCATAGTACCCCTCATTCTTTGAAAGAGAAGGAAAGAAATTTTCATTAGAGGAAATTTCATCCTAAAAGTGGTGTCCTAATGAAAAATAATAAAATAATAATTAAAATAATAAAATAAGTGTTATGAATTTTAAGGGAAACGAAGAAACCTATTTTTTTAATTCTATTTCTGGCTTATCTCCTTATATTTTTTCTCAAATTTCAAGTGTATACACTTGTTGAATGTGTAATTAAATTCCACATTCCAACAAGTACCAATTATGCATGCTTTTAAGAAGACCCACTTTGATAAAAATTGCATATACAATAAAAAACCGTGTTAAACACATTTTTTAATGTATCTCCAATTTTTATGAATTTCAATCTTATCAAAATTATGCATAATGGGTACGCGTTGGATGTGGAATTTAATTTTGCATCCAATGAGTGTCTACACTTAAAATTTGGGTAAACCTATATGGCGATAAGCCAAAAATACAATGAAAAAAGCATTGTTTTTTGTATTTTCCCTCCAAAATATTTACATGTACCTCTTTTTAAATTTAATGGTTTTTAATTGGTTTACATATTATGACATGAAAATTACATGAAAATTTCATGGGCACTTTTAGGCTCAAATTTCCTCTAATTTATTGTTGTGATGGTTTCATCTGTGGAAGATTTGGTTTTTCCACCTTTGAAGTGTTAGCATAACCTTGAAAAGAAATAGTTCAACAAGGGGACCTTCCACTTATTGAGGAACAACTAGAGAGTGACGGGAATATTTTCAATTTTGTGACGAGGATATGTTTGAGCGTAACAAATACATGGTCGGTGAAGGAGGAGACTCTTCTAATTCAGAGCGTGACGAGGAAGGAAGAGAATATATGGTCGATCAAGACTCAGATTGGATGGCCCAATGGCCACTCGCTCTTCCATAAAATATCCATAAAATTCGAAAGCATCCAGAGAATTTTTTATCTAAATTTGATGTTGAGAAGAAGAGCACAGATGAAGACCATATAGATGAATTCTACATGCATTTAAGAAGGTTTAAGGTACACTTTGACCATGTTTCTTGTAGAATATTCACGTACACTTTAGAATGTAAAGCATGCATATGGTACCATAGTATTCAAGACAATTCAATTTGTAATTGGAGGGATTTTAAAAAATTGTTCCTAGAAAAATTTGAGGATGATTAAACTCTGGCCATGATATTGAAAGAACTCGGGAACATCAATATGGAGACCAAAGAGAAATTAAAGGATTTAAATTAAATATTTACTCAAATATTAAACTATTTCCCTATTTATGTTCAACCATATGATGCTATTACGAAGGATTATAACAAAGATTCCTTGCCCACAAACATTTTTGTCTTTGTCAAGTGAGTTGCAAGAAGACTTTGGATTTAAATTTTGCAGATGCTATTGCAGTTGAGAAGGACCCGCGCTCCATTGGAGCCATTGAAGATGATGACACTAAAGACACCAAGGATGATACTAAGAAAAACCAGTCCTCTTAAAATATATCTAAAGTAAAGTATTATTTTGATATTGAAATCTTGTCCAAATACTTAAAATCACTCACTAATAAAGTATCTAAATTAAAGAGAAATCAAAGAAAGGAATCTACAAGGAGGAAGTCCTTTAAGTCATTCTTACTCAGAAGAAATAATAATAATCAACTCGCCAAAGCTCGAATGTTGTGTTAAATGTTGAAATCACAGAAATAGAAAACTAATCCACTTTCCATCATGAGAGGCATTCAGAGAAGACAAGCCCACAATGGACCCACAACATCACTACTATGAGAGCCCATATCATTGATACTCTATTAGCATATGAGAAGATGGAAAAGGTAAAGGAAATGAATGAATGAACCTGCCACTACTTAAGAAAATTCTGGTACTAGAATATTTCAATACTTATTTAAAATTAAATTTAATAAAATATAAAAGAATTGAATTATTTAAGAGAAATTTTTTATTTTATATCAAATATTTTATTACAATCATTGTCAAATAAGAGAAATGTTTAATTCATATAAAATGTTTTAATATAATCATCCTAAAACCAGCAACCAATCTCATTATGGAGATGACATTTCTAAACAAACATACAATATGCATGGGTTCAACCCGTGTTGATACTAAAACTTGTTCTAATCATAGTGCATGTGATACTAACATATATGGGGCATTGCACAAATTGAACAAAAAGACTGTAATATTTTGTTAGAGAGAGTTATGTTTTAATAGTCTAAATATGCATATAATAATTTATATGATATTCACAATAACCATAATAATATTATAATTTTTATGGAAACATAACTTATTAGAACACCGAACATTATTATAACCCTTATTTTGTTATAATAGAGATTTACATTAAAACACCATACTAATACTAATTTTTTTATTGAAATATAACTTATTATAACACCAAACATTATTATAACTCTTATTTAATTATAATAGAGATTTACATATACTAAAACATGATGTAAAAGCTATAAATATCTAAAATAATCACAAAATTATAATTTATATTTACATGAAGACACCACACATTCTAAAACATGATTGAAACATCAGAGAACACTATAACCAACCAATACAATCTAGAACCAACAATATGGCTACAGAGATGAAATTTCCATGTTGATAATAAATGTGGTACTGCTCATAGCACAGACCATAGTCAACAAATGTTACCGTAGCACTGATGGCAAGGCTGCAAATGGAAAGCATGTTTTGGCTGACCAGCGTATAAAGGTAGGCACTACACTCAGAGACTATGGGCAGAAAACTAACATGCCCAAAACCATGTGCAAAACTCATGCACAAAAACCATGGGTAGTTTTTCCCACCATATTTGGGTTTTCCCCCCATCCTTGGTTGTCGCACTCCCCTATGACCCCCCTACTACGCCCGGCATAATGTAAAACGCTTGGGACTAGACATACAAATAATATAAAACAAACCAAAAAAATATGTGTTAATGTGAGAAATAGTGTTCCTAAATGCTACATTAGAAGGTAGTAAGAATTTTTGGGTATGACTTCCAATTTTAAATCACTGAGATGAACTTAGCCCTCACCAAGATTGATTTCATGGCATACAGAAGTAGAAATAATTTAAGGAAAACCCACAAAAGCTCCTCGGTCTAATCATGGCATAAGGTAGAAAACACATAAGATAAAATGAAACCAGACTATTTTTGGGGTAGAAATGAGTTCAAGAGCCTCAAGACTCAGTATAGTTCAGGGCTTAAAAGTTTGGAAGTTAAGGTATAAGATACATTAGTTTGGGAATGAGTGAATTTTGGGCTCTGTAGTTTGGGTGTGAAATATTGAGAGACTAACCAATTATGTATCCCTAAGGCCCAAACTATTATGGGCTCGAGAGCTTAAATAATTTGAGGTCAGGGGAACATGGTGCAAGCCATGATATGTTTCACATGAACACTCCTAAAGACCCAAATTACTTTATAATGTATATATATTTTTTCCAAAAAGACAATAAAGGCGGTTTTGGTGGGGCCAACTAAGATGCTAACGTGGCACATTGCACATAAGCTTACAAATGACACATGGGTTGGTGTGATGATTTGGAAAACCTAGGTGAGGCGGAAGGGACCAGAGGGGGCGGTCCATGAAATTTGAGATTACATATGGATCAAGGTGCTCCATAGAAGGCAAGTCTCTAAGTTTTCAAGGAGGAAACCTACAAGAATTAAACAAAAATCTCAACACCCAATTAAGGATAGGTTAGGGTATTTTAAAAAATATATGGCATCATCTGAGTGAAGAAAATGGCGAGAAAATTTCACCATAACTATGCTAAAGTGAAATAAAACAAAGATTCCAAGACATATAACCTTAGTGATGACATATTATCTATAATGTAGTGTAAACTCTTGTCGTTGAAACCTGTATCAGGAAATATGGATAAAGTTCCACACTAACTAGAGAAACCTACATAATATGAATTAATGGTAGTAAAAATAATAATAAATCAAAATGAGGAAACCATTAGATTATCTAAGATTAAAACATAGTGGAAAATAAGGAATAACAAATAGAACCCCTTTGAAAATTACTTGAATAAAACTCTCATGTGATGTATAATGGAGTAAAAACTTAGACCCAAAACTCGAGCATCTACTTTGGATGGGAATTTAACAATGAATGAGGATATTCCCATTATTAGAGATGTGTAAACCGTAATTTTATGGGGAAAAGGGTTGAAGTTCCTCAAATCGTTTAGGACTTTCACAAGAACTTAGTGTGCTAGTAAATCCTTCAAAACTTCAATAATTTAAGAAGAGAGTCATTATTTTTCAATCGTGTGCAATTTAATGAGTATTTGTTACTTGTAAAGGTTCTCCATGCTCATATTCAACTACTAAGTAGATAATTTACTATAATAAAACTATCACAATGTATGGAAAAATCAATATTGTAAGGAGGGGAATGGATACAAGCTTCCACGGCAGGAGCGTTGTAGGGAGCCAAAGAGTAGAGGAAAGAAAAAAACCATGAGAAAGAAAAAAAAATTCATGGAACTATAAGAGGCTGTGGCCTCCAAACTAAAATAATTCAAATAATGAAGGATACCCAGCAAGGGGGGTACTAACATGTTTTCGTCGCCAAAACACCCTGCAAAATTTCACTACATTCAAATTTTAGAGCCTACCTAACTCTCATATCAAGTTTTTCTTTGGTTTTTAAGTGTTTTTTCATGTCACTTTACATGTTTCAAGTGTTATTGTTCATTCCTAAGTGTCCTTTCATTGTTTTCTATGGTGTGATTTAAAGTTATAACAAATTGGTTAGTAATAAAATGACACTTTTGGTCCCAATGGGACACACGTTGTCTATTGTACTTGGAGAGTGTTTGTAAACTAGTTTTTCAATGTTTGTTTCTTAGTATTTGATCTTGTTTAATTTCTATTGATGAGTTGGTATGGGTCACACTTTATTTTACACCTAACTCACTATGTTTTCCTTGTCTCTTATCCTTTATACTTTGACAAATTTTGGTTTTTCACAATGTTTCCCACCAAGGCTAAGAGGGCACAAACAAAAAACTTAAGACTGAGTTGAGACCACTTCCCTATTTATATTTCACCTTGTTCCCTCCCCAAATTTCATAGCACACTCTAGAGTAGCATCCTCACCTTCGCTTTCTAAACTACACCCTAAAGCACGCATCTCTCCCTTCCCAAGCACATGGGCCATGATAAATCAATAGTCAAGCCTTCATTCCCTCTCAAAGATGCACCCTATGCCCTCACCCAACCGTCAAATGAGTGAATAGTGTAACAAAAATAAGCATTTATCTTCCTTCAACTTTCACACTACACCCTATGCCCTCCCTATGTCTTAGGATTTTCAATTGAGAAAATGACACACCAATGGGCCCCCTTCATCCTTGAGATTGTTCCCTACACCCTCCCTAAAGAATGTTCTTCTCACTTCAACAAAAAATGCATCATCAAGCCTCAAGCACACAACCCTTATCTATTGACAATGTTCCCTGCACCCAGTAATCTTTCGCCTCTCTTCCCAATCGCGCTAATAAACAATGATAAGAAAATTTGCATGAAACATGTTAGAATAGGAAGATTTTGGTTTGGTGTTTCTTTCCATGAGTGATCTTACTTGTATTTGTTCCAGAAAAAGATGGAAAGCATACATGATGAGATTTTTCAAAGGGAGAAAATTGATTAATTATTAAAGATCGAAAACCACATAATGAAATGAGATGAAGAGCATTAAAATATTGATGTTCAAAGTATCTCATAAAGACTCCATATGATCCAATACCCTTTGGAGGGTAAAGGAAACAACAATATTAAAGTTGCATGCAATATTGAAGATACAAGTGGAAACATTATCACCTCTCAAGAAATTCCATTGCATCGATCACTATGATGCCAAGTCATCAATATTAGTGACTTGTCATTTTGTTACTCGGGATGATATGGAAATAATGATGTAACTATGAAATTATTATAAACACAAAATGTAGAAGTCCAAGAGTTGTGTATGGACAAAAGAGCCATATGAAGAAGACCAAAAGGCACATGTAATTCCAAAAGTCATGAAGAATTCCAAGAGTTGTATAGAAGTCCAAAGCTCATAACAAGTTGAAAATTCATCTGAGAAACGCAAGAGTCATGGGGATATGAAAGGTTATGCCTCTAGTTATAAAAGTAGCCTCATTACTCAAGCAAAGGAGTTTTTCACCTTGGCTTCTCCTAGGAGGCATTAGAGAGATAGAGATAGTTCTTTTGTAGAGAAAGTAGTGTCTCTAACACTCCACTATTGGATCTAGTGGTATTCATTGTACTCATGTATTTTCAAATTTTTGCTTAACACTTGAAGTTGTTGGAAAACACATTTTCATGCAAAGATCATGGATTTTTTGGGACTTCTTTTGAAATGTTTGTGGTTTATTTTGGCTTACATATGTACTAAATAATTTAAGTTATTTTGGTCGCTTTGGTGCTTAACTTGTTGGAAATGTGTTGTGATTTTTATAATTATTGTGGCATATACATGAACTATTTCACTTGATTACTAACAATTATTTCTTGTTTATGTGCATGTGTATTTACTAGAATAATATTATTACTAATCCATTAGAGGCTCGCTTTTGTTCCCTGTAGTGAAAGAACCTTGATACATTTATAATTGAACATATCACAAGGCATACTCTCTTCATCATTCATAAGCACATGCACACTACTCTCCCATGATAATTTCTTAAGCCAAGGAAAATATTTAAGTTAATGGAAGATGGGCCATAATTTTGGACATGAATCTTATACCAAACATTGTGAGTTCTAGTTGGGACTTCATATCGGGGAGATCCCCTACATTTTTGCGAGATCCAACACTATTAACATTTTTTCACTAGAAGGATGGAAACTACCTTTTTATAGTTGATAATTAATCTCCCCCTAACAACAAATATTTTGTACAAGGTAGTAACGGTCTGAGTTCTACTCGAATTCATATTCTTGAAAATGGAGAATATTCTCACCTAAGTATGGGATATACTTTTGAAGTTAGTTATGGTCAGCTTCAGATAATCAAGCCCATTACTCTCATTAGTTCGTGAAAGGTTTTGGATTAATTCCTATTGCTCATAGTATCCCTCATTCTTTGAAAGAGAAGGAAAGAACTTGTCATTAGAGGAAATTTCATCCTAAAAGTGGCGTCCTAATGAAAAATAATAAAATAATAGTTAAAATAATAAAATACGAGTTATGAATTTTGGAGGGAAAAGAAGAAACCTATTTTTTTAATTATATTTTTGGCTTATCGCGTTATAGGTTTGCTCAAATTTCAAGTGTATACACTCGTTGGATGTCTAATTAAATTCCACATCAAACGAGTACCAATTATGCATGCTTTTCAGAATACCCACTTTGATAAAAATTGTAGATGCTTTTAAGAGTACTTTTGTAGATACATCAAAAGTATGCATAATGGGTATGTGTTGGATGTGGAATTTAATTCCTCATCCAATAAGTGTCTACACTTAAAATTTGGGTAAACCTATATGGTGATAAGCCAAAAATACAATTAAAAAAACATAGTTTTATGTATTTTCCCTCCGAAATATTTATATGTACCTCTTTTTAAATTTAATGGATTTTGATTGGTTTACATATTATGACAAGGAAATTACATGAAAATTTCATGGGAACTTTTAGGCTCAAATTTCCTCTAATTGATTGTTGTAATGGTTTCATGTGTGGAAGATTTGGTTTTTCCACTCTTGAAGTGTTAGCATAACCTTCACAAGAAATAGTTCAACAAGGGGACCTTCCACTTATTGAGAAATGACTAGAGGGTGACGGGACTATTTTCAATTTTCTCACGAGGAGATGCTCAAGCGTAAGAAATACATAGTCAATGAAGGAGGAGACTCTTCTAATTCAGAGCGTGATGAGGAAGGAGGAGAATATATGGTCGATCAAGACTTAGATTGGATGGCCCAAGGGCCACTCGCTCTTCCAGAAAATATCTGTAAAATGCCAAAGCATCCAGAGAATTTGTTATCTAAATTTGATGCTAACAAGAAGACCATGACTGAAGACCATATAGGCGAATTCTACATGCATTTAAGAAGCTTTCAGGTACACTTTGACCATGTTGCTTGCAGAATCTTCACGTACACTTTAGAAGGTAGAGAATCCATATGGTACCATAGTATTCAAGCCAATCCAATTTGTAATTGAAGGGAGTTTAAGAAATCGTTCCTAGAGAGGTTTGAGGATGATTAAAATCTGGCCATGATATTGAAAGAACTCGGGAACAACAATATGGAGACCAAAGAGAAATTAAAGGATTTAAATTAAATATTTACTCAAAGATTAAACTATTTCCCTATTGATGTTCAACCATATGATGCTATTACAAACGATTATTACACAGATTCCTTGCCGAGAAACATTTTTGTCTTTGTCAAGTGAGTTGCAAGAAGAATTTGGATTTAAAGTTTGCAAATGCTATTGCAGTTGAGAAGGACCTGTGCTCCATTGGAACGATTGAAGATGATGACTCTAAAGACACCAAGGATGCTAGTAAGAGAAACCAGTCCTCTTAAAATAAATGTAAAGAAAAGTATTATTTTGATATTGAAATCTTGGCCAAATACTTAAAGTCACTCACTAATAAAGTATCTAAATTAAAGAGAAATCAAAGAAAGGCATCTACGAGGAGGAAGTCCTTTAAGTCATTCTTACTAAGAAGAAATAATAATAATCAACTCACTAAAGCTCGAATGTTGTGTTAAATGTTGAAATCATAGAAATAGAAAACTAATCCACTTTCCATCACGAGAGGCATTCAGGGAAGACATACCCACAATGGAACCACAACATGACTACTATGAAAGCTCATATCATTGATACTCTATTAGCAGATGAGCAGATGAAAAAGGTAAAGGAAATGAATGAATGAACTTGCCCCTACTTAAGAAAATTCTGGTATTGGAATATTTCAACACTTATTTCAAATTAAATTTAATAAAATATAAAAGAACTGAATTATTTAAGAGAAAAAATTTATTTTATATAAAATATTTTATTACAATCATTGTCGAATAAGAGAAATGTTTAATTCATATAAAATATTTTAATATATGACATTTCTAAACAAACATACAATATGCATGGGTATCACCCCCTGTTGATACTAAAAGTTGTTCTACTCATAGTGCATGTGATACTAAGATATATGGGGCATAGCACAAAGTGAAAAACAAGACTGTAATATTTTGTTAGATAGAGTTATGTTTGAATGGTCTAAATATGCATAGAATAATTTATATAATATTCAAAATAACCATAATTAATGAAAATATAACTTATTAGAACACTAAACATTATTATAACTCTTATTTAACTATAATAGAGATTTACATTAGAACACCATATTAATACTAAAACAAAAAAATGATGTAAAAACTATAAATATCTACACAAACTTATAATTGATATTTACATAAAAACACCACGCATTCTAAAACATGATTGAAACACCGGAGAACTATATAACCAACAAAAACAATCTAGAACCAACAATATGGCTACAGATGACATTCCCATGTTGATACTAAATTTGGTACTGCTCGTAGCGCAGGCCACAGTCAGCCAATGTTACTGTAGCACTGATGGCAAGGCCGAAAATGGGAAACAGGTTTTGGTTGACCAGCGTAGAAAGCCAGGCACTGCACTCAGAGACCATGGAAATATTATTTATTTGAACACTAAACATTATTACAACTCTTATTCAGTTATAATAGATATTTACATTAAAACAAACAAGAAAAACTATAAATATCTAAAATACTCGCTAATTTATAATTGACATTTACATCAAAACACCACACATTCTAAAACATGATTGAAACACCAGAGAACACTATAACCAACAATAACAATCTAGAACCAACAATTGTCTACAGAGATGACATAGTAGCTGATACTAAATGGGGTACTCTTCGTAGCGCAGGGTACAGTCAGCCAATGAAACCGTAGCACCCACAGCAAGGCCGCAGATGGGAAACATGTATTGGTTGACTAGCGTAGAAAGGCAGGTACTGCACAAGTTTTCGTTGGCTATTGTGCCAAGGCAGTTTGCTGCCCCGTAGAGAGTGGGTAAACCCCCACTGCCTGGAATCGACGTGGAATAGCTGTAGTACGTGTTTGATTCCAGATTTGCGAGCAGGGTAAGGAGATTAGCGTATAAAGGACTATCGGATGAGAATTTCGCGTCATTACATGCCCAAAACGTTAGGGTTGTATTAAGATAACTCTCGACGCCCACAACTGCGAGTAGTAACATGAGAGGTAAAACTAAGCCGAATGACCTCATCCTCATGGCTGCTTCAAACGAAATAATGTCATGTCTACTAATAATAACAATGATCCTCACAAATGCCAAACGTTATTGCGATCCTTATAAATCTGCCCAGCACGCCCCCGTTTTATAGCGCTCGCGGGTTGTGTGAGTCAACGATGATGCTGGTTTCGTGCCATTCATTTCTTCATACGCACGGCATTCTCAAAATGCAGTTGTCTACCTAGGGTACAAAATAGCTAGGAGGGCAGTATTTTGCCGGAATGTGGCAAAATAAAATTTCAAAAATCAAGTAGTTGCAGTGTTTGGAATCCATTTTTGATAGTGGAAATAGATTCAACATTATCAAAAACCCTTATGACATTCCAAATACTAAATTTTAACCACTGAAAACAAAATTCTCATAAAATTTTTGCCAAATAAATCTTTACTAGATTCTGAGCCATTTTATTATTTTTATAAACTATCACTTCTCAAAATTACCACCTACATTGACTAAAGGTGAGTTTTTAGTATTACGAAATGGTTACCCGTACGCTACGGAAGAGAGGAGGTTTTAGTGAGGTTTTAGTGAGGTTTTACTGTTATGAAATGGATGTTTTTCATTTTGTATAGGCAATTATTTTCTTTATGACTAATTTTATTGGATTTTAGTTTTTTAATATTGTGAAATGTTATAGAACTTTAAATGTTAAATAATAAAATTAATTATTGAAATATATATTAATTGTATTAATGTTTTTATTTTAAATGATAATTATTTCTTTTAATATCATTTATGTTTAACTGGGTTTTAATTTAGTATTATGAAATGAATGTATTTCATTTTATTATGAAAAATTGTCTTTGTTTTGGTATTATGAATTATATGTATTTTATTTTGGATGTATTGAACCATACTTGATACTATGTGGTTATAGCCAAAATATATTAAAAAAAAAAAAAAAAAATCAATATAACACATAAAATAGTAACAACCCAAATTTACATAGTCAATGATATTCTTTAGACATCCATAATGAACAAAACCTATTTAGTATAGTTTTGCTCAAAATGCTCTTACTGGACAAGATAACCTTCATGACATCAACGATGATGACGGCACTTCAGTGTTAGGTTTTCTCAGTTACAGAAAAAAAAAAAAACAATTTTTTTTTTTGGATACAATTGTGACTCATTCTTTTCATAAAAATAGAACCATCTAAAGTACGGATTTAACATGAACCTAGAGAAATCAAATTTCTTCATGTGTAAACTTGTTTAGAGTGTAAAATACAATGTGTTATTTTTCATTATGTATAGGACCAAATAAATGTTTTAACCATACAAAAACTTATTTTTTTCATGATATATACATAATTTTTTAAAATGATATATAATATTAAAATATTTTACATAACATGTACATCCAAACATTTTATGATGCAAATTAAAATGTTTTTTTTTATTAAAATATTTTTAAGTATATGTCAATATTAATTAGTATTAAAATATTTTATCAATAACCAAGTTATAAGATTTAGACATCTTACTCACACAAAATTTTTTAATTCTAATTACTTTACAACATATTCAAAAATTCTTTTTTTATTATAGCTGTCATTATTTTTCTATTTAGAACATATTTTTCAACTTTATATGGATGGACAAACTTACACATCCCCTCGTACTGGGTTGTAGAATGACCCTCTCCACTAAATAACCACAAATTACTTAGTTATGTATACAATATTTTCTATATCTATACTTTTGATTTGTGTATACTACTATGAATATTTTAAAATATTTAGTAGAGGTGAAATTTTTTCCCTCAATGATATCAACAATGATTAGTGCCTCGTGCTTTGTCAATCACTCAAAAATATATGTATATATATATTTTGGATACATTGTTTTCATAAAATGACTCCCAAACCCAATATAGTATATATGTTGTAATATAATGTAATGTCGTGTAAACATTTTGACTAAGTTAAAATAAAATTAAATTGAATTAAAAATTGAATAATTGATGATTATATTTATAATTTATAATTAGAATTAATATCAAAATAATTACGTCATAATATGCCTTATATTTTTGCTATTTAAAATTTGATAGTATTCATGGGGCTATGTATGACAAATAGCCAAAGTTGAAGTTTATGTACTGAGATATTTAGTTAGGAAAAAAAATAGGGAAAATCTCTAACCCTTTGGGAGACTCCTCCTTAATTAAGATTTGGTGACTACCTCCTCTTCAAAGGAAAACATATTAGAAAGTTCCATGAAAAGAAAAAGGAAAGAAATTAAAGGGCTACTCATCAATAGCATATTTCCATGTGCTCTGTCATCTCAATATAGATGTGAACTTTCTAATGAAGGATGTAAATTAATATTGGGAGATTTAAAAATTAATGGCCAAATGAAATCTTCTCCTAATCCTTCGAGCTAAATGAATTGGAATTACACAATTTTATTGAGTACTTTTTGTAGTGTATATACCTACAAGCTTGTAGTTTTGTTGAATAAGAGGGCTCATTATTTTTTAAGATATATATATATATATATATATATATATATATATATATATATATATATATATATATAATGAGCTCCCTCTTATTCAACAAAACTACAAGTTTATACGTGTGTATATATATATATATATATATTTCCTACTCCTAAGTTACAACCTCTCATATAAAAAATGCACATGACATTATTATGGTTAAAAGAAAGACATAAATTAACTAAATTATAACTTTATTTTTAATTATTATTATTATTAATAATTTTAGTGACTAGTAGTTAAAAATATAAAAAATTATAAAAGCATGTAACATGATTCTTAACCATGAAACCCTTGACCATTAAATAAACATTATTACAATGCCATGGCTTATTAATACCACAGTTAAGAAAAACTATGACATTTTCTTAATTAATAAATTTAAATTAAATTGTGTGGAGTTAATTTTAATATGAATCTCAACATTTCATTTGTGACTACTACTAAAAATGTTTTAGAATATATCGTGTAGTTTAAATTCATACCTTTTACCTAATAACTAGTGCATTCATATAAATTCAATTGCATTTGACATTGATAAATATTAAAATCTTACATCATAATACATCTCACATTGCAAAAATAATTAAATTACAACTTTATTTTAAATTATTATTATTATATTAATTATATAAATAATTAACATATAAATTTGACAACAGCTAATAATAACATGAAAGACCTGATCCTCATGGCTGCCTCAAATGAAATAATATCACCTCTACTAATAATAACAATAACCCTCACAAATGCCAAACATTATTGCGATCCTTATCAACCTGATGGTTGGGTGGGACAACGATGATGATGGTTTCGTGCCATTCATTTCTGCACACGCACGGCATGGTTACCCCTCAGACCCCGGAAGAGGTGAGGTATTACGGAAGAGGTGAGGTTTTAGTATTGTGAAATGGATGTCTCTTTAATAATATCATTCTGACTTAATTTTATTGGATTTCAGTTTTTAATAATGTTAAGTGAAATATAACTTTAAATTTTAAATAATTAACAGATTTAATTATTGAAATATATTTCAAGCGTATGGATATTTTTATTTTATATTATAATTATTATTTTTAATATCATTTTCATTTAATTAGAATTTAATTTAGTATTATTAAATGAATATATTTCATTTATTTTAATATTATTTTATTTAGCAAGATTGTATTTTAGTATTATAAATTGCATGTATTTTATTGTGTTTGGGCAACTCTATTAGAATTCAAAATATTGAATTTGATGTATTTATTTTTGTTAAAGAAACTGAATTGGATTTTAATATTATAAATTTCATGTATTTCATTTTGTTTGGGAAAATTGACTTGATTTCGGTATTATGAATTGCATGTATTTCATTTTGTTTGGGAAAATTAACTTGATTTTGATATACAGCTTGAGTGTGCCTAATGGCTAAGAGCACGTGTTTCCTCCTAAGAGGTCAGAAGTTCAAAACCAAAGGGGTGTAGAGTATGTATGCCTTCGTAGACTTAGCATTCAAATCATTGCGTGGAGGTGGGTCCCTTGTACCACAAATAAGGGGGTCTCATACACCAATTTTGTGTCTCGCTTGGTCGTGACCTTAAAATTGCATAATAATAATAACAATAATTTTATTTCCGATGTATCATACGATCCCTAGGTGGTTATAGCCAAAATATATTTTAAAAAAACCTTTCAATATAACACATAAAATCATCACAACCCAAATTACATACTCATATATATTCCTTAGCCATCCACAATGAAAAAAACCTATTTAGTATAGTTTTTCTCAAAATAACCTGTGGGACCTCAACGATGATGGTGGTTTAGTGGACAATATAACCTTAATGACATCAACGATGATGCCACTTTAGTGCAGGGTTTCTTAATTAAAAAAAAAAAGGAAACAAAAGCTTATTTTGGATATAACTTGTGATTCATTATTTTCATTAAACCAGTATAGATCCATCTTAAGTATGGATCTAACATGAGCCTAGAGGGATCAAATTTCTTCACGTGCAAACTTCTTTAGAGTGTAAAATGTTGAAAAATTAACAAGATATGTGTGTCTAATTTAATTTTCCCTTAATTAAATTGGACAATAAAATGTAATCTTATCTCATAATCACTTGTAATAGTTAACTCAGCGTGATAAACTTAGTTAGCCCATAAATTTCAAGTTTATAGTGGTTGGTGAGGCATGTGGAGTGATTCTATTAGTTATGGAGTTCGAGTTGCAGTTAGTGCATTAGTCTAATTCATGAGAAATCAGTTAACTCAATTAATTGACTTAAATTCAGTTGAACTAGTTGTAATTGTTTGTCGCACTATTGAGATATCAAATGAATTAAATCAAATTTAGTTCACATGAAGTGATATGTCATGCAACTGATGATTTACTATTAATATTTGCATGCATGTCAGTTCCAGTGGAGACCCATTTGAGAGAAAGGCTAAAGGGATGTTAACTATCAGTTGTGTCATTTGTAGGTTGCCTGCATGCAATAAGACAATCATAGGATTTCCCATGAGCATTGCACAATTTTTGAAGGTTGAATTTCCTAAAGAATAGGGATTGCATTCCACATTAATTGTGAAAGCAAGGCATGCTTAGTAGAGGTTGAAAAGAGTGCAGGAGACTCTTCTCAGAAGAGTGCACTGTAAATGTTTCATGATTCCTTGGTGAATATACAATAGAAGATGGAGCTGTTTTGAGTAGCAAGTTTTCCCCGAGAAAATATTTGTGTTATGGTTTGATTTGCTTCTTTCTTTTACTTGTTGTGATTGGTGATCGTGTTTATTTTCCGCAATTGATTTTTAGAAGGATTTAGTATCTTTCTTTAGCATATCGCATGATCATATTGAATCCATTGAAATATATATTATTTGTATAATTTCTACATGGTATCGGAGCATAGGAAATCACTATAGTGGAGAAGAAATTGATTTTCTGACTGAATAGCATTTGAATTTGCTGAAGTATTATTTGGTGGGACAACAGATCAAGATGACTTTCAATGGATTGAGATTGGAGTATGCACTTGAGGGAAGCTCTAATTATATTGCGTGGAATGTACGATGGAGGAAGAAGCATGAAACACAGTGGTATTTGTTCAAAACCATAGTCCTAATCAGATACCTGGCATGAGTACACCAAAGGAGGATTTTTCTGTTAAGAAACATGATGTTTCATATTTCAAAATTTTTGGCCCATTTGTCTATTTCCATGTGATGAAAGGTTCCAAGAAGAAGCTCGAACCAACATCTAAGATTGGAATATTTGAGGGGTACACTGATACTCCCCAAAATTATCAAGTGTATTTTCCAAACAACAGGATGACTGTTGTGAGATGGGATATAAAATTTGATGAGGAGGAAGCCATGCAATTGTCCCTTAAGAGGAAGCTTGATTTTCATGCAGAGGAGGAACTGTTGGTTACAAAGAATGAACCTCAAGATGTGGAGCAGCCACATGTGGAGGATCATGGAGTGGTAAAAAACACTCATGCAGAGTCATCCACCAGACTCTATATAAAGTGCACCACAAAAGTTGATAGGTTTATACTTGATGCGGCAGAACATGTAGGAGTACCTACTTCACTGCATAGACAGAGACATTCTATAGAAATATTTACTGGATACATGGTTGTTATGAGAAATTTATTGTGACAGAACCAACATCATTTTGAGGAAGAAGTGCAACAACCAATTTGGGTTGATGGCATGGTTGAGGAGTATGAATCCATCTTCAAGAACAGTGCATGGGAACTTGTCCCAAGACCAGTCAGAAAATCAATGTTTGGATCTAGATGGATCTATAAGGTGAAACAAGCAGTGGATGGGAGTGTGGAGAAGTAAAAGGCTTGATTTGTAGCTCAGGGATTCTCAAAAGTTGAGGGGATTTACTATGAGGATAATTTCACACCCTTTATGAGATACTCATTGATTAGATCTATCCTTTCACTCTCAGCACAGATGGGGTGGCAGATACATCAGATGGATGTGGAAAGTGTGTTTCTCAATGGAGTTATTTAGGAAGAAGTGTACATAGAGCAACTATAAGGTTTTGAGACCTTTGACAATGATTCACATGTTTGCAAAATCAAGAGAGCATTGTATGGGCTGAAGCAATCACCTCGTGCTTGGTACACCACGATTGACAACTATTTCACTGGGTTGGGCTTCATGAAGAGTAAAGCGAATGTGAACTTGTACCAGATTGTGGTTGATGGTAAGCTCTTGATTATCGTACTTTATGTTGATTATCTAATTTTGATAGGTGATGAGAAGATGATAACTTCTTACAAAAAGGATATTTCAAGGGAGTTCAAAATGTAGGACATGGGACTCCTTCACTATTTCCTTGGTTTGGAAATATGGGAACGAGATGGTGAGCTATTTTTTTCTCAAGGCAAGTATGCCAAAGAGATTCTGAGTAAGTTTCACATGGATAGCTATAAACCCATGGAGACTCCTCTTTGAGGAAACTAGAGGAAGGAGGATGCTACCTCAAGTGAGGTAGTGTATGCTATTGTTTACAGGAAACTTGTGGGTTCACTAATGCTCTTGATGAATACTAGACTAGACATTTTCTACGTATTTAACCAACTGAGTCAAGTTATTGTTAAGTCAACCAACCTCTTTTGGAAGGCGAGGAAGCATGTCTTGAGATATGCTAGGGGCACTTCAGAGTATGTATTATGGTACAAACAGACAAAGGGAGTGAAGCTTCAAGGCTTGAACGATGCAGATTGGGTAGGCAGTCCAAAAGAACACATCATGAGGGATCTTTAGCATAGGATCAACATTATTTTCTTGGTACATCAGAAAGCAAAGCTCTATGGCACTTAGTTCAGCCGAGGCAGAGTACATGGCAACAAGTCAAACTGCATTTGAGGCCATCTCTATGAGGACGATTATGGTTGGTTTGTTTGGTTCTTAGATAGATCCAACATCGATACATTGTGATAACTAGAGTTGCATTAAAATCTCGGTTAATACGGTATTCCATGATAGTTCCAAGCACATAGTCGTCTGGTACCACCAACACAGAGATTGTGTTCAGAGGTGCATTATGTTACTTCAGTACATTCCCACGGAAGATAAGGATGCAGATATTCTGATGAAGGTGCTCACCATGAGAAAATTCGAATACCATAGAGGTAGGATCGAGGTGGCAGATAATCCCTTTCTTGTTGAGAGGGAGTGTCGAAAGGTCAATAAGAAATGTATGTCTACTATAATGACCATTACTTCAATATTTAGAACATATTTTTCAACTTTAGATGGATGGAAAACTTACACATTCCCCTCATAGTGGGTTGTAGAATGAGCCTCTCCACTCAATAACCACAAATTACTTACTTATTTATACAATATCTTCTATATGTATACTTTTGATTTGTGTATACTACTATGAATATTCTAAAACATTCAGTGGAGGTGAAATATCTCCCCTCCGTGACATCAATGATGTTGGTGATTTAGTGACGATGGTGGTTTAGTGCATCGTGCTCTCTCAATCACTCAAAAAAATGAAATAATCTTTTGGATAAAGATTGTCATTCATTATTTTCATAAAATAACTCCCAAACCCAATATAGTATATATGTTGTAATTTAATGTGATGTCGTGAAACAATTTTTACTAAGTCAAAATAAAATTGAATTGAATTAATATCACAATAATTTATATTTTATCATTTATAATTAGAATTAATAAAAAATTAATAACCTCATAATATGCATTATATTGTTGCAATTTAAAATTTGAGAGTATTCATGGGGATATGTATGACAAGCAACCAAAGTTGAAGTTTATGCCATGTACCAAGATATTTAGTTAGAAAAAAAATATTAAGGAACATCTCTAACCATTTGGGAGACTCCCTCCTTAATCAAGATTTGGTGAATATTTCCTCTTCAAAGGAAAAATAATTATAAAGTTACATGAAAAGAAAAAGGAAAGCAATTGAAGGGTTTCTCATCAATAACATATTTCCATGTGCTTTGTCATCTCAATGTAGATGTGAACTTATGTGCTAATGAGCGGTGTAAATTGATATTGAGAGATTTAAAAACCAATGGCCAAATGAAATCTTCTCCTAGTCCTTAGAGATAAATGGGTTGGAATTACATAATTTTATTGGGTATGTTTTCTAAGGTATATACCTACAAAACTCTGTTTTTTTTTTCAAGTTTGAAGTCCCTCTCAAAAAAATTGTACTTTTGTTGAATAAGAGCGCTTCAGATATTTTTTTAAGCTATATATATATATATATATATATATATATATATATATAATGATGTATTTTCTACCATGAAGGCACAAACTTGCATATAGATACAACATTATCATTCTATTTATATAAAAAAATGCACCTTACATTGTTATGGTTAAAAGAAGCACATCAATTAACTAAATTATAACTTTAGTTTAAATTATTATTATTAATTTTAATGACTATGAGTTAAAAATATAAAAAATTATAAAATAATGTAACATGATTCTTAACCATGAAATCATTGACCATTAAATAAACATTGTTACAATGTCATGGCTTATTAATACCACAATTCCAAAAAACCATGGCATTTTCTTAATTAATGAATTTAAATAAAATTGTGTGGAACTAATTTTAAGATGAATCTCAACCGTTGATTTGTGACTACTACTAAGAATGTTTTAGAATATATCATGGAGTTTAAATCCATGCCCTTTACCTAATAACTAGGACATCTATATAAATTCAATTGCATATAGACATCGATAGAAATTAAAACCTTACCTCATGGTACATCTCACATAACTAAAATTTAAAAATAAAAAATTAACTAAACTATAATTTTAGCTTAAATTACCATTATTACATTAATTATATAAATAATTAATGTATAAATTAAAAAAAAAAAATTATACGTTTAAAAACCACCCTAGCTTTGCTTACTAATACCACATGCCCAAAAAACTATAAAACATGTTCATATCACAATTTTTAATTAATTAGTCTAATTAAAAGAGAAAGGGCATAACTATCATTTGTGATAAATATCAACCTGATATGTGAATACCACTTAAAATATTTTAGAATAGCATATGAAGGTTAAAATCCTACCATCCACCAAATAATTGTTGATAATTATACTAAAATTATGGAATCCCTATTCCAAAATAGATTAAATTGTAATTTTCAAAGCCCTATTCAAAAGTAAACACACCTATTGGTATATCTATTTTAGAACAAGTGTTACAAGGCAATGTAGTAACTAAAATTATGGAATCCCTATTCCAAAATAGATTCAATTATAATTTTGGAAAACCTATTCAAAAGTAAACACACCTGCTGGTGTATCCCTTTTGGAACAAATGTTGGAGGGAATTTGCAAGAAAAATTGCAAATTGATATATGAAGTGGAAAATTCAAAGGCATACTAAAGAGAAAGAACTTGATGTAACACCCCTAGTTTATGTTTTCTTTCAAAGCTAGACATTTGAACTTTAATCCTAAGGGGAGTGGCCCCAAATGGATAAGTATTTTAGTGGATGTAGTTAAATATTTCATTTTCGAAATGAAATAAAATAATGCTATGTAGATTGACCAATGAGAATTGTGAGATCACTTGCTAAATCCATGAGGATGGATAGAGGAAAATAATTCCCCAAAAATATTTCAAAAATCCTTGAAAGAATTTATTTCCAAATTAGACTTTGAGGAAAATCTAGTTTCCCCAATGAGGTGGAGAGTAGTTGGGAAGAGGTAAAAAGCTATGAAAGGAAACAACCAGCTTTAAAAATCCCTAAATAGGGAAGCCTAGGAAAACAAGAAGAAAAGCATCCTAATATTCTGGACGCAGAATTAGAAATAGGCTTTGGGGACAAAAAGCTTAAATAAGCTATTCCTGAACAGATTAAGAGGTTGGTCTGGAATGGAAGTGATCTGAGCTCGGGGGTGAGTTCTGGAGATAGAGGGACTCTACGGTTGGGAGGACTGGTCAAGTACCAAAGTGGTATGCTCACAGTGTTAGGAATGATTTAAAAAATATTTTTGTTAAGTGTAAAGGTTAATGACTGTAACTGCATACTACTGGAAATGTTTTCCTTATGCTGGTGTTCCATACATTTACAGAATGATAGAGTAATTAAACTCTCTTTGTCCTATATAGTTGTAGGAGTTAGAAATATGAGGAAAAATCAGCCAGAAACTCTAAACCAATCCCTGGTTTAAATCTGGAGATTATGTTTCCACATAGTTTATATCTATGTAACTTTAATCTGTTTCTGTTATAAATAGAATTAATTCAGTAAACATTAGGGAAACCAAATAAAAACCTATGTGTAGGAGGAATTAAGTACATGCCGGGTAGAGCTATACATTTTTTGAATTAGCTAAGTGAATTACAGACATATAGATTTATAAATCAGCAGTGGATGTTTGTTTATAGATTTTCTTCTATAAGAAGGACTGAATGGAAGAGTATATAGTTTAGTACTATAAACTCAATTTCTCTCTCTCTCTCTCTCTCTCTCTCTCTCTATATATATATATATATATATATATATATATATATATATATATATATATAGGAAGTAAAAGAATAGGACTAAACATGTTTATTAATCATGTAAAAAAATGTGGTCCGAGAATTATATATATATATATAAACTAGTGTAAATATCCTTCTTAAAACAAGGGACCAAACTTAACAATTACTGGAAATTATAAACTATGCATGTGAACCTCTATAAAATGCATGTAGACTATACATGCTGTGAAAGATAACAAATAACTCACACATCAAATTTATATAAAATGCTCGTGGCAGTGTGAGCCAGAATAGAGCATACTGCATATGTTATAAAATAAAATGAACCTGTCCAGAGTCCACTATTATTTACAACAGTAAGTAATATTTGTAAACTTGGAATCATGAAGCAGAAGTAAAGACATACTAATAGAGTATTATGACACATCTAATCTTATAAACCCGATCATAATAGTCAACAAATTGAGGTAGATGGGAATACTCTTGCAGTATCAACATTTAATTGCAATTGAAGAAATAAAATAACATAAAATGTTGAGGAAGCACAAATCTAGGATAAGATTAATAATATTATCAGTTTTACCCAGCAATAGAAATAAATAGATACAGTCAAAAGACAACTATTTTCTTAACCATCAACATGAAACAGTAAATCTGAAGTCAACATAGTATGTCAAAACCCTGTTCCTGTCACCCAAGAAGGGAATATGTATATATATCTATCTGAAATTCATATATAAATTCATGAACCAAAAATTTATAAATTATGATAGTCGTGTCTAAGGATAGATTAACAGAGAAAAATAGTCTCAGCGACCATATTAGTAGAGTCCTATCAAGACAGACCAAGTCTAGGGAAATCCTTATTATTACAGGAGCAACGAGAAAATTTATATGACTCGAGTGGTCGGAACAAAAACAATTGGTATAGTAACTGTTATAGCATCATTTGTCACCTTCATATGATTCATGATTGCTTTTATGGCTTTGGGCACCCATTCCTACAAACTTCGACAAATTCACTAAAAAACAGTGTAAAAATCCCCATACGCGATTATGCCCAGACTTTTCCGCGTGTATACACGAGTCCACATGCACTTTTCCACGTATGCCATTAAAATCATTAAAAAATATATAAAAAATCCCTATTTTCGGGCTGGGTTGATGGTTACTCTGGTAGTTCAACCACCCCAGCACGTGGCCAACTGTTTCCAACTGTTGAAACTACTTTGAGGGAGTATAAAAGCCCCTCATGTGCATGGCCTAAGGGAGAGAGAGAAATTATTGATATTATACTCTGTTGGTATTCCTTATCCAAGTCTGAATTCCCGTGCCTCCTGCACTTCCCAGTTCATTACAGGAAACCCTTGTTTCCTAGAGATGCTCATCTCTTTATATGTCATCTCGTATGCACCAGTTCGGAAGGAATCTTAGCGAGGCAAGGGTGGGACGGATCCGGACGACGGTCTGCTCGAAGATCGTGGAAGGATTCAGGTGATCTCTCCACTCGTTATTTCTGTACATGCTATTTATAATACATAAGTACCATCTTGTTCCCGAAATATACGTGTTAGTGTCTGCTTACATATATGAGAAAATTGTTATTTAAGCATTCATTATGGTTTATCTGATGTTTTATATGGATTTCACTAATATTTAGAGTAGATATATGTTGTACAACCAGTTCTTCGTGCTTGTTTCTTCTTGTCTTTCAGGTTAAGAAGGAAAGACAGTTGCTGGGGGTTTGGACCCCGCGAGATCTGCTTCAACCGTAGGACCTACGGGTAACTTCCTCATTCTACTCTATTTAGTTTTTCATGAACATGTATGGTTGTGTGAGTCCTTCTTAAGTAGCATGCCCCTGCTCTGTGGAGGTTTAAGCCCAACAAACCTCTAGGGTGATTTTCCTCGAAACAGAACTGGCGACTCCACTGGGGATCGCATTCTTGTGATTCCCCTGTTGGGTGGTTTCAGCTGTTTGATAGGTTTCCAACAGTTTTAACTTTCATTTGCAGTCCAGTTTACTCTTTCTCAGTCAGACTGAAGTCCTGGTTTCTTATCCAGGCTTGATCCTTTTTGTTTTTTCACTATTTACCTTTATATACGCGCTTTTTTCTGCACACAGTCGCGTATACACGCAAGTTTGTCTAAAGGGAGTCGCGTATATGCGTGTTTCCTTTAGCACAGTCGCGTATGCACGCTTGTTGCTAAACTGTGAAGTAGCGTATACCTAGGCAGATTTTGAAATTTTGGATTCTTTGGCTTTTTAGTCCTTTCTGTCTGTGGAGACCTGTTCCTGCAGTGTATTTGTACCCTCTGGATTGTGAAGAAAGTGGTCTTTGGTCTTTTCTCTCTTTTGTTTGATTGAAAACTAGTATTTTTGGCAAAGTGTTGTTTCTTGTGCTGGCACTTCTGGTTTGAGTACCAAGATCGCTTTCTGGGCATTCTTGGCTGTTCTGCTTCATCAGAACAGAGAGCTCCTGCTCATTTACTCTTTCCTGTCTTTGTGTTTTGCTTGGCACTACGATTTTTGCCCGTTTCTTGATTGGTTTTCTTGAGTTCAGTTGGCTAGGTCTTGTTGCAACTTTTGAAGAGTCTTTCTTGGTTCTTTGGAGTTTTTGTTTGCGGCAAGGTTGCACTATTCTTTTAAGCTGAGTGGCTGAGTTTTCTTGTCTTCTTTTGCTCGTATTGATCTTGCTACTAGTTAGCCCTATAAGATTTGGAGCATTTTGGAAGTTTTTTGCTTGAAATTCAGTGTTGTTTGGCTTGAAATTTTATAGTTTTACTTGGTCTTTTCAAACTCTTTTATAAAACACAAAAGCTCAAAAAACATTTTGCTTTGTTGTTTGCTTTTGTTTTCACATTTTTGTTTTCGTTTCTTTGTATCTTTTGAAGCTTTTTCGAGGTTTCTTGCCTTCGGATTTTGGCTTGATTTTGGAAGGGAGTTGTCATTCATTTCTTCCTCTTATTTTTAAGCGTTCTTTGGTGTCTTCATATTAAGAGTTCTTGATTTCGGGAACTAGCTTTCTGGACAACCAAGGAGAGTTAAAACTGAAGGAATTTTGGGAAATTTCACTCTGCTTTAGGAGATTTTGCATCTTAGGATTTGCATGCTTGTAGTGATTTGCATTAGGTGCATTTAAACATTTAGTCACTTTCATAGTTTTTGTGAGTGTGAGTTTGCTATCTGAAAAGAAAAAAATACAATTTTTAATCTCGTAGAACCCATGTAGAAGTTGATTTTCATCGAAAGACAATAACTGCATTTGCATGTATTTTGGTTTTTATTAATTTCTTTCTGCGTCAAAACATCATAAGTTTCATTTCCGCATCCTTGTGACTTAACATAACAGCCCATTAAAATAAGCGATATAATTTAAAATCAACTAGCAAGTTTTTTAAGTGTCATACACCAACTAGCTAGGTTGTAGGGCCTTGGATTAGGTGAGTGGAGAGTTAACTCTCCAAGGCCGCTCAAACAAAACATAGAAGTTGATTAATTGAGAGAAATCCAACTCCGTTAGGTGGACCGGGAAAGCTCTCCTCCAGAGAGTCAAGCGCGAGGGGAAGTGAAGGCTGAGAAGAGGGATACCCCCTCTCTGATTAGATGAATCTGACCTCAAGACCATTCCGCCTGGCTTCTGACACGGATTGGTGCCCATAGTTGCCACTCCTAGGTTCCACACAGGTGACTGCGGGGGGGAATACCCGTGGTACCTGAGGCAGACGTCGCATCACTTTCAGCAGTACTTCTGGGGGGTGCCCTTGCGAAGCTTGGGTGCTTGAGCCGGCAAAGGCTGTCGTTTGGAGGTCGGCGTAACTATTTCTGATACCTTCGCTAGTTTTTCTGGGCCGTAATTATCCCAGACTTCTTTCGGGAGGTACTATATTTCGCTTTCCTGTATTTTGGTGTCTTGTCCTCATCACTCGGAGCAGAAATACTTGAAGGCTGTTTGCTTGATTGTATCTCAGGGATTTTTCTTATAGTGAGTGCTCTTTGCTCCTAGCTTGCCTAGCTTGCCTAGATTTTCACTTTTTTGAGTCTAATTTAAAATCTATAAAAGTGGTTGATCAAGCGCCTCGACGATCGAGGAGAATCCGGGGGTTATCTCCCGAGAGTCCAGAGCCTTCTTCGAGAAGGCGTAGGAATGATTTAGCAGGTGGTTACCACCCGGTGACGTCTGACGTAGTAGAGAGAGATCCTCCACAAAGATCTGAAGGTTTCATAGCTGATTCTGGTGTCGGTTCCGAGAGGAGCGTTTCGCTCACCTCGCAAGTTTTATTTCCTCAGGAAGAAGATTTTCAAATCGAAGAAGTACCTGAACCTCCTGCGTCAGGTCCATCTCCTCTTCCTCTTGATTATCCGTTCGTTGTTCAATACATCGGACCTGAGTCTGAGAGACCGGAAGATCTTTCGTATCATTCATACCTTTCGATGGCCACGACTGGGAACGCGGCTTCTGCTGTGAGTGCTGCAGGCATTCAGACTCCTGCTTCTGTTGAAGGAGGAGGCACTATCGCTTTATCTTCGATTGCTTCTAGTGCCGCTGTGTTTGGCTCTGGTTTCACCCAAGCACATGCTTCTCATTCTGGTCCCTTCTGTTCAGGGATGCCCACTAGTGGGAATCCCTCTTTTTCCTTTTCTGCTGCTGCATCTGGATCTACACCCATGTCTTCCATGGCTAGTGGATCAGCTTCTTTTCAGGGTTTCCCCTTTGGAACTGGGCACATTCCTAGTTCCAATCCTTCTTTAGGGTCCTTTTCATTTACGTCTCAGACCCAGAGTTTTAATCCTTGGTCTGGAGGTCGGAATTTGACCACTTTTACAGGATGGAACCCTGTATTCACTACAGCGGGGGCAGGGAATCAATTTTACGTAGGTCAAGGGAATACTTCTTTCCCTTCGTCGAGTGCTTATCAGACCTTTTCTCCTTTTTCTAATGCCTGGAACCCCTATCAGGGGCTCTCCTCTTCATTTCATACTTCAGCGCGGGGAACTGGTCTGGGCTTTGGTAACTCTGCGTTGGGAGAAGGTTCTTCTCCTTTCTCTACGAGTCCTTTCTGGAAACCTGGTGCCTCATCAAATCCAGGCTATTCTTTTCAGAATGTTGGGAATCCATCCCATCAAGGATGGAATCCTCAGGCTCCACCTCGCTTACCTTTTCTGGCAACGTTAAACTTGCCAGATCTGTCGAAGTTGACTAATGATCCGATTCATTATGGTCCAGGGTGGCATCCGGTTCCCACCAAACTTCCTTCAGACATTCCAAAGTTTGAAGGTAAGAATGGAGAAGATCCGGCTGACCACATTACCACTTTCCATTTATGGTGTTCTTCGAACTCCCTGATCGATGATTCGATTAGGTTGAGACTATTTCAACGCTACCTAACTGGAAACGCTGCCAAAAGGTATATTGAGCTAACTGGGGGCAGTTTTGCTACATTTGGAGAACTGGCTGTTACATTTCTGAACCATTTCCAGTTGCCTGTCCGATATGATGCTGGGACTGAACTCCTAGCTAATTTTAAACAGGACGATGCAACCCACATTTCTGATCACATTCAGGAATGGAGGAGAAGGAAGAGGCTGATCAAAGCTCATATTCCAGGTGAATTCCTTTTGGAATGGTTTCTCAAATCCCTGTAGTCAGATATTTTGAAAGATGTATCCCTCTCCGGGGTATTTTCTGAGGAGCAGGCCATTTTTAGGGCCCAGCAGCTAGAGTTGATATATTCTCAGTCTGGGGTCCTTCACAAGTATTTGCCTAATGCTCCTCGCTCCAAATTAGATTTATCTAAAACTAAGCCCAGTCCTCATGGTGACGGACTGATTGGATCGATCAATAGTGGTGCAGCCAGCCTGCTTACTCAATTGCAGCAGTTGTCTTTACAATCTGCTCCTTCTGGTCAGGCTGTGCCTGCTGAGTCATCGCCTTCCCAATATTTGTCGATAAATGCTGTCCAAACTTCCGATCCCAAAGGAAATCAACAATCCGAAGGGAAGAAGAAGGGACGAAATAATAAGAAAAAGGGCAAGAATGGGAAGGGTAATGCGAATAAAACCAACGAGCATGTTGGTGAGGGTCCAAAGGAGAAAAGGAAAGTGAAGTTTCCATGCAAGCTATGTGCTGGAGACCATCTTACACACCTTTTCCCTAAAATTCAAGATGCGCAGCGCTTGTTAGCCCAGCAGGGTTCTTCTAGTTCCCAGGCTGTGTTAACAAACCCTTTTCCCCAAGGGCAACAATTAGTTGTTGGCGCGAACCAAAATCCTGGGGCTTCCTCTGGGGGCACCCAGGAAAGGGAAATTCCATCGAACATTTTCATGATGAGTGCTCACGCGGATATCGCTACGAGATCCCGTGATTATGGCGGACAAGATTCTTCGAAAGCTAAGGATACTCCTGATGCTACTGAGCCGCTTCACATTACGAAGCCTACTGTTGAGTCTATGCCTCGGATGCCCAAAGCATCTTCTAAGCGATCAACGATTAATCCAAATGCTAGGGCTGCCCAGAACTACTCGATTGTGGAAGATCTGGCATAGAGTCCTTGTGCGATGTCAGCTTTAGAGGCATTCCAGTCTTGTCTGGCTCAGCGCAGTGCTTTGCTCACTGCCATTGGAGCTATTGATCCGAAAAATTCTCTTCTGATTACTTTTGCTATGACTAATTTTAAGAAGATACTTCCTCATCACATGGCTTTTCATATTAAATCATCGTACCAGAAGTGTAACATCTTTCGGACGGTTGTTGATGAGGGTGCTTCCACATGCGTGATGTCTCTCGCATGTTGGAAGACACTTGGATCTCCCAAAGCTGTTCCATCTAGCACTGTTCTGACTGCGTTCGATGGTCATTCTCACAGACCCCATGGTATTGTCCCAGCTTTGCCCATCTGTGTTGGGGGCAAAACTGTCAATATAGAGGTTGAGGTAGTGGATGCAAGCTTGGACTACAACCTTCTGTTGGGGAGAAACTAGATTTATGAGATGGATGCCATTGCATCCTCATTATTTCGCATTATATGTTTCCCCCACGAAGGGAGGATTGTTACAGTGGATCAACTGGATTGTCCTCCTGTAGACCCGAATGCGTCTACTGACTCATCTATTCCTAAGTTGGATAATTCTAAGGCGCTTGTTGAGAATTTAGGAGTTGGAATGTATTCTTCCTTGATGGTTACTTTCGATATTCCTCCTCCTACGGTTCATATTAATGCTATTTCATCCTCCAAGGCTCCTCTTCGAAGAGAGTTCTTCAGAACTCATTATTTTTCGGACCCTTGGACCTTACCCTCCCCTACTGCCACATTAGCGGAAGGTCAAGTGGGTGGAATGGCATTTCCTATTTCTGCAGCTGAGATTGCTTATCAGTCTATTGTTGACTCTGCAGAATCCATCCCAGCTCCTCTGTCACCGAAAGAGTTGGATGGAGATGTGGCTCCGGCTTGGACACTTAGTTCTTCTTCTGCCCAGGATTTCCTTGATACCACTCTTCCATCTGAAGAGGCCATCCTGGAAGCTATGACTGGTATAGATAGACCGTGGGATGACTTGCATCATCGGTCTTACTTTTTACCTGATTTGAGCGAAGTTGAAACAAGTTTTCCAAGTCCTCCGTCTCCTGGTCCTGTTCACCCAGTCTTGAACCCTTTAGCACCAACACAAGTTTATGCTGAAGGGAACATGGCTGTGATTTCTCCTACTATCCCGGTGAACATTTCCAGGGATCCCAATATTATTGAGAATGTCTTCATTGGAGTTGAATGTTCCCGTGAAGAGATTCAAATTTACACCGAGCTCTTTAAAGAGTATAGGGATGTATTCACTTGGTCTTATGAGGAAATTCCTGGAATAGACCCATCTATTGTCCAGCATGAGATCAAGACGTATGAAAACGCTAAGCCGGTGAGGCAAAAACTTCGTCCGGTCAATCCTAGGAAGGCAGCAGCTATCAAAGCTGAAGTTGAAAAGCTGCTTAAGGCGGGATTCATTTTCCCTATTCCTCTGACTGAATGGGTTTCAAACCCCGTTCCCGTAGATAAAAAGCAAGGAACGATTCGAGTGTGCATCGATTTCAGAGACCTAAATAAAGCATGTCCTAAAGACAATTACCCCACACCATTTATCGATCATATCATTGACGAGTGTGCCGGTAATGAGATTTTCTCCTTCATGGACGGTTTCTCCGGATATAATCAAATTACTATCCGTCCTGAAGATCAACATAAGACTGCCTTTATTTGTCCCTGGGGTACTTTTGCATACAAGAAGATGCCTTTTGGTCTTAAAAATGCTGGGGCTACCTTTCAGCGGGCCATGTCATATGCCTTTCACGACATCAAAAAGATTATCGAGGCGTACTTAGATGATTTAGCTGCTCATTCTCGAAAGAGGATGGATCATCCTGGTCACCTCCGGCAAATATTTGAATGATGTCAGTTCTATAAGATTAGATTGAATCCGAACAAGTACGTTTTCGCGGTTACATCCGGTCGGCTATTGGGATTCATTGTGTCTAGGGAAGGGATAAGGGTAGATCCCTTCAAGGTTGAGGCAATACTTCGGTTGCCTCCCCCGTCCTCAATTCGTCAGCTTCAAAGTCTACAAGGAAAGTCTAATTTTCTTTGGAGATTTATCGTAAATTATGCTGAAGTTACAAATGGATTCATGAGATTGTTGAAGAAGGGAGTTCCTTTTCTTTGGGACGACTTCGCTCAACGCTCGTTCGATGCTTTGAAAAAAGCATTGACCTCTGCTCCTTTATTGAGTCCTCCTGATTATAGCAGGGATTTCCTTTTGTATCTGGCAGCAACAGAATCTACCATTGGTATGGTTCTGGTTCAGGAGGATGATGCTCTTGCAGAGCATGTTATTTACTACCTTAGTCGAGGCTTGGTAGGACCTGAACTCCGGTACACTCCGATAGAAAAGTTAGCCTTAGCAGCAGTCCATGCTGTGCAGCGACTCCGGCATTACATTATTCTTCGCAAAACTTATGTTTTGGCAGCTGCTAATCCATTCCAGTTTGTCCTCAGTAGGCGAGTGATTGGGGGAAAATATAATAGATGGATTGTGATTTTACAGGAATTTGATCTTGAGTTCATGTCAGCCAAGTCCAAGAAATCATTGGTTTTTGTGGAATTGATCTCCGAGTTGCCCCGTGGGGAAGAGATGATTTATGATGAATCCTTTCCGGATGAACATTTGTTTCTTATCTCTTCACAGGATCCTTGGTACGGAGATATCATTGTGTATCTCCAGACTGCGAAGTTTCCCTCTACTTTTTCGAAAGATGAGCGTCGTAAGCTGCGTCACTTGGCCAAAAATTATTTGATTATTGGTGATGCTTTATACCGTCGAGGGGTTGATTCAATCCTAAGACGCTGCTTAACTCTCGAAGAAGCTAAGGCTGTGCTGAATGATTCCCACAGTGGAGCTTGTGGGGGTCATTTATCTGGGCTTGCTACAGCCCAAAAAATCTTGCGTGCTTGGTACTTTTGGCCCTCGATTTTCAAAGATTGTATTGAATCGGTCAAAAAGTGTCATCCGTGTCAAGTCTATACTCGAAAAATACGCACTCATCCAGCTCCGCTTTTTCCAGTCATTACTGTCGGTCCCTTTAGAAAATGGGGTATTGATTATACTACTTGTAACCTGCCTTCGGCTAAAGGTCACAAGTACATTATTGTAGTAGTAGACTACTTTACGAAGTGGGTCGAGGCTATGCCTACTTTTGGGAACGATGGTGAGACTGCAGCTCTTTTCCTTTTCAACCAGGTTATCGCTCGTTTTGGTATTCCTAGAGAGATTGTCACTGATCATGGCAGTCATTTTCAGAATAGTATGATGGCTGAGTTGGCTCTCAAATTGGGTTTCTGGCAGGAGCATTCATCCCCATATTATCCTCAAGCCAATGGGCAAGTGGAAGCCGTGAATAAATCCTTGAAGACAATTCTTCAAAGGACAATTGATAAAGCTATATCCAACTGGCATATTATGCTATATCTTGCACTTTGGGCATACAGGACGTCAGTGAAAACTGCAACTGGCTTTACTCCGTTTCAGCTAGTGCACGGGGTGGAATCCGCATTTCCTATTGAATGCGAGATTCCTTCTCTTAAGTTAGCTGTTGAACTTCTTCCTGACACTTTTAGTCTTGAAGAACGGCTCCTTCATCTGGAACATCTCGATGAGCAACGTTGGGATGCCGCCACGATGGATGAAGCGCATAAAAACCGAGTTAAAGTACAATACGATAAGGCGGTCAAACCTAGGGTTTTTTCGGAAGGTGACCTTGTTCTGGTCTATGCCCAAGAAAAAGATGCCCTGGGGGCAGGAAAGTTTAAATCTATGTGGTATGGCCCCTTTATCGTTAAAAAAGTCCTTAAGAAAGGAGCGTATACCTTGGTTGATTTCGAAGGGAACGAGTTGCCGGAGCCTCGAAATGGGCTCTATTTGAAGAAGTATTATGCCTAGGCTTCGACCTGGCATATTGCTTTTGTATATAGTAGTTTTTGTTTTGTACATATCTGGTTGATTTTCGATCTTTGATGAGTTGGTGATGTTTTTGATCTGCTTTGGCAGGTTGTGTTGGATGTCATGAGTCATTTTGGTTTCGCCGATGGTGCTAGTAGACACACCCGGAACTTAGCTTCCGTGGCTTGGGTGCTTCATTATCCTTCCGGTCAGTTGTTAGTATCAAGAGGGGTCTGCATTGGTCCTGCTTCTAATAATATAGCAGAATACACTGCAGTTGTTTATCTACTCTCGGAGGCAATATCTTTGGGTGTTGAATCGTTGGTATTTTTCTTGGACTCTCAGCTGGTGGTGTCGCAGTTGAACAATACTTATCGGGTTCGTGACCCATTTTTATTACGGTTGTTCTTGAGGGTACGTTTGTTACAAAGATCATTTCAATTTTTAACTTTCATTCATATTCCTCGAGCTGACAACTGGTTAGCAGAATCATTAGCTAATCAAGCGATTGATTGGCATATTAATCATTCCATACAATAAAATTTAATCATAAAAAACATCATACATTTGATACATTTATCACATCACATCAAATATCGCTGTATATATATCATCAGAGTGTTCAAAAACTTTACAAAATTTGGATCCATAAGGTCATACAAAACTTGGGCTTATGCCCGATCATGTTCAGTCTCAAAAAAGAATATACAGTTATCTAATACATAATATCTGTCTACTCCTGAGGTCCCTGCCCAGAAGTCGTGTTCCTATAGAATGTAACCGCGGTGGCAACTCGGCGGAATAATCGTACCCATTCTCGGGGCACTCCTACCACCCGTCTCTGGATGGCTTCCGGCAGGTCTTCCACGGCAGCCATAGGTATTTGGCGGGTTAACCCCTCCAAGTTCCTCTGCACAACCTGGAGGGTCCTGTCTGAATCCAGTGTATCTGCTTTGCCCCTGCGACGCTTGTGGCGCGGGAAACCCTTAGGTCGAACTGGTCCAATATCTGTATCATGATCATGTTTACATTGTCACTCATTATGAATCCAATCAAAAACATGGTTATTTTCATTTTTTCATACATATTTGAAAAAATCCAAAAAAATTATATAAGTAATTTTTTTTTGCAAACTTACCGACTGTGCCCCATGCTGTGCCTGGTGGAAGAATAAGATCTGGATCTCCACGAAAGTCCATCCTGGCATAGGGATAGTAGTCCACAGCGATGATTTGTTCTCCCCACCAAAGGAAGAACTCATCGTCCCAAGTGGTCCAGGGAACTTCACTTCCCCCTAATCTCTTCATCATGTCCGCCCAACGGGAAATTCTTGGGTCCCTCGGGCTACTGATGGTAGAGATAACTCTGGGTCTCAATGATGGTATCTTCTCAAAGAAGAATGTCATCAAAATAGTACCGTACCCAAAGTGTTTGGTCTTTGCTTGGCGGATTGAGGTCAACTGTTGCTTCATGTTCAGTAAAAGGGCTGTGCACCAATCATACACATGAGTCAAGCATTCTACTGCTATGCTCATTTGCGTCCTGGACGCCTGATGTAGGGAGGCAGATCCTGCCACTCTGCCAATGGTGAAAAGGAGGATTTTCATGTGCAAATCTCGTAAATATTTAATAGCAATCTGAGTTCCAACTTTCTTGGAACCCTCTACGCAATACACGTGGACATAATCTTCCACGGTTAGCCCTCCCAGGGGCTTCCCGTGCAAGTCTACTGGTTCACCCCTCCGGGAGAGTCCAGTGATAAAATATATGTCTTCCACTTCAATGCGTATTGGCATCTGATCTATAACGAAACAATTTTGGTCTGGTTCCCAATAATTGACGAGCATTTCTAGCAACCGAGCATTGCTTTTCATATTTGGCATTTTGAAAAATTTGAACAATCCGCAATTCCAAAGGATATTTTGCGATGCTCGATCTTGCATGACCTCTTGATCAATTGTGCTATGTTCACGCTCCCTCCATGAGATTGTCATCCTGTCAAATTTCAACAAATCATCCATTAGCCATGCATTTTTTGATTTGGACCTGCGCATACGCGACTTTTTCTATGCACAGTCGCGTGTATACGCGACTTTCCTATTACCAACCCGCGTATGCGCAAGTCCGAGTTTTTTAGCAAGGGTTTTAATGGTGAAAATCACTAAATTTTAATTTCTAAACGGACAAAAGGATTTGCAAAGATGATTGAGGAGCCTACCTGACAAATTCGGTGCGATTCGACGGTCGGTTGTTCCTGATTTGACGAAAGAAGTTTTTTGCTCTAGAGCACTTTTTTCCAAATCAGCAATGCAATAATGAACCAAATATGAGGTAATTTGTCTATTTATGCCTAAAAAGTTGAAAATTTTCGCAAAAAATTGTTATGCTCATTTTTTCGATCTATCTTAAGCTGCATAACCCGGATGCTTGGAAGTGCCCAGTTTTGTATGTTTTCAGGTACATTTTGACGAATTTGAGATTTTTCCCGGTTTTTGATCCATGATTACCGACTCGTCACGGCAGGTATATAATCTTCACTGGCATATAGGTTAGGGAAATCACTTTCCGCTACATCTTGCATACTAGCCTCCATACTGATCACTTGCCATAGGGTCGATCCCATCAGGTCATGAGTATTACACCCATTTCACTCGCCGATTATTTAATCATGACTTGATGGTAGAGCCCTCCTTTACATGGGCTTCCTAGTTAGTTCCTCGCTATCACTTGTTGCCCATGCTGCGTTTTATGTAGGCTCGGGAGTCCTCTTTAGTCCCGCCATGACTTATGTGTTGAAGCTTCATTCTTCTTCTTCCTCACTATCATTTTTTTTGGCTATTACCCTAGAGGCTCCCTGGTGTCGTTAAGTTGTATTCCTGCATTGCATATTGGCTACTTGTTTATCCTGGCCTTTAGCCGGCTTCATTTGGACTCAGTGTTTAAACCAACTTTTGACCTTGATTATTTGTACAAGTTAACCATTGCATGCGCTTAGCTATCGCGACTTGACACCCTTTCACCCATCAATGGAACGTTCCTCTGAGTATCGCTTACCAGTTTCCGCCACCTTGCATTGAGCATAGGATTGTTCCAATCCCAGGAACTAGTGCATCTGATTTTTTGATACTCGTTCTATCCATTGTACCATAGAATTCTTTTATTCTTTTTCAGTCTTATTATATGAAAAAGACAAAAAAAATCAAATATAACAAAAATAGCGGGAACGGGATGTATTTTCGTTGTTTTGATGGCAGTATAGAGTCAGTTTGTCACCCTTGAACAAAGCACATATATTTATATATATTTCCTTCATTTGGGATGGTTTTAGTTTTGACCTAGGTTCAGCCTTTACCTTGTTTCACTTATCAGCCCTCCCCCGGTTGGTTATCTCTTCCAATCATATGGAGAGTTTGTTCTGCCTCCTGCATAACAAACTTATACAGTGTCACTTTTAATACCATGGTCATCATGAGTCGTGCTTTTGTTCAAGGGAAGTCTAACCAGAGTCAGCCATTTTGCGGTGTCTCTTGACTCATTATTCAGTCAGCCTTCCCGGTCTTGTCAATATCTTGTTCTATCACATCAGATGTTTTGGTCTTCTGCTCGTGCTGGTTTGAGAAGGTCCCCATTGACTTCTTGCTGGCGGGTTTGTCTCTTATCGACTACGACACATTGTTCTGAGAGTAAACCTAAAGCCGCACCCTGGCCCTATTTCCATCATTGATAGGTGACCTTCTGCTCAGCATTTGATCATCATTATGGGTATTTGACTGAGTGGTTTCCCCTGTGTTCAACGTCAGCACACATTATCACACTTGGGATTCGTGCAGTACCTTGATTTCCATTTGACCCTATCGGTGGATTTCTCGCCTCTGTGTCAGCTTTCATTATTGGTTGGTTTAGAGGGTTTCTTCCGTGCGCTAGCTTCATCTTGTGCATGTCGGAAACGTACTTCGGTTTTGGTTCCTTCACTCTAATTCGTCTGATTCCTTCCAAATCTTGGCCTACGGGTTACACTCGCGCTGGACTGATGGGGGATGCCTTAATGCCTTCCTTCCAGCAGATCTTTTCCCATCGACTCCGACTCATTGCTCTGGGAATAAGGTCTAGAGTCTTTTTGTCAGTACCTTAGGGTTTGCAGTCATCAGTGGCAGACTCTTCGCTATCGATAGTGGGGATTCATCATTGCCTCTTGATTGGTAGATTCTTTCAAGTGTTCGACTTCAACTCATTTATTCGCACTTGTTAGATTGTACTGGGGCACCTTGACACTCATTTTCATTATTGGTGGGTTGTCTCGCGTTGGTTAACGATATACATCATTGACCGGTAATCCAACGATTTCTCACATGGTCGACTTCAGCTCATTTATTCCCATTGTGTAGAATTGTGCCATAGTGATCGGTGAAGACCTCGGGTTGCATCAACATTTCTCGGTTCACTTTTGACAGTCCATTCAGTTTCTGCCAGTGATGTCGTCCACTCTTATATGTTGCAGTTCAGTACAACAACATCCTATATGTTGGCTCCCGAGTTGCGTGATAGTACCGTTTGTTCCACCCCTTATGATTTGGTACTTGGAGATTCAGTTAATTATTTGATCAGACATGCAGTTGCAGCATCCTTGATCAGCTTTCTATATGTGATACTTGGACATTGATTCAGATTTACACTTCTGGGCCATGCTCAGATGATTCATTATGTACTTTCAGTTCAGTTATACTTGTATACATGTTGGATCTATTCAGTACTTTCTATATGATGTATTTTTGACTGAGCATGGGTATGCCCGCCTCAGCATGAGTTGACTCTCTATTTTATTTCATTGGTTTTTGGCAGGCTGAAATCTGGTGAAGTCCTCTCTTGTCCTTGCGAAGTTCTTTCTATGTGCATAATACATTTCGGCCATCATGTACCCCTTCTGACCTCATATATTAGGGGGCATCTGTTATAGCATCATTTCTCACCTTCATATGATTCATGATTGCTTTTATGGATTTGGGCACCCATTCCTACAGACTTGGACAAATTCACTAAAAAACAGTGTAAAAATCCCCATACGCGATTATGCCTAGACTTTTCCGCGTGTATACGTGAGTCCACATGCACTTTTCCACGTATGCCATTAAAATCATTAAAAAATATATAAAAATTCCCTATTTTCGGGCTGGGTTGATGGTTACTCTGGTAGTTCAACCACCCCAGCACGTGGCCAATAGTTTCCAACTGTTGAAACTATTTGGAGGGAGTATAAAAGCCCCTCATGTGTATGGCCTAAGGGAGAGAAAGAATTTATTGATATTATACTATGTTGGTATTCCCTATCCAAGTCTGAATTCCAGTGCCTCCTGCACTTCCCAGTTCATTATAGGAAACCTTCTTTTCCTAGGGATGCTCATCTCTTTATATGTCATCTCGTTTGCACCAGTTCGGAAGGAATCTTAGCGAGGCAAGGGTGGGACGAATCCGGACGACGGTCTGCTCGAAGATTGTGGAAGGATTTAGGTGATCTCTCCACTCGTTATTTCTGTACATGCTATTTATAATACAGAAGTACCATCTTGTTCCCGAAATATACGTGATAGTGTCTGCTTACATATATGAGAATATTGTTATTTAAGCATTCATTATGGTTTATCTAATGTTTCATATGGATTTCACTAACATTTAGAGTAGATATATGCTGTACAACAAGTTCTTTGTGCTTGTTTCTTCTTGTCTTTTAGGTTAAGAAGGAAGAAGGGTTGCTGGGGGTTTGAACCCCGCGGGATCTGCTTCAACCGTAGGACCTACGGGTAACTTCCTCGATCTACTCTATTTAGTTTTTCATGAAAATGCATGGTTGTGTGAGTCCTTCTTAAGTAGCATGCCCCTGCTCTGTGGAGGTTTAAGCCCAACAAACCTCTAGGGTGATTTTCCCCGAAACAGATTGTTGGACGATAACAAGCTAATCCAAAAGAGTCTCACCTTTAGGATGTCAAAAGAATATTCAAATATCTACAAGGAACTCAAGACTTTGGACTATTGTATCCAAAGAATGTTGATCTTACTCTTCATGCTTACACTGATGCAGATTGGGCTGGAAATGTTGATGATCGGAAAAGCACTAGTGGTGGTGCATTCTATATGGGGCCCTAGTTAGTATCTTGGTTCAGCAAGAAGCAAAACTCTATTACTTTATCTACAATAGAAGTAGAATATGTGGCTGCCACATCATGTTGCACTCAACTTCTTTGGATGATGCAAACCTTACAAGATTTTCAAATCAAATGTTCACCACCTATCTCCATTATGTGTGATAATACAAGTGCCATCAGTATTTCAAAGAATCCTGTTATGCATTCGAAGACCAAGCACATTCCCATCAAGTATCACTTCTTACGTGAACAAGTGCTTGAACAAAAGGTGAAGTTGGAGTATGTTCCCTCCAAAGAACAAGTTGCTGATATCTTTACCAAACCTCTGCCCAGGGAAGCGTTTGAATATCTCAGAAAGAAGCTAGGAGTAGTCTCTGCTGTGCAGAAAATCAGAACAGCTTAAAATTCAGAAGTTTAAATTAGATACGCGGGTTTCCTGAAAGACAGTCGCGTATATACGCGAGTTCATACAAAGAAAACCACATATGGTTGGTTGCTGACAAATTTTGTTTGGGGTCAGCGTTCTTCAGCACAGCTGTAGTGCTGTTTGGTATCTCTGATACTATTTGGTATCTCTGGTGGTGTTCCAGTTCTCATAATTATGTTTCATTCTCTGATGATTTGAAAAATATTCCTTGATGATTTGTTGTTGAAAGTGTTCAGGATGCACAAACTAAGGGGGAGCCTTGTTCATATGGAAAGGATGCTTGGATGCACAGGTTCGGGGGGAGCATCAGCCTTGCTGAGTGTAATGCATTGTTGGCATTATGATGATTCTGAAATATGATCTCTCTTTTGAGGTCTTGTTGGTATTGGTCACAAAATGTCATAATTGAATTTTTTTGTAAATATCATGATGAGACCGATGATGTAAATTGTAATATTCAGTCATGTAAGGACTTGTTCAAATTTGTAAACCCACTTGGATGGGTAGTTGAGTCAAATTGTGTAAACCCTCTTGGTTGGGTATTTGTGTCTCTTATGTAAATCCACTTGGTTGGATCTTTGATGTAAGTATGAGTCCTTGGTGATAGGAAAGGTCATAGAGTCATGTACTTCATTGTAGAATATGTTTGAAGACTCAGCATGAACTCAGGGGGAGCATGGTAACTTCAGTACACATCCAATCTACAACGCTCTACATGAGGAGAAATATCTTGTGTTGGTTTTGATCCGCCCTTTGCCCTTGATGTCAAAGGGGGAGAGTAACATGGTGTTTGAATAAAGGGAGAGTAACATTGTATAATGGTTAGAATCAATGTATCCATCTGTTGTGATGATCAAACACCATCGTGGTTGCCATCAAGTCCAAAGGGGGAGATTGTTGGCAATATGATGCAAAGTGTTGTCCTTGATGGCAACCCACTTGATGAAGATGATGGCAACCTACTTGATGAAGTTACTCCTGTTTATTAATGATGTACATCTGATGTATCTACAGAGCAGCTCTGATGAAATAATGAAAGGAATTAAAGTATGTGCAAGAATAATGATGAAAAAGGTATGTCACAAGGCATACACAGTTTTGTCAAGGAGAAGTCGCGTATGTACGCGGAAAAGTACGTGTCATGTCGCGTATGCCCTATTACGCTCTAAATCTCTAAAACCAGGGGAATTTACCATGGTATTGACCCATTGTTTTGAGCGCTTGATTATCTATTTGATCCCGTCCAGAAATACCATTGGTGTGGTGTGGTTTTGACTCATGGTATTGACAAAGGCCAAATCTATTTAAGGAGAAGAAATTCATTGTGCAAGTGTAAGCAAGTGTCTGGGCTTTAATGAATACTTCACTCTAAAGTTAATCTGTATGGTTGAACTCTATTCTTAATCAATATATCTGAATCTTTGATGCACTTGTGAATATGATGAAGGTTCAAAATCTCTGGATTTGGAAATGGTGAATCTCTAAGATGATCTGAAAAGAGGTAATGAAGACCTGGCGCAAATATGTTGAAGAAATCTGGGTAAGCTCATAGATCTAGTCTGTTCTGCAAAGTTTATCTTTTATAGATCTATACGCAGGTTCATCTCATGGAAAGTGCGTATTTACGCGGATCTGTTTAAGAAAAGGCGCGTATGGGCTGTTAAGGGTTTTTTGAAAAGTGCACAAATGTATACGCGGGTTCACTTCATTAAAGACACGTGTATACGCGGGTATATTTAAATAAAAGCGCGTATGATATCTGAACTGATGGTTGCTCAAAGCTGATTGAGTTTCTGCATATCTATTCTGAAGTCTGGGCTATCTCTGATATTCTGGTTACAGTGGTTTCACCATTCTGTTTAATGCAATGGGAAAAGGATGTTTGTTGATAAGTGAAGGATTGTGTTGAAGCTGTTTGATCCAGTTTGAAAATTGATGAAACGTGGTCTGTAGTGGATCTGAGGGTTGAAGCCTTCAGTCTGGAAGTAGAAGCTTTCTACCAGTAGAGGCTGGTGTTAATACCAGGGGGTAGTAGCTCCCTTCCAGGTGAGTCTGGTAAACGAGAGCAGGGGGTTGTTGCTCCCTTCCAGGAGAGGCTGGTAAACAAGAGAAGGTTATAGACTTCTGCAGGTGGGTGCCTGCGTGCTGGTATGAGTCTGTGCCAGTACATGATTGTAAGAAGTTTCCTTAATAATAAAGATTGAAGACTGAGACAACGGCAGCGGTGGTTTTCTCCCGAATTGGGTTTCCACCTAAAATCCTGGTGTTCATGTGTGTTGCTTATATGTGATGATTATTCTGTTCTTTCTACACCTGTTTACTGTCCTCTAAACATCTGATGAATAAGTAATGAAATGATCTAAGTCAAGTTTTAAATGCATAATTAGTTCACTGGATATACACGAGTTCTGTAAAGGATATCCGCGTATATACGCGAGTTGGCTTCAGGAAAGTAGCGTATGGGTTTTTTAAGAAAGAAATATCAAATTTTTATTGTCTACACTAAATATTGACTCACCCCCCCTCTCAGTATTTTTCCCAACACCCTTCCCATTCTTTTCCTTACCATCCAAGGCGCAATTTTCCTCATCATTTTCCTTGGATGAGGATCCATCCCTGGTATTCCGCCTGAATTCTTCTTGTACCAAATCCGACCAAAGTCACTCCCAATCAAGTAGCTTCTCCCTCCCATTGATGGAGTCCTGATAACTATGCCAACTCTTGGGAAGGCCTAGAAGAGCTAGGCTCACCAAGTCATCATCTACTACAATAATCCTGATACTCCCAAGCTCATCTCAACATTGGATGAACTTGGTGAAATATTTTGGAATAGTGTCACCTTTCTCTGTTTTTATTTTCTTAAGCTTTTCCTTCAGCGCCAATTTTTTGTGGTCACTGCTACTCTGAAAAAGATATGACAAAGCCTACCAAATTTCATATGGAGTCGCTTTGCCACGGAGGCTTGAGACAATGTGGTCTCTAACTCCCTTTAATAAGATCCTCTTCATCTTTGCAACCTTCTTCTTCCAAGCATCAAGAAGAGCGACGTATATTGCTACAGGCTTGGGAATGTCATTATCAATGAGTTCTTTAAACCCGTTGTCCTCCAGAACTGCCTCCATTCTGTCTTTACATGCAATATAATTAGAACTTTTCTCGAGTGTATATTCCAATCTTAAGCCATTGAAAGCCATCTTGATCCACCTGTCGCATCAAAGAATATTTTTTAAAATTCGAATGTTTTTCAGCACAAACTCAATTTCTTCTCCACTATAGTGATTTCCTGTACTCTGATACCATGTAGAAATCATACAAACAATATGTATACCAATGTTTCAATCTAATCATGTGATATTCTAAAGCAAGATACTGAATCCTTCTACAAATTAATTGTGGAAATAAAAATGATCACACAATCACACCCAGTAAAAGAAAGAGGCAAATAAATCCACAACACAGATATTTTTCCCGGGGAAATATTGCTACTCAAAACCCCTCTATCTTGTATTGTACATTCAACCAAGGAATCATGAAACAATTACGATGCACTCCTATCACAAGAGTCTGCTAACTGTCTCACACTGATCCGAACAAAATCGACCAACACTTATCCAATTTCCTACCTCTGCTCAACCTGCCTTGCTTGCGCAATTCATGTGGAATGTAATCCCCATTCATTAGGAATTTCAACATTCCAAAATTGCGCAATGCTCATGGTAAATCCTATGGGTGTATTACTGCATGTGGACAATTTTCTAATAATACAAATGATAGTTAAAATCCCTTTAACCTTGGTCTCAACTGGGTCTCCATCAGAACTGACATGCATGCATCTATTAATATTAAATCATCAGCTACATGACAAATCACTGCATGTGAATTAAATCTGATTTAATTCAATTGACCTCTCACTAGTGCAACAATGAGTTACAACTAGTTAAACCGATTTTAACTTAATTAATTGAGTTAACTAATTTCTCATGCATTAAACTAATGCACTAACAACAACTTGGACTCAAAAACAAATAGAATCACTCAGCATGCCTCACCAACCACCCTCAACTCGAAATTCATGAGCTAACTGAGTTTATCACAGTTAGTTAACTATTACAAGTGATTATGAGATAAGATTACAATTTATTGTCCAATTTAATTAAGGGAAAATTAAATTAGACACACATTTATTGTTGACTTTTCAACAAATTCGAGTTCAGGGTCAGAGAGGATTCATGTAGAGTTTTCCCATGATTTTAGGGGTCCAATTATAGTTATTTTTGAGTTGTAATTAGTTAACTCAATTAATTGAGTTAAAATCAGTTTAACTAGTTCTAACTGAGAGATGAGCTAGTGAGAGGTCCAATGAATTAAATCTTATTTAATTCGCAAGTAGTGATCAATCAGTTAACTGATAATTGACTATAAATATTTGTTGCATGTAATTTCTAAGAAATGCCAAGTTGAGACCTAGGTTAAATGGATGATAACTATCATTTGTATAATTAGAAAATTTTAAAGGTCAGTTATAGAGTCATGTGGAAGCCTATGATGCATTGTGCAATCAATTCCAAGGAATTTCCTATTTAATAAGGTGACAATTCCTCTAGGAATGTGTGAGAAAATATGGTTGAGCATAGGTTGAGAATTGGTTAAGTATTTGAATGATTTTTCCTAGATCAGAGTGAGACAGTAGGCAGAGTGTTGGAATTTCTCCATGATAGAAAAGCATTGTATTTTTTCATGTTCTTGACTTTATACAATATACAGATAGTGGGGTTTTATGCATTTTTATATCCCCATATACATCTTGTGTTGTGTGATTGATTATTTCTTTCTCTCACTTGTTATGTGATTGTGTGATCGTGTTTTGTTTCCACAAATTGTAGAAGGATTCAATATTTTATTTTAGTATATTACAAGATCAGATTGAATCTCGTTGTTAGATTTTCTACACCTATCATCCAACTTATCACGACCTCTATTAACCTTGGTCCTATTCCTTTAATATTTTCTCCCCTATGGATTGAATCTGTCAATTTCTCTGTAATGGTCTTGAACTCCTGGTCGGGTTGGGTTGATGGAATTCCTATCTCTATTTGGGAAGCCAAAATCAAAAGGTTAAAATTAGACATCAAAAATTGGATAAAATAAAACAATTTTTAAAGGAAATATGCTATAATTGACACAGAAAACCAACTAGCCTCTCTATAGGGACAAATGGATTCAACCTTGATAAGTTTGTCTAACCTCGAAAAAGAAGCGGAGACATTCAAATCTCTTCATAGTCACCTAAGAAGAGAGGAAGAGTATTGGCAACTAAATTTTAGAAACAATTGGCTAAAGGTGGGAGATAGAAATACAAAATATTTCCATAAACAGAAAAATTTAAGGGAAAGAAAGAATAATATATCGCAAATACAACACGAGGGGAAGACTCTAATAAATTTCGAAGAAATTAAAAGAGTATAAGTAGACCACTTCAAGTGCATCTATCATGAAGAACCTTTAAGTGACTAGGCCAGTGAGGATTGTTTCCTAGATACTATCCTGAAATCTGACTCTTTGGAAATGAATAAGGCCCTGATCTCTCCTTCGTCCTTTGAGGAGATCAAGTCAACAATCTTCTCCCTGTCCCCAAATATATCTCCTGGGCCGGACAGATTGTAATGTTCTGAAATGGAAATCAACATCTCTTTCACCACTGGAGAACTCCTTTGTCGGAAATATGAACAAGGCTATGTCAGAGATGGACTGAGAGGGTTTTTACCAGTTATGTCACCTCTAAAGAGAGGATAAAAATTGGAGGCTATTTGGCCCTTTTCAGACTCTGCCTATAGCTATGCAAATATTTCTTCCTCGGGAAGATCTTGCTCAAAAGGATGAGCTACAACAATACATAAACATGAGCTGGAAAATAGCAGTGAATGTATAAAACTTCATAAATGCAATAAACCCTCACAGCCTTCTCATTGATAATATGGTAGCAGAAATGTGTACAATATCTTGAGGAAATGATCACTCAACTGAAGAAAATCCTTCTCTAAAGACACAAGTACAAATAACATGAAATACACTGCTACATATATTATGCCCAACTATGACTGCGTAGTCAATGAAGGAGAACTGCTAAAAAATAATGATACAATGAAGATATGGCAATATGAAGCTCAAATAAAGAAGGGGGAGATGGATCTCAACCCCTGGAAACTACAATAAACAATCCTTAAAGGGATTGGCTACAATACATACAAAATGGAAAATCTACTGAAATGCCGGAGGTGCTAGAGCAGCTGCAACTCTAATATGAGAACATAAAGAAGATGGATGAATAATGCTGCAGAAAGTTTATAAACCTCCTCCAATGGAAATATAGAGTGAAAGGCTGATCCTTTCACCAAAGATCTCACCCTCCAAAATTCCGGTGCAACCCCTCATTGCAATTGCATTGAAAAATTATGCAGTCTAGGAGAGGAAATGCGCTGTAGGTGATGGGAAGATATTGGCCTCCTGCCAAGATATGAGAAATGGAGCTAATGTCTCCCCTATGGATCTCCCGGATGCATAAAACTTCCTCCTCTGAAATCTGAGCTCCGGAATGATGGTGTGAGAACCTCCACTACAACCACGGCAACACAATGGCTCTTGCTACAAGAATCACTGCACTGAAAGGAATAGCTTTGGCCTTGAGCCAAGATGTGGAGAAGATGAAGATCAAGCCTTCAAGAGCTTCTCAAGAAGGGAGGGAATCCTTGAGCAAGAAATCCCTTGTGCTGAACAGCACAGCTCTCACAATTGAGCAAATGTAGAAGCAAGCAATTCGAAATATCCAAGCTAGCTCAAAAAGGGTTGCTTTCCCCTCCTTTTATGAAAATGAAGGCTCCTTATCCATGGACCCCACACATTAGGGTTTCCTCCTCCTCATGCAATTTCGTAGGCTTCCCAAGCAAGCCACACCTCCATCTATTGCGCAGTTTGACTTGGTCAACATGACCTAGCCCTCTTTGCAATTAACCCTTTTCACACATGGGGTGTGCAAACAAGCTCCAATGATGCTCCTCTTTCATGATGTGAGGGATTTTATTGATTTTTTTCATAACCATGGGCCTCCTTACCCATTTATTTAGCTGCAATATTATAAAAGCAAAACTCTAATGTTCCATTTAGCCATGTGCTAAAATGGGAACATTATAGTCCTCCCCTCCCAAATTTTTCTTGTCCTCAAGCAAGTGTAAGGATAGAACTGGAAAAACCTTCACTCAAGGCATGGAGTCTGAAATATGTTGAGGAATACCTACCCAATTTAGATCCTCCATCCTCCAATCAATGATCCATACAAAATGAGTTACCCTCCAACATGGCAACTCCTAACAATCATCTTCCACCTTTGGCTCCCACAATGTAGGTGGGCTGAAACTCTGATCTTGGTAGACAAAATAGCCTACCCCACGCTGTCCTCCTCTCCACTTAGGATAAGTGCAGAGTATATGCTGATATGGGGCTGCAACAATGTTGCCTTCAAGAGGCAAGATGAAGACTAGACCTCTAAGGATCTCTTCTCTAGCATTATAAAACATGTTGTCCCAAATCATCTCATATGTGATGAGTTGGTAGTCACCACCATATGGCATCCAATCAATCACATGGCTCACCTCAAATGGAAATAAGTGTGTTGTTGTAGTGGCCACATGTCCTCTCATGCTCCCATTAGAACATGTAATGCAAATAATGTGGAGGTTCTCTCCCCCAAGGGACACATCCAACCAATGTGCCATTCCCCCCATCATGCTCTCAACAAACACAAAGACATTAGCATTATAATGAACCATAATGAAAACCATGCTTGTTGTCATATGTAGCAAGGGAGAAAGACAATGGTCCCTCAACTGTAACCAATGCAGTTTGACCCTCAACTGCATAAGAGTATGACAAACGGTGTGACCTCTCAACCACTTGCTTACTGTCTGAATCTCCTCAAATGTATGGAGGAAGTGAATGATATATGGTGCAAGGTGAGTAGGTCCTCCAAAATACATTTCCTCCCCAAGTCCTCCTAGGGAGTGGTTACCAATAGTGCTCATGGCCTCAAGTATACCATGGGGTCCAAAAATATTAATGCCCCTCCTTGGAGCAACATCCTATACATATATGGTTAAGGGATGAATATGTAAATCATCATGCAAATAAAAAATTCCCTTACCATAAGTTCTACTCATGCAAATGGAGTGGCTCAAAAATGAGTCTCCCCTCATCCTCAAATAGAAAAGAGGTGGTTGTGCTGACTCCTCCATCTGCACATGATCTATGCATCTCCTCATATGCTAATCTGTCAATATCATGCAAGCAATATGATCCTGGGAATACTCCACCAACAATCTGGAGCTCCCACATGGATCCATCCTCCATAGTGACAGCGCTGATGATTCCTCATGAAGAGAATTTTTCATATGGTCATCTCCTCCTTTGACATTTCTCATGCCAAATATGAAAATTGGAAGGTTGCTAACCTTCCCCTGCTGCTTATGCCATAGCGCAGAATCTGAAATGAAAGCGGGTGGAAATGATATTGAGGGAATGGTCCCCTCCTCCTTGAGTCTACCCAAGACTCTCAACGCTGTGAAGCTGCCTCCCAAGGTTTCCACTCCTCTGAAATCAATGAGTGGTGCCCCAAAATGTGAAGCATCTCCCATCAGCTGGTGATCTAGTGGTCTCCTTGGCAAAATGTCTCCATGCAGTGAAACATCATCCTCAAGAGGTGACTGCATAGATGAATGAACAAGTCTGTCCATGCTTGTACTGCGCAATCCAATCACCCTCTTAGGTGCATCATCCTCCAACCATGAGCAAGTATGTGTACTCCTCATCTCAAGATGTTGGGTCTTCTCCCTACTTCCTCCTTATGTCTCGATGGTGATACACCTCCTCAAAAATGGCACATGTGTGCCTTGATCTCCATGCATGAGATCTTGGGGAATTCCTTGCAAGAATGCAAGAGTCCTTCTCCTTGGAGCAAGAGCTCCTCCTTCCTCTGCATGAGGCACTAGATAGTCTCTGGATAGCACTGTGTTGTTGCCCTCAGCTCCCTCAACATAAAGGGGCAACCCTTCAACAATGCTGTTGCAAATATGGAATCTTTCCCAAAGTGGAAGCAGTTCCCGATCATCAAAATCCAAGGAGTATCCCCTTTGCACCATGTTAGTGCCATCTCCTACTTTTGCAACATTGTACATCATGTGAGAGCACATATGCCTTTTCTCTCTCCAACACCACCCAAGCAAAAAAATCCTTTGTTGCCTCCTCCTTCTCTTAGAAAGAGATCATGCCAAGTGATGGCCAAACTCCTTCAAGAGTAACTAGCACAGCCAAGCCTCCTGCTGCTCGGTATCATATATATGCAAGTGGCTCACTAGCCCCTTGCTCCTCCACCACATCCACTCAGCAATGTGTGGATGTCTCCTTCCTTCCTTCATCCTGGTACTCTTCCCTTGAGGACTACCCTCATCCAAAATCAAACCTCTGCATTTCATGGGAGTTTGAAATACAGATTTCCTAAGGATCAATTTGACCCTATGAGGATCCAAATAGTTGGTAGACAAAAACCTCCCATCATGATATGTGTGGCACAAGGAATTTCCACAACATCCATGAGAGAATCTATCCATCCGAAGATGTCCCCCATCTCCTATTTGTTCCTATGAGAAGGGAAAACCCTCCTCCAACTGTTGAATAACCTTGCACTCCAAAAAGTGTGGGAGTGCATCTCCATTGAAATCTCTCTGTGAGATATCCTTTGCATCACTACTCTTGCACAAAACAGTATTATTCTGCTGCTCTAGGTCACCTGCATGCAATGATGTAGTCCCATCCAAGGTTTTTGCTGAAATGACAAGAAATGGATCTCCAATCATACCTTGGTAAAACTTGGAAGCTCCTTGCAAGGCTGCAAGTGTTGCTTCCCCATGAGTATTGGCCTCCCAAACTGCTGAAGATGAAGGTTGCTCCTCCATGGTCTCAACAACGCTGGTACATGCCTCATCAAATGGTGGTGAGGGCTCCTCCCTCTTTTTTCCAAATCTACTGATCAATCTTTGAGAAAACTCAACAAGATTTGAAACCCTTGCATGGTCTAGATGGTTGATCCACCAAATCTTTGCTTCACCTTCTAAGTGTAGCACTGCAGCTTCTACTGCCTCTTTTTCTACTATAGAATGTAGCAGGAAAAAGACCTCTAGCTTCTTTGCCAAAACTTCTACTGCACATGTGAGTGATCCATCAAATGTGGACAATAGAAATCTATTGCCTCTCATCATCCCGTGGTGGTGGGGTCTTTCTTCTTCTTTCTGTTGAATAAACTATGGAAAAGATAAAGCCTCTTGGGAGACTCTAGGGTTTGCTCGATATTCAGCTAGGTACTCACTTATAATTGCATATTCCAAGTGTCTTCCATGCTTCTGCTCTGCTTCTCTGTGAGAATAGGAAGTGTATGGTCCTTCCTCTTATCCTCCTTAATTTTTCTTGACCTCTTTGGAGAGGTCTCTTCTAGATCTGAAAATAGATGAGAGTAAACTCATCTTCTTCATCCTTGGGCTCTATGCTTCTAAAATTCGAACTTCACAGGTTGTGCCAAGTTCGATGCTCTGATACCACTGTAATGTTCTGAAATGGAAATTAGCAGCTCTTTCACGACTGGAGAACTCCTTTATCGGAAATATGAACAAGGCTATTTCAGAGATGGACTGAGAGGGATTTTACCAGTTATGTCACCTCTAAAGAGAGGATGAAAACCAGAGGCTATCTAGCCCTTTTCAGACTCTACCTATATCTATGCAAATATTTCTTCCTCGGGAAGATCTTGCTCAAAAGGATGAGCTACAGTAATACATAAACATGAGTTGGAAAATAGCAGTGAATGTATAAAACTTCAGAAATGCAATAAACCCTCATAGCCTTCTCATTGATAATATGGTAGCAGAAATGTGTACAAGATATTGAGGAAATTATCACTTAACTAAAGAAAATCCTTCTCTAAAGACACAAGTACAAGGAACATGAAATACAATGCTACATATATTATGCCCAACTATGACTGCGCAGTCAATGAAGGAGAACTGTTGCAAAATAATGATACAATGAAGATATGGCAATATGAATCTCAAATAAAGAAAGGGGAGATGGATCTCGACCCCTGTAAACTACAATAAACAATCCCTAAATGGATTGGCTACAATACATACAAAATGGAAAATCTACTGAAATGCCAGAGGTGCTGGAGCAGTTGCAACTCTAATATGAGAACATGAAGGAGATGGCTGAATAATGTTGTACAAAGTGTATAAACCTCCTCCAATGGAAATATAGAGTGAAAGGCTGATCCTCTCACCAGAGATCTCACCCTCCAAAATGCTGGTGCAACCCCTCATTGCAATTTCACTCAAGAACTGCACAGTCTAGGAGAGGAACTGCGGTGTAGGTGATGGAAAGAGATTGGCCTTTTGCCAAGATATCAGAAATGGAGCTGATGTCTCCCCTATGGATCTCTCGAATGCATAAAATATTCCTCCTCTGAAATCTGAGCTCCAGAATGATGGTGTGAGAACCTCCACTGCAACCTTAGCAACACAATGGCTCTTGCTGCAAGAATCAATACACTGAAAGGAATAGCTTTGGCCTTGAGCCAAGATGTGGAGAATATGAAGATCAAACCTTCAAGAGCTTCTCAATAAGGGAGGGAATCCTTGAGCAAGAAATCCCTTGTGATGAACATCACAACTCTCACAATTGAGCAATTGTAGAAGCAAGCAATTCGAAATATCCAAGCTAGCTCAAAAATGGTTGCTTTCCCCTCCTTTTATGAAAATGAGGGCTCCTTATCCATGGATCCCACACACTAGGGTTTCCTCCTCATCATGAAATTTCGTAGGCTTCCCAAGCAAGCCACACCTCCATCTATTGCGCAGTTTGACTTGGTCAACATGACCTAGCCATCTTTGCAATTAACCCATTTCACACATGGGGTGTGCAAACAAGCTCCAATGATGCTCCTCTTTCATGATGTGAGGGATTTTATTGATGTTTTTCATAACCATGGGCCTCCTTAACCATTTATTTAGCTGAAATATTATAAAAGCAAAACTCTAATGTTCCATTTAGCCATGTGCTAAAATGGGAACATTACACAGATTCTCTGCAAGCTTCTATCAGAACTTCTGGTAGGTTATCCACAAGCATTTATGCAAAATGATAGGTTATTCCTTCAAAAATCTCAATATGGGAGGTGGTATTAACTCCTCCTTTCTAGCCCTTCTTCCTAAAGATGCAATTCCATCCTCATTTACCATATTCAGGTTGATCTCTCTCTGCAACGTCTCATACAAGGTGATCTCGAAAATTTTAGCCTCAAGACTTAAAGGCCTCCTCCCACATTTGATCTCTATTAACCAGGGGTTTTTTGTGTTGGGTCATAAAAAAATTTACAATATTATTCTGATACAGGAATTTATAGACTCTAGTTGGAAAGGAGGAGATCAGGGAATGATAATAAAACTAGACACAACAAATTATTTCGATAGATTTTGACATAGTTTTGCTATGAAATTTATGAGAAAGATGGGATTTGATTCTAAATTTATAAGATGGATTACTTTATGCATATCCTCTCCTTGAATTACACCTCTTGTAAATGCTAGGGTTGTAGGTTTCTTCAAAGCCTCTAGGTTACTGTGTCAAGGTTTTACCCTCTCCCCTTTCCTCTATACTATAATGGGAGACTCTCTAAGCCGAAGATTGGAAGTTGACCAAAAGTCACAACATCTTCCGGGGATAAGATACAAAGAAGGAACCAAAAGCATAAACCATGGATATTTTGTTGATGATACTATATTTCTTTGGGGGAAACCCCTTGTGATCTCCAGAAGTTTCAAAGATAATTTGGAAAATTTCCAACTAGCTTTAGGAAGGGCCACAAATTACAAAAAAAATCAAGTATACATATGGAACATCTCGTCTTAAAAAGAAAAAAAAGATAGAATAGTTCTTGGGCTTCAATACTGTCAATGACTGGAAAGACTTCAACTATCTTTGGATACCCATATTCCTCAAAAGGGCAACTTCAAGTGCTTCGTAGAAGTTTCTCAACAAAATAAAGATGAAAATTGTAAAGTGGAGAGGGATCTGGTAAAATATTGTGGGAAGAACAATTTTGGTGAAATCAATGTTGTCCTCTCTCTTTATCTATCAATTACTCCATGCTATAAAATATGTCTCGTAAAATCTTGGAATTTATATTAGGAAATTCCTATGGGAAGGGGAATGGCAAGAAAAAATAAATCATCTTGTAAATTGGAAAATGATCAGATCACCCAAGTTGCACGGGGGGCTTGGAATCTGGACCATGCCTTAGCTAATATGGTAATGGGAGATAAAATATGGTGGATCATGGAAACAAGTTGATACAATTGGTGGGTTCAAGTCATTATAGCAAATTATATAATCCAACTTGATAACAAAGAAGAACAGATGCAGGCTTTTCATGGCTCTTCCATTTGGAGGCTCATGAAAGCATATTCACATCTTATCACGAAAAATATATGTAAACTCCTAGGGAATGGAGCCTCTATTAATATATGGAATGATAAAATTATTGATATTGCACCATTTGGGGAGGAACCCTCTTTCTCTCTTCTTTGGGATTATTTGACACAGTGGGGAGTAGAGCACTTGGCCCAAATATCTACCTAGATGCCTTTGGTAACTGGTCAGGCTGGAAGATGGAAAAAGTACCTGCTAATTTAATTCAATCGATAGATAACTTCATGGAAAAAATTGAGATTTTGTGCTCCTATAGCACTATCTTCAAAAGACACTTGGGGTGGAGGAATTATGCTTACACAGTCAAAGAAGACTATGAGCAGCTTTTTTTTTTATGCTTAAATCCCCCCAAAATCCTCTATTTGGAAAAATATATGGTCCCCCAATGCAATTCCCAAATTGAATTTTTTTAGTTGGCTACTAGCTCAAAATAAAATACTAACATCAGAAAATATCCAGAGAAGAGACTTCATCGGACCCTCCAAGTGTCCTCTATGTAAAACATCAGAAGAAAATATTCCCCACATTTTCCTTCATTGACATTAGTTCAATATGGTTTGATCGGTTTCTCTTGGTCCTATTTTGAGGAGGGCATGATGGGCTTCTAACCTCCTAATATTTTTTTACTCTTGCTCCAAGTTCTATGGGGGCTCACTTCATGCCAAAGCCTCTCTCAAGGTCCTCTGGTTGGCCCCGCCAAAATACATTTTCCGGCTTATTTGGCTGTCAAGAAATAAAACAATTTTTAAGTCGTCATGCCCACCAGCAAAGAATATTGCTCTAAAATCCCTTTCCTTGTGTTTTGAATTACATATACCTACCATGGAAAAATATTTGTACCCTGTTGAATCGGCATGGCTATCTCCATGGGCATTGCGTATGCGACCCTCTCCCTCAAATAATGTTCAGAGAAACAAACCCCTCTGGTTTCTATGCCCTTCTCAAGAGGGCCTTGTTGATTGGAATAAGTAAGGAGAATTCGGACTTCAATAAGAATAGTAGTAAATCAAATGGTAAATTAGAGATAAATTAGGACTTCATTTCCCCAAATCATGTTGTCTTCGGGGTTCTTTCCAATTTTTTGGAAACCCCCCTCCCTCTCCCTTTCCTTTCTACCTGCCTCGTCCCATACGATTTTCCCCCTTGCCGATACCCCTCCCCCCTCCCCCCCCTCTCGTCCCCTCATTTTCTACCTTCCTCCTAGACATCTCTCCATTCCTTACCCCTCCCCTCATCCCCCTAATCCTACCCCTCCCCTGGCACCCTCTTCCTCATCCCCCCATTACCTCTTCCCTCTTCCCTGTGCCACATAGCATATGGTTTAAATGGCACGTTAATGATAATTGGAGAAATTAGTGCATTATCGTTAATTCACTTGATGGCAGTAGTACAACATTGAGCAGGACACCTAGAGATTTGATTGGTATAAGTGTGGGAGTTCACAATCTGTTGCTCCAAAATTATGCCCTTCGTATGATCTTGATTACCAAATCCATGAGAGATCCCTGCAAGAATACACCTCAATTAATTTTGAAGAGAATGATCAGATGGCTCGCACGAGGGGCAGTTAATTCACTCCATAAGAGTGTCGTTTCAATCGGCGGGGAATTCATGGACAGGATTTGGGATCCTAGAGGTAAGAGGATACTCACTCGGCTCAGGGTTAATTATAAATTAAGTCCTAGAGAACATATTTCTAGTAGAAAAAATTTCTAGGCCCTATAGGTTGGTTGTTATAGGTCTCAGGGTTCTAGGTGGGACTTCTTGTGGGAAATTGGGATCACGACCTTCTAGATGGGGAGGATAGGGATAGTGTCTTTGTTATTCGGGAGGGATTTGAGAACTGAATCGGGATCTTCTTTGTCTTTGTTGTTGCTTCTATAAATAATTTTAGGTTTCCCCATAGATAATTTCCTCTGACTTTGGAACGAAATCTTGTCCCTAGTATGGAACTCTGCTCCTGAAGGGGATTTCAAGTTCTGGGGTGATTGTTTCTAGGATTTTTCATTTGATCTAGTGGGAAATTTGAAGAGGTATAAGAGAATTAAAGAGTTGGTTGGGTTTTTGGGATAATTGGGTTCAAAAACCTACTAGTTGGGCCCTAAGATTGTGGTAACTCCTGTCAGTTAGAATTGGAACGAGGTGAACTCTACTCTCTTTATAATTTGAGTTTTCTTTTCTGACGAAGGCAACATGGAACTTGAACACTGTATATTTTTTCGAAAGCATTTAGGTAGAGTGGTTTGCAGATCATAAAATAATTGGGTGGTTTTTCCCCCTTTGGCCACCTTTTCGCCGCACCTTTGCACTCCCTGTGAGAGGGATCATCTTGAATTAACAAAATGCTTGTCTAGGATGATGAAAATTTTCCAGATGTAGAAAGAGGAGGCCTACATGATGAGTGAGAGAAATTTCGAAAATAACCAGAAAATCCTCCAGATGTAGGATGAAATCCATGCATTGTGCAGTTAGATCGAGGATTTGATGTTCCAACTCACCAAGAAGACTTCCACCACTTATGATGAAACTTCTAGAATTTACCTCAACAAGCCTACGAACCCAAATGGTTAACTTACTACTAGTTTCTTATGTGAAACTGTAAGTGTATTTTGTTGCTCGAATAGTATTGTAAAGTCTATAGTAGTATCTCTACAAAATCTATGCTAAATTTTGTTTCGTGTTTAGAAACTGGGCTAGTTCAACCACTGAGAAAATCAGTATGCCCATTTATGGCAAGATTTTGAAATGTAATCATCTAACCTTACCGCGAACTAGGCGTGTATTAAGATAATATAAATATTATTTTTTGTTAAAAAAATAAAAAAATGTGTTTCCTGATAATATTTAAAACCATATGCTAAATAAATTCCCTCTATGTAAGATATGTATCTCCACTACGGTTAACTTCTTTGACCAATGTAGACACACCATACCATGATAACCTACCATTATTATCTTGTTTACATCTTTCATTCCATACCTTCATCCAGTCAAGATTGTTCACAATATATAAATATATTGCTTCCCACTCTCGACCGACTGTATTAAAATAGAAAATTAACATATATATAATTAGTTACCATGTTATACCTTCATAATAATTGATTATGCAGGAAGCCTAAAAATTAAATAAGTGTGATATACATAAAAACAAAAAATTTAAATGTGCTATAAATATCAACTATCTACTTACCTCTCTCTTTCCTCATTCTACCTTTCCCCAATAGGTGCCCCCCTTCAAATTTTCCATGGAGTTGACATCCCAAATGTGACCCAATACATTAATCTTTTTCCTATTGCAAGACTATATTGATGAATATAAATGATGGTTTGATATACCATACATCCATCCACCATAAAACCCTCAAGACATGCTCTTTGTCTGACCAAAGTCTTAAGTGATTTCAAGTGCCTCTCAACCATCCACATTGATCTTGTGTGTACAGGTCCACACTTTTCAATCTCCTAAACTTGGTGTATGAGGTAGTGTTACTGTGCATTCAAATTTTTTGAGGTAGTTACTTTTTCATTTCACACATTAGATGAGGAATTTGTTTCCTCCAATACTTTATATATTCTTTATCTATTTCTATAAATGAAAACCATCTAAAAATGAAGCAATAAAATCATAGGTTTCAACAAAAAAAGTATATAGTTGATGAAAGTAAAACACATGAAGTCAAAAATATGCGACACAACAACTTATTGAACAAATTACACTTTGCACATAAATCTCCACTTACCTCATGTATTTGCAAGATCATATATAACCTATTTGAAATTGTTGTGAAAGTTTTATGGGAGAGATCGAAGTAGAACACTTTGTATCAAAAATAATGGTCGAACATTATTTTTTCCCAAATTAGAATAAAAAACTTTCTCCAATGTGTAAATATATGCACCAAAATAAATACCTTAATGAACGTATGCTAGTCATCATTTTTTACCCCACCTAATTCACCTTTATTTTTTAGGATATTCTTTATGTTTGAATAAAATCCAGTTGGAAATTTAATATTTTCAATAACCTCTTTAACATCCTTTCTTTGTTTCTCTGTCAAAAACCATGGAAGGTCACTTATTTTTTGGTTGTGTGCATCACTATTTGAATGAGTCGCACTTTACAGTGCATGGTTGGCCTCCTTAATGTCATTACAAATCTTGAAATTTTTTTCTTTATCTCTCCTTCCATCTAAGATTCTCCATACATTCTCTATTACATTATTCCCAATGTGCATTGTATCAAACAAATAAACAATATCTAGGTACTCATAGTATGAGAGTCTATTGAATTGCTCGGGATGACTTTTCATTCCTCGTGGAACTGCCTTATTATTATTGATGACCTATAAAATGAATAATAGTTAAATATATTATAACAACAATATAATTTTTCAATTAGTACAGTGAAGAAAATTCCCTAAAAATATAAAATAATCCAAATATATCATGTATATTGATACATAGACAATTTTATCCATACCTTGAGAGACTCTATTATATTGCAACTTCCGTGCATGAGGTGTAATTCTTCGTGGTCTTAATCCAGACTCTTCTTTCCCATTGAAAATATGTTTTTTGGTACTTTGGTACCTATGGTTCTTATAAAGGGAGTGCCTATACTCATCAAACACCTCCTTTCCCAAGCTTCTTGAGCAACAAGATTTCATCTTAGGACCAAAAACTGGACAAGAAAATTTAGCCTTTGTTTGAATACCTGAAAAGATGGAATAATTTTTATATCAATTATATTAATTATGTGCAATGAATGTCGAACTATTTAAAAAACATACATGAAATATACTTCATAACATTAAACATTATTAAAGTGCAGGGTAACATTATAACATAACACAAAAATGTGTTAGACTTGGGGCATCGTGAATTGTCCATACAAGCATTAAATGGAATTAAAATTCCCTTTGTGCATCTATCGGTCTAGAGATATCATGCATAGTGACACCATTTCATAACTCCACTAATTCATCGATAAGAGGCTCGATATATACATTAATATATTTGACCTAGTACTTACCTAATTTATTGAACATACAATACAAAATTGCTACATATATGAGTAAATAAAAAAAATTATAAGCCATAATTATAAGGAATAATATAACATATTTGAGTAAACAAAAAAATATAGGACATAATTATGAAACAAGCAAGACAAATGAGATGTTATTGTGTTAAAAAAAAATATTTCTAAACAAATTAATACTTGGAAAAATCATTGTAAACACTATGTGCTACCTCCTTATTGACTTCCATGGAGGAATGTTATTGTTGATAACAAAAACAGGCCATGCCAACTAAGTAGATCTGGGCTCTCCAAATGGGTTGACACTGTCAACTACTAATGAAAGCCTAAGATTATGAGGTTATCTTTTAAACTCTGGCCACTTTTCCTCTATATTCCTAAATTCCAATCCATTTGTAGGCATTTTAAGAACACCATCTTCACTTATATTCGTTGCATGGTAATCCATAAGTTTTTTTATGCTTTTGCACATGAACAATTATCGTAGACGTGGAATTATGGGAATATAACAAGTAATCTTGTGGGGCACCTTTTTTGTTACTTTATTGGTTTGATATATACTCTCATCACATTTTGGTAATTTGCCTTTCAACACTTTTTCTTTATAAAAGAGAATACCATCATTACGACATGCATGAATAACTTGATACTCCATTCCAATATCTTGCATAATGGCATGTAAATCTTGGTATGTACGAGGTAAAACATTTGATGGTGGTAACAAAAGTTCACCTAATAATCTACAACATAAAAACAAAGTAGTATTGGTTAATTTACTAAAATATATTAATTGTACATATTGCATCCAAATGTTACAAATTAATTAAATGATGATCAACGTAATAACATTAAAAACAAAGGAAAAAATGATTGCTTTATCATGTATATAGTGTTAAATGTCACAAAATATATTACATACCTTTGGATTTGTTTCACACGTGTTTAGAGCGATTAATCATGGTTACTTTTTGCAAAATCATGAGGTATTAGAGCGAATTGTACTAGACAAGATTTGTCACAAATGTGTGTGTTAACAATTAGTGTGGATCAATAGTAATTTTAACACGCATTATTTTAAAATGAAAAACCCTAATAGCATTGTAACTACTTTATTCATGTATTCTCCTACCCTATCTACCCTAAGAGGCGAAAAACTCATTTTCAAGTATATGAGTACTTCCAATGAAGCCATGTGCGTAACAAAATGCTGATTATACTCACGCTTAGTTTTAAAGAATAGACTTGAAGACATACGAAAGAATGAGAAACCAGTTGCTTCAATTGATAAGGTACCAAGAGTTTCTGAATTCTGAGGAAATAAGATGGCTTAATGACTGCCTGAAACCAGGATTCAATGGAATCCACATATTTATGATTTTCCAACTGATGCAAGTCTTCCACAGTTTGATATTCACTCACTTGGAGGCAAAAATAATCTGGTGAAAGACAAAAGATAAATCCCTCAAGTTCAAGCTCAAATATTTGATTTTCAAATTGACAAGAATGGTTGAGACAAATTCTAGGGTTTTGAGTTTCAACAACATTCTTAGAACACGTTCCAATGAAATATTGCTCCTCTTGTGTTCTTTGAATTATATCTTCCCAGGATGAATTCTCTGTGGTAAGGGGGGAAGTTTCCAGATTCATTCCCTTTTCCAACATGGAAGATGTAGCATTTGTTCCAAAGGGGAATCAATGGAAAGAATAGGTGGTTCGAACTGTTGTGCAACCTAATGGTTTAGATTAGGCTTTATGATGTGGTTTGGGCTAGGGTTTTGGTCAATGATTGGACTAAGGTTTGGATTTGGATTGGGATTAGGTCTAGGGTTTGAGTTAAGGCTAGGGTTTGAATGAGGGCTAGGGTTAGGTTTTGGAATAGGGTTAGGGTATCGATTAGGGTTAGGTCTAGGGTTAGGATAAGGGCTAGGATATGGATTAAGGCTAGGTCTAGGGTATGGACTATGGTTAGGTCTATGATAAGGATAAGGGCTAGGGTAAGGTTGCACATGTGACTGGGACCATGGAGGAGGATAACTTAACGATGAATTTGAAAGAAATTGAGGTTGTTGTTGATGCTCATATGATTGAATTTTCATGGGATATTTCCCTAGATAGAAATATCCAAACGATTCTTGAGGCCATGGAGATATCTGTCTTGAGGATGAGGGCCAAGGCGAGGTCCACTACGGCCATGAAGTTGGATATTCAATTGGAGGAGGATCAAAAATTTTCCAAGGAATTCGAGGATTATAAACATGCTGAGGAACCTGCTCAGGAAAATAATCATTATTCCAAGTATCAAATGGTGTTTGGTTTTGAGTTATACCTAACAGTTGATTTGATTCCTTAATTGATTCCCTAAGTACCTTTCGTAATCGTGGCAGTGATGGGCAATGTTCGGTTGCATGACCATCCTCGCAAATTTCGCAAACTTTTAGATCGCTAAGTGGACACTTTCCAAGGTAGTGTTCATTTCGATAGTTGGCGCAAAGGATAAGCAGTGGTTCTTCGTCCTTCTCTTGTTCCTACAAATCATCCAATTTCGAAATCAAAGATTTAAATTTATGTTCAAGCAAGGTGTTAAATTTTTCACTTGTGAATTCTTCATCGGATGAGTTGTTCGTCTCTATAGCAGCATAAAAACTCCTCATTGAATGATTCCTCAAAATACCATCTTCTGGTCTTCAACGAGCAAACTGGTACATTCTGTCATCACATGGATTAGTACGCAAGGGTTCTTACAGTACCCCAAAAATGATATAACGTTGAAGATTGGATTCTGAAGATAAATGAATTTTAAAATCTTTGGATTGAAGCTCACCGCGCTTGCATGAAAAGAAAATGTCGAATCAAAGTACTATTTAGTCTATTAAAAGCAAAACAATTTTGAAATTAAATGTCTAAATCCTGCTTCTACTTCTACACATAAGCAAGAAAAGGAAATAAAAGTTCAAGAGATAAGCAAGATGGCCAGACTTTGGAGCAACCCCACAATAGTGGATGCATGGCTCTTCACTCAGATCATACCGTACACTCTCCACCCTCTCACGTCTTGCAATACCCTTGAAACTCTGTAAGAAAATTTTTACCTGAGCCAAAATACAACTCCCCGGCAACGACGCCAAAATGTTGGTCGGCTTAATTTTCAGATTAAACCTCTCAATATTAATTATCAATCCAGGGGTCATAAACGCGAGTTGTACTACGTATTGGCTCAGCTTAATGATCGGAGTATAAATATAATCCTTGTACTCCATAAACTATTGAACATCATGACCAAGATAATAACTTCAATGTTCCAAGTCGACTTGCATTTGTGTCTGAGAGAACATTATAATTGTAATAAATACAACTACAAGAAGTTGTATTGCCTTGAAAACATGAACAAATGAGTTTCTCTTCATAAGTGGCCACTCTTGGTCAAAACATGATTGAATAGATCCCATTTTCTAAGTGAGGATTTGTTTAAAGACATGACAACTTTGTGGCCTTTGGATTTTTCAAAATGTTTAGAAATTTCTTTTGTCAACTTCTGGCCAACATGAAACTGTTTGAATTTCTGAGAAAATTATTCTACTGAGATTTATCTATATAGCTTTCATTGTCCTCCAGGATGATGGTTTATGTTTATTTTATGAAAGGTTTAACAGCCATTTTGGAGTGAACTGAGATTTTCTTTAATCCCCAAGCATAACCAGAGTAGCAACATTCATAGAGACCGAATACGTTCACGTTCAGGAGTGGTTTTTAGTGGAATATTCCCCTGACGATAACTTCTTCACAAAGCCGAATTTTGCCAAACAGTTTCTGGGTTATAGGAAACTTGGTGCTATGAACACAACCCATGTCTTGGAATTTAGATATTTTTCTCCATTTGGTCGAAAATTGGATATTTTCATCTACAACAATTTAACTACCCAGCTGCTGCCTTTATGCATTTGGTGAATTCACACTTGAATGCATTCCTGCACTGAACCCTCCTGCAACCAAGAAGCAATTTATTAAAAACACTCATCAAATTAACTAATAACAAGAATAATAACTATCGTTTCTAAATTCCTCTAATAAACAACATAATGGATTAATAACGATTAAAAACACCAGGTACAAGTATGTATTTATTTGATAAAAATCGTAAAAGTTTGGAAAAAGATGCAGATCAACACCATCATTAGGGCATGCATGAATAACTTGATACTCCATTCCAATATCTTGCATAATGGCATGAAAATATTGGTATGTACGAGGTAAAACATTTGATGGTGGTAACAAAAGTTCACCTAATAATCTACAACATAGAAACAAAGTAGTATTGGTTAATTTACTAAAAAATATTAATTGTACATATTGCATCCAAATGTTACAAATTAATTAAATGATAATCAACGTACTAACATTAAAAACAACGGAAAAAATGATTGCTTTTTCATGTATATAGTACTAAATGTTACAAAATATATTACATACCTTTGGATTTGTGTCACACATGTGTTTGACAAACCACTCACCACCTTTAAGTTGATTAGCAACAATACAGTAGAGAGAAGAGATGTTTATGAGCCTTCATAAAGAGTTTTAGTTTCCCTACCAAGTACAAGTATATCAAAAGCACGGTCATCATATTGGTTTCCATCATCATCCATTCTAACATTATTAAATGTCTACTGGATCAATGTGTTTGTCCCATAGTCTTCAACTATGTTATCGACATCATTATCTTCTTCCATAAGATAATTAGCTTGATCCTCAATATTAGTCATTCCATGTTCTTGAATAGGAGCTTGTACTATAACCACCTCTTCCTCATCGATAAATTCCCTAGGGGGGGCATATTATACAATTACAATCAATAAAGTAATATTAGTATATATAGAAAATATTTAAATGTCAATATAACAATTGCTTCCAAATATACTATATAAGGAAAACAAAGACAACAAAGGCAAAGTGAAAGACAACTTAGGTGAGACCAAGAAAAAAAAACAAATCAATGATTATGTTTGTGAAATTTATCAAGATATTTAAGAATATGTTGAAAAAATATAAGAAATATGTTACTTTTCTTGACATGTAGGAAGTGAGACACTTTCTAAGATATATAGTCACAACCATAATAAAAAAACATATTGATCTTATTTTATATTCATCATTATAATGCCATATTCTTTCTTAAGTTCACTTAGAGACCATATTTTTTAGGAGGATGGGTGAGAAACCATGATCTTGGGTGAGAGCAAGAAACAAATACAACAAATCAATGTGATCATGAAGCTTGTGCAAGTTAGCAATATGTTTAAAGTTATGTTGAAAAAAATTAGGAACAATCAACATGTGTGAGTTCTAGGAATGTGTTTGACACATATTCTAATGACATGTAAGAGTGTTTAATGCAATTAAGTGCACCAGAACTAACTCTAGTGATTTGCAAAGGTGTGACACATATAGGGGTGAACATACTTAAAAGCGACACCTGCAATTGTATGAAGACATGAAAAAACACATGCATATGTCAACGACCTTGAAAGCGACGCATGCCAGAGCGATGATAACATGAAAACACAAGTTATTAAAGTGAAAGAAAGGCAAAACAAAATTCTTGAATTTGAAAGCGACACTTGTAAAAGTGAAATTGTGTAAAAGATGAGATTTGAGAAAACTCACCAAAATAGAAATACAAATGCAACCAAAATGAGGTAGGTGTTCAACAAAAGTGTGCATTGACTATTGACGTGAGTTGAACATCGCAAATGCACTGTCTTGTTGGATGGTTCTATGCTTGTTTAAGCTTGCATAAAGGAAGTAGGATTTTTTCTTTAGGCAAGTGGTAGGGAACCCCTAAATACATTTTTATATGAAACCATTTTTTACTAAGTCACGATGTCAAATATCTCTCCTTCTACACAAAATGGGGTACATTCTTTCTTTTTTACTACTTATTTGATTTTTCCAAAATGTCAAAAACTCACTCCTCTATACTTAGTGGTAAGTGAATTTTATAGAATAAAAACATTGTGCCTACTTCAAAGTACATTCAAAATGGAATGTTCTAACTTACATGAGTGATAATAAGTAAGATAAATTTGGAAAAAATTACCATTGATGATTTATCAAACATTTTATTAATCTACACTTTTTCTAAAACTATTATAGATTTGATATTACTTCAATTAGTTTTCTCACAATTTATAACAAATGAGAGCCTTTACTTATCACAAAAAGAGACTCTATATAGAGAATTATTCACTCTATATCACTTGAGCTTAAAAGGTCATTATCACCTAAAACATTTTGAAACACCAAGTGCAAGGCTTGTGTTCCATACTTTTTTCCTTAAAAAATGAGAAAGAATATGTTTTATGAGTGAAATAGATTGTGGTTAGGAACATAACATTTTAATAAATTGTGGTTTGTAAATTAAAATTTTTTAATAAATGAAGCAATTTACATTTTATATAATCATTTTCATAAAAAATGGTTTTTTATTAATTATCACCTTAACTAAATTAATAAAATGACTCCTTTTATCTTTATCCAATCATCTTTCTCTATAATAATTTTATTTGTAATCAAATTTTTATTTAATTAATTTTTTAATGATATTTATATTATTTTGTCTTATAAAATTTTATAACAATATATTGTATAATTATTTTCTTATTTCCTATAAAAATGTATTCACTATTTACAAATTTTAAATTATGTGCATAATATACTTCAAAAAATTATTAATAATGCTCCATAAAAACCCATGATTAACCTCTAAATCCTCTAGGTCCTAATTAACCCCATAAAATTACATTAACCCCCTAACACCTTAACCTCATTCCCTTAATCCCTTAAACCCATAACCCCTAACCCCAAAACCCTTACACAATAACCCCTTATCCCTAAGCCCATAAATTAATTAACCCCTAAATAAACCTAACCCCTTAATCAACCTTAACGAAAATAATTAAATAATATTTCTAGTCCACATCAAGATGACAACATAGGTCAAACACCTCCCAAGATATTATTATAAAATACATTTACAATAGAAATTCAATACACTTTACAATAAAAATACATACAATCTAAAATACAATGTACATATAAATATTTACAAAAAAAATTACAATATAAAGACATATAATGAATAACTTACAAATGGATGATATCCATGTCCGCCTTCAGCGTGTCCATAGTCTCTACAATGCTTTTTAGTTGATTTTATTTGAATTCTTCTTGGCCTCAAGCCCCTTCAATTTCTACAAGGGAAATAACATCTTAGATCCTCAAAATACCTCAATGTTGATCCCACGTATCCTTGGTCTCCTTGAGTAATGTTATGTGAATTTTTTTGCCACCAAACTTTCAGACCTAAAAATAAGCCTACAACCTTTCAAAACAATCGCAACTAATATATATAGCAAATATGTCAAATTTGTATGATGTACACGCCTATATATATTTATATTATAAGCATATAATATTATATTAATATTAATATATTATTGATCTTAATATTAATATATATTAATTATATATAAACAATATTATATATAATTATAGTATTAAAGTTATATTTATTTTAAATATTCAAACTCAACATAAATCAGTCTCATATTAGACGTTATCAGACGAAAAAATTCATTAATCGTGGAATTGAACATTGTGCAACAGTTAATTTCCATTTGTCGTATATTGGACAACACATTTTCATATTGGATAAAGCATCAGATATATGATAGTAAAAGAACTCTTGTCGGATATTCGATGACAATAGGGATTACAGGAAAAATGTTGGATAATCGACAAGAAAATATATTCCATGGATATTTGACAGTTAAATAAATCTTATTGGATATTAGAGGAGCATCGGGATTTTGGAAGAAAAAAATGCATTTAACTTGCAACACTTTTTCTGATTTTATCTGTTATGTTGGATTTTGCCTTCAAAATTTCTGCCCAAATGTAGTAGTGTGAAGATAAATCATACATCATCATCTCTTATCAACCTTACATCATGCTCAATTTATAAACATAGAAAAACCTACTTCGAAGCATCTTGAATTAGTGTAGATGGTTGAAAAGGAATCTTGAGATTCATAACCATTTTCCAACTACTTCCAATTATAGTCAATTCCCTTCGACCACTAGTTGGCCACCAATCTAATTCGACTATGCATGTATGCTCAACTACGATCCTTTCTACTACTCTAATGGATTATTGACTTTTGTTGATTACACAAATACCCATTGACTTTGAATGAGATAATTGTTCTTGACTTGACTTTCGACCTATCAACTCAATTGTTGAATTACTATCATTAGTCTGTTGTTCTCAACTACACTTTTTGAGGTTCATTCTTAGTCATCTTGCACGATTAGACCATCAACTGATTGAACTTTAGTCGATTGAGATCACCTGCATAGAGTATAACACCTCAACATGTATTTGAATGATATTAACTCATTAGAGAGATCTCGATGATAAAAAACAATGTTTTAGAATGTAAAATATTTTATCACATTAGTTGGAATGAAGTATAAAAATGAATATTTGTTTACATTAACAAGAATGAGGCATAAAAAATATATTTGATCGCATTAGTTGGAACAAGGAATAAAAATGTTGTTTAAGGCCTCTAATGCATTCAAAGATAAACTTTTACATAACTCTCAAACCTATAAGCAAGAATGGGATTAGTTGTACCTTTCTCATCCCATCAACACTTGGATCATGAAGATCCCTAATTAACAATTGACACAAAAGAAGAAAACATGTCATAAGGAAGATTTAAACTTGGTGGAGAGGATAAAATTCCTCTTCTCGACCATTCAAGTTAGAATTAATTGCCAATGTGTATTTGATCTTATATATTTATAAAATTCAATTTAAATATTAATGTGAAATAATATTCCTCTACTAGTAGTAGTAGTAGTAATTTAATTTTCAAGGTCATAGCCAAGCTAAATAGAAAACTAATGTTGAGATCCCCCATTTATGGGACAAGGGGAACCCTCTGTGTAATTATTTGATGATGATGATGATGATGATGATAATACATTATGGTCGAAAACAATAATAATGACAATAATAATCAATGTTTAGGATTTCAATATTTTTCATTGGTAATTTCTACAACTTCTATTATATATCAAATAAAATTACATGGCTGTCTCTCTTACTATCGTGGTCTACCATTTGGGAAACTAGAACAGCGGTGGAAAAGTAAATATTTGGACTAAAATTCAATCAAAGGGAAGCATTGGGTGTACCATATATGTTTGAGTATGCTAGCATATTTAACACTTATGACATAAACATAGGCTATTTGTATTTAAATAGTAAACTTAAGATTAAAAAACTTAAAAACAAAAATCATATTACCCGAGAATGGGAGATCAAACTAGTGAGACTATAGTCCATGAAAACAACTTAGGGTGAGGTAAACACTTTAATGGGCTTTGGAGGGGTGCTTAGTGAAGTAGGACCTTTTCCATTATTTAGATTAACCTCTATTTGAGCAAGTATCAGGTTTGTATCTCGATGCTCTAGTCGTAGCTTGTCCAACTACATTAAAATCTCTCTTTTAGATTCACTGATCTCTAAGAGAACTTTGTTGAGTATGGAATTGATGTTCCATAATGGTTTAATAGTGAAAAGATTTTGGTTTTGGAGTCCCAAGGTGTGCCTCAGATCAAGGACCCATTTTTCCACTGAAGCTAGTACCTCCACCTATGAGAATTCATCTTTGTCTGCATGGGCTTCCATAGTTTCATTCTCAATTTCATGTTGAATTTGTGTGTGTGATAATTTTTTGATGCTTTGTGACCATGAAGGTAAGCCCAAGCACTCATGTTTATCCTTCTTGAGGAGCCTTTGTGACTCCAAGCCCACTGTCGAGGCATGTTGGTGCAAAGAGTGAGGCACAAAGAGTCTTAGGGGAAAGGTTGGAATCTGTATTCCTCTTTACCCATCAAAAGAAAAATTACTTCCTGTCAAGGAACGTTATGTTTAAATTTTTTCCCTTCACGAGTGATGTTTTTATAATAAATTAATGCTTCATCAACGAAGGTTTGATTAAAAAATTACCCTTTAATAAGACATTCATGTTACGAATTCTTGCATGTTTATCATACAGAAATAAAATAAAATTACCATAACACACAAATGACTTATTTAATCATGAATGATGGTTTGAAATTGCATAGAGCACTCACGTTAAAACATTGGGAACAAAAATCAATAAATATTGTACCATCAGCTCTAAATATTATAACAATTTGTGTCCCCTACAAAACAAAAAAAATAACTTTTATTCACAACCATATTCTAGATAGAATTTAGTTTTAACCCAAATTGAAATTCACCCTACTTTCATCTATTGGGGAATATATTATTACAAACATAGATATTTTTATTACATGAATATTTTTAATATTAAAATTATTATATTACTTATAATACAATAAACAATTAAAAAAAAATTAATAAAACTAAAAGAAAATGTGAAAGAGTTTGATAAGTATAAGTATATGGTTAATAATTTAAAATACTTAATAACTATTTTTTTAGTAACATGCACCAATTATTGAAAATACTTACTATTAAAAAAATGGCTTAAAAAAATACAAAATAGTATCAGCCTCCTTATTAAATAATTAGTTATTCAATATTGTATTACTTAATTATTTACAATATATACAATAGTTTTCAATTTGGGGACATGCATCAATAGGAGCAGTCTTGATAATGAACATTGCATTATCTTCTTTGTCAAAAATTCCAACTAGGTAGTTTTTCAAAATGAGCTAAAATGGTATTGGACGAACTCACAAAAGTGATTATCTCTTTCATTTTTCAATGTACCATGGTATCCATACCAGAGGACATTGTATCTTTGGGGAAGAAATTAACATCGTGCAACAATGGGTCAAATAATTGATCAGAATGACCTATCTATATCCATCCAAAAACACATCTCTGAATTGCTTTCAAGTTATCGTCGTAAATTCCAACATTACAATGTAAACAATGAGATGCTTCATGGATTATTCTATCAAGATAGATTAGGTGAGGAAATATGGTAATATATTTTCAAAAGGGCTGACCATCTTGACCCATATTCAACTTTATTTGTTAATGGCTATAGTGTAGAAGATGGTTTTGATGATAGGTCAAGAGAAGTATATTAATCAGATCATGAATCTTGAAAAATGAGGTGCACTAGTTGGGGGGATACGGATACAGTGTCATATCACCTACCCTGTTGGTTCCATTGTACACACTACTTTGAACACAGTGTCTATTTTAAGGTTTCCCATCTAGTTTACAAATATGGATGCTTACATAGACCAATGAATTTGTTAGCATAGATGACTTGGAGGTTATGCTTCGCGAACCTTTTGGGCACCCAACAGTTGAAGTTATAATGTTATGGGGCTTTTGGGAACTGATGACCATGGAGCAAGGACCACTTCACCTTTTTTTATTAGGATAAGACACCCAATGAAGGGGAAAACGATTCATTTCTTCTCCTTATGGAATTGGGTATTAATATCATCGAGAGTCTGCGATAATAACAAAGTGATGAGATTGTAAGTTTGTACCACAATGCCCAAGACTTAGCGGCACCAGTCACGGTCTTCATTCAGCTACACAATTTTTTTTGTGTGAAATTCTAGGCCTAGTGTCATAGGAAAGGAATTGGGTATAGGTACAAAGATAGTAACAACAGAGGCGGTATGCACCGCTGATACATGAGGATTTTTTTCAGTGATATCATGAATGACATAATGGACTTCAATTTCGATCTCAACAATAGGAGGGTTGCTTTTAAATGAAATGTCAAATATGGTAGAGAAAGGGGATGTTATATGTGGTGATGGGTTATGAGATAAGGGAGAGTTGGAAGGTGTGGAAATAGGAAGTTCTTTAATTATCTGAGCACCAGAAATAAACTTATGGCACTCTTAATCTGTGAGATCCACAATCTGGGAGTGGTGACAAGGTGGATTGTTCTAATATTTCAATGTAAAAAGTGTAGAAAAATAAAAATAATTTGGCACTCTCAGTTGGGCAACAAAAGTATAGTATGTGATAGCAAAAGAAATGAGTAAAAATTTAATTAAGGGGGTGCTAAGGGGACTACCATCATGAACACCAGAAGAGGAAGATATGGAGATTACCAAGGGAATAAAAGCTTGCAAAGTGCTTCGCGCAGAGAAAAAAAATTCCTTTAACTGCTTTAGGATGAGATTAAGCACCTCCTTGGCTATGCACTTCCTGGACGATGTAGGACTCTCCCTGGGTAGGGAAGATGATGGCATTCCCTCAAATGAATAAACATTCTTGTGATCCTGTACTTCACAAAGGATTCCCAACCAAAAGAGGACCTCATTATGAAATACTTCTTAATAAACGTAGAAAGTTAGAGGCTTCATGTGGAAGGTATTCACACTAAAAACTTTGGGTTGAACATAGATGGTACCATGTGGACGCCAAACCAAATAAATTGAGTATTCATCCAGAATCAATCGTGGTACCCGGGTGATATTTTTTGTGATGCTCACCATCTCGGTATAGAAATTGGAAAAACATTTTTCGTTAACTTCCTTACTATTATGATCACCTTATGTTCTCCATGAGAGGTATGCAAGGGCCAAAGGTTGATCATCTGACACTAGATTTGGTTGTCTCCCTTTGGGTGTACACCACTTCATCATGAAAATAGATATTACTAAGTATCCATAAATAACATAGGTAGCCCACTTATAGACATCCTCATAGACCTCAAATATTTCATTCAGTAAGTAACTACACCGATTCGACTGCTCTCCACGGTCGCAAGCTTCAGCAACAGAGATGGAATTTAAGGTGCATTCATCCTTGGTGTAGTGGCACATAATTTTCCCAGCTAAAATGTAACACGTGAGCTTTATCGGAGTATTATTGATCATGTTGATAACAACTCCTCAGTCCCCTCACTGAGTACCATACTTAGTGTAAAAATTATCCTCACTCTTCTTCTTACCCTGCTTGGAGGTATTCTCAAAGGAAGACAAAACATATTCACTAATAGAAGACAACCCTATGAACCTGTGAATATCATTGACATGTATCGGGTATTCTAAATCAAGCCATAAGGATCCTCCATGGATCTGAATGATAAGTAAATCAGTACACTTCATGGCCACTCCAATGGTATCGAAGGCAGGCAGGTTTCACAGAGTCATCAATGTAGACCTTTACAACACTTGAAACTCTACCTTAAGACAAGTAGAAATATTTCCACCTTGATTTGCCAAATATTTCGTGAATACCTTGCACTTTAGTTCAAGGAATTTGAACGAATCATACAAATCAGTATCAACTAGTGAGGCCTTTTCATACTTTCTGATAATATCCTCCATATCTACAATGTGGCAATCTTACATACCTGCAGGAACAACAAGCTTAGATACACGGTCATGGCTGAAAATCGACGATTTTAGACAATATGCACCGCATGTCGGGATTTATACTAAGAGACAAAATAGCTTGACATCGAAGCGTAGGGTGAAAAATTTGAGCAATCAACTTCTTACAATGTAGAAATTCCACATCGCCATCCATACTATATAGAAAAATTTGACACAGCGTCGGTGATTGGACCATTTAAATAATAAAAATAAAAAATTCTCGTAATCGATAAAATCATGGATAATAAGTATGACTATGACTAAGACCTCAGGTGGATGACATAAAAGAATTGAAAGGTAGATGATAATTATGACCAATTAATGGGGAATGATGACAAATCCAAAAAGCAGACAACCTAAATATGTTAGAGTGTATTATGGGAAATATTATAACAATCACTTAAAAATACTCTACTAATTATTTCATACGTTGACAGACAAGACAACTGCCATGTGCTTCTCCCCGACTAGAATTAATTGCAATGGGTCGCAACTAGACTAGGCATAACAAAATGGACGCAAGCACACTTATTTTCACAACTGCTTAAACAGAAAATTTGATATGATTGACACAATCCTAAACCTAACTATGACACTCTTTTTGAGATCAACAACTACTTAAGAGTTGTATTAGCTATAGAATGGTTTCATGTGTGTGTCATTCACCCACACTAGCAACATAATTCCATCTAGATGCGTAAGCTTGACAACTCCTGAAACTTGTATCTCCACAACCAAGAAAGGGCCAAGCTAGTGCATTTTTCATTTCCCTAGATGCTATAGATACTTTTTGTCATAGAGCAAGACTCAGTTTCCAAAAAAGAAGGAATTATTCTTTATGTGTTGATCATATCAGGACTTCTCTTATTCCTTTTCAACAGTTTGGTGAAAATTTGGCAGGAACCTCACTTCATCCAATTCCCATGGCTCTTGTAATAATTTTGAAATGGATTCATCATTTGTCATCTTAGTGGCTTGTGTAATAAAGACTTTAGGGACAATAAAATTGATCAATACCATAGCTTCTTGACCGTAAACAAGTTGGAACGTAGTATATTTGTTTAGTCACTTCATAGTGGTGTGATAGGCCCATAATGTAGCTAGCACACGTTCTTCCCAATCATCCCTATTGGCCAAACATATCTTAGTAAGTCCTTTCTACAAAATCTTATTAAAGGATTCGACTGTATCATTTTCTTGCAAATGATAAGGGTTTCTCTTATGGTGTTGAATCATAAAATTCCAAAGCAACATATCGGTATTCGCATTAATGAAATGTGGCCCTTGATCATTGATAAGGCTGCTAGGACACCCAAATATTGTAATAATATTCTCAAAAATGAATTCTGCAACAATATCAACAGTACAATCCTTGACAATTGTGGCTTCAACCGAGCGAGCTAAGTAGTCTATTGCCGTGATAATATATCAGGCATGAGAATGTCGCTCAGGATGATTGATGGGACCCACAACATCAATAACCCACTTTTCAAAATCTTGTAGTGTGTGAACAAGATGTATTGGAAGCTCATCTCTTTGTGACGACTGACCAACCCACTAGCAGAAATCACAGTTCTTGGCATACTCTTTTGCATCCTTGAATAGAGTGGGGCACCACATCCCAACTTGCAATACTTTATTGGAAATGGATTTTCCTCTCACATGACCTCTCAAAACACTAGATTAACACTCCCATAAAACATCTTCCTTCTCTTGGTCTAGAACACATCACCGTAAAATATGATCAAGTCCCATATTATATAATTTCCCTCTAATGAGTTGTTAATCCACGGCACGGACCACCATATGCCTTTTATGAGTTGTTTTATAATCATTAGGGAATATACCAATAGCAAGGAACACATCGATGTCTTCTAAATAATCAGGAATGGCTTCAACTCGAAATAAGTCTCCATCAGGAAATCGGTTGTCCGTTGATCCTTTTGCTTCTCCAAACTCTAACCCGGAAAGATGGTCAAGCCCTACATTATTTCACCTTAGTTTGAAAATAACTTCAAAGGTTAATTATTGAAACAAAAAAAGCTACATGCATATCCTTCCTTCCAAACAAGTTTATTCACCAAATATTTTAGTACAGGATCATCGGTAAAGAATTTAAAATGCCCTCCAAGTAGATAGTGCCTGAACTTCTGAAGAGAATACACCATATCAATATCTTCCCAATATGTGGTCTTATAGTCATTTTCAGCTGTAAAAAGATTCCTACTAGCAAAGTAGATAGGATGATATAAGTTTCCTTCACCTAGCTAAGTTAGAATGGAACTCAACACAATTCCAGAAGCATTTATGTGCACATGGAATTTTGTGTTCCAATCAGGATGGATAGCTAGCATAGCACTTGCAATTTCCTCAAGGTATCAAATGCAGTGTCGCATTCATCGGTCCAATGATCCAAGTGGATCACATAAAGAATTCCAATTTCTTCAACAACTTTTATAGAGGGGAATATATCAAGGTGTAGTTGTGATAAACCCGCGATAATAACTTATATTTCCCATATTTGAACGTAGTTGCTTGACACTAGTGGGCAGTGGCATATTCATAATAATTGCGAATTTAGTCGGGTCTACGCATACTCCACCTTTGTAGACAATGTGGCCAAGAAGAGTACCAAAGGGAAGCAAAGATACACTTTTTCAAATTTAAATAAATTTTCAATTATCGACAACGATCAAACATTTCTCGCAAGAGACTGGAATTATTTTTCAAAAGGTTGTAGACAGTCCAATCATCCATATAAACTTCTAAAAACTTATGAATATATTCTCGGAAGGTTGCAATAATAATTCTTGCGAAGATAGCTGGAGAAATTTTGAGGTCAAACGACATCACATGATAGGCATAGGAGCCCCACTTGGTCATGAATGTGGTATTGCGCTTATCCTCTTCTGCAATTCGTAATTGGTGATATCCTGGAAAACCATTTGTAAAGGAGTATGCATCATTCCCAACAAAATTGTCCAATAATTCATGACTAAAAGGAGTAGGAAATGGATCATGTACACAAGAATTATTAAGGCTCTAATAACCCACATAGACCCAAATGTCATTTGATTCTTTATTATCCTTAATTACAATGGGACTGATCCATTCAGCTTCATCAAAAAAAAAATGAGAACAATTGCTAACATTTGTTTATTTCCTTTTTTAATTTCTCCTTTACTCTAGGATTTAGTCTATAATGTTGATGGTTCACTAGTCTTGCATCTGACTTTAGGAAGATTTTCATTTCTCCTAAATATCCCTTAATTCCCTTGAGCTTCGCAATTGAAGTAGGGAAAATATATGTCATACAAAATTGGATATCCAGCTCCAGCAAATTCAAATGAGAGAAACTGGTATGTACCCAATTGCACCTCTGTCGGCTCCACATAGTTATGTAGCTGCTATGATGTGTAGACTTTTTGGGAAAGTTGATAGTACCAATTTTTCTATGGAATGGATTCCATTAATTGATGCGGTTGTCAACTCCACGATTATGAATTGGGGTAACATTTTATCTAACAATTTGGCTATGGCTATCAGAAAGTATAGACAGTATAGAGTTGTCTCAACTCAGGTCATCTCTCCATTTTTTATGAGTGCTTATGTGATGGATGCCATCTGTTTTTGTACAAAATTTCCTAAATTTGGTTGGAATTGGACTCTCAAAGACCCTACTCCTATCCATGTGTATTATAAGATTTTATGGGAATCTCAATTTCGTCCCAATTTTTATAATATTTGTCAAAGTATTGTGTTGCCCATCTATCAAAATATTTTTGGTAGAAAATCCCCCACGCTTTCAGAAGAAGCAAAGATACATATTTTTTCAGTGGCAGGATGGTTTGGTGAAGAAAAATATAATTATATCAAGGTTTTTGGGAGTGTTGTTTCTCTTGATGTTCTTCCTTATCATGTTCCTGTTAAGTTATTGGTGAGAGAAATTTCATACCAAACAATAGGGGGAGGTCTTACAAAAACCCTAAAAGACACGAAGAAATCTATCTGGCCAACATTTCCGGTACAATGTGGTTCTTTTGCCTTGTTTGATTTTGGACGCATAGTTAAAGACGTGCATAATATTACATGCTTGAATTTGGCTAAGATTCCAGGGAGACAATATGATCCCAACCAAGTAACTCAAGACTTTATTGCTTTGGTTAAAATTAGACAGTTCATGCATGAGAAATATGAATTTGATGACCTATTTGAAAAGGCCAAGACTTTCTCACAAGCCTTGCATTTTGTGTCAATCAAATTAACTCCAGCAGACCTCAATAGTTTTCATATTTATAGAAACAAAATATTGACAAGGGTTCTGTTAGACCTATTGCAGATTGAGGAAACAAGAGAACCTACTCCCAGTATAATTTTAGAACAAAATTCCGATCACAATTCTGATCAAGAATCACTAGAGAAATCAAGTCAAGGTTCAGAACTTTCTAAGCATCAATCTCAAAATCAAGAAGAAGACCCTAAGGAAAGTCTTTTAGAGAATACAAAGATAAATAATGGAGAAATAGCCAAAGAAACCTTGGCTGAAGAACAATTGGACATTGATTCTACATAGGATCAGACACAAAAAATCATAATTGATCAAAATTGGATCAAAAGCCTAAGGGATAGCTCAAATTTAAAAGTGCTCAAAAGTGTGTCAAAGCTGAGCAACTGGATAGATCTTGTCTTCCTTATTCCTACGCCACAATCAATTCAAAAACCCGACACTGTATGAAGAAGTTATCGTGTTTTGAAAAGTTCTGTAAACTGCAAATTTTGACAGTTGACCAGGGTTGACTAGGCATTGGTACAGTTAAAAAAAAAGGAATATTCCTCGTAATATTTCCTGGAATATTCCTTCTAGGCCAATTGGATCGTGACAAGTGTCATTTTTCTATTTGAAGGTATGGGTTGAAGAGCCAATTAGAAGCTACCACATGGCCAGCCCTGAGGCCGCCACGTCGCCTTGCAACCACATTATATAATTTTGTGAGGGTCTGCAGAGCTCGACCCCCAAACCTCCCTTCGAGCACGTGCATGGCTTACCAACTACTCTATGCAATGATTCTTAACAATCTATGGGTGCGGGTTTGTATTATTGTTTATTGAAATTGAGTATTGGAGCTGGGAACCACCGGCAGTCCCAACCCGCCAGCGATTCCACAGTGTTAAGTCACATGGAACATGAATGTTAACACAACCACACAGTAAATGTAACCTGTCAACAGTATCCTAGATTATGTCAGATGGAAATGATTAAATGTCAGCCCAAACTGTGTGGTTTATGAATTAACCCGACGACACATACCACAGTTTAAACAGTTAACTGAGGTTGTGGAGTGTATAAGTGCTAACCGACAGTTATGTAACGGTTTGGGGGTGCGCATGTAGCCACCGCCCATACCGTAAAATTAAATGTGTAGTCTATTTCATCAGAGAAGATAGAGGCACGCCTAAATTGATGGGTAGCCCAGTTTTAACTAGAGTTCTCCACTTTTAGTGGATCTTTCCTAGAAGATACTGGGGAAAAGAGTAGGAGACTCAATTTTTGCCCATTTTGGGTGAATGAAGAGTCATTATTCACTAATTTAATAATTTTTGAGCCATTGGTGAGGTTTTCAGAGCCAACTGAGGACTTCTGGGCGTGATTTTTCTTCAGAGAAGTTCCAAGGGCCACCAAGAGAATGAGGCCTAGCCAAGGCAGCCAGAGGCCATTCTCGAGAAAACAAATAGTCATTTATGACTATCTTGAACCTTATGAATCCAATGAATTGTTTCATAGAATCATTTGGATACTTCTGAATGCCAAGATGCTACAGGGAATTTTTCAGTGAGCCTAGATCCACAGGGTACCACTAGGTGTTGGAGGCATAGCCAGAGTAGCCAGAGGCCATTTTGAGTGCATGAATAGTCATTTCTGACTATTTTAAACGTTCTGAATCCAATGGATGGTTTTTCAAAGCCATTTGGATACTTCTAGAGTCGAAGAATCCACAAGGAAGTTTCAAGGAGCCTAGTGCCACCAGGTGTTGGAGGCATAGAACGAGGATCCTGAGTTCATTCTGAGTGAATGAACATCCTATTTTGGATGATTGATATGTTTTGGAGATAGTAGAATAGTTTTTAGGAGTAGAAGAGGACTTCTATGAGAGTTTGTGCCACAGATAAGCTCAGGGAATCTCAAGGACACCGACAGAAGAGGTCAAGCATAAGGGAGCCTAGGTCCATTTCTAGAGATTGAGTAGTCAATCCAAGGGAATTTTGGTATTCTAAACCCATTGGTATAGTCCAAATGAAAATTGGAGTTGAGAATTAACTTGCAAAATAAATTGACCATCTTAATCCCAAAGAGCCAAGTCCATTGATGGAGGCTCAAGGAGACGTAGCCCAAGTGTTGAGGGTGAACTCCTTTATTATATTTGTTGTTATGTGTTGTTGGTTAATTTGCTGCAATTTATGGTTGCTGTACATGCTTTTAATCAGCTTAAAAAAAAAATTAATTTCTCACACATAAAGCCTTAAACCAGTTAAAATACATACACCTGAATCAAGAATTCAATTCTGCACATGCATGCATAAGCAAGATCCTTAATTTGTTTTAATTGAGTGGGAGGTGCTTGCATAACAAAATAAGTCAGCCACCTGCATTAATATCAGGTTGGTATCAGAGCACTAGGTTTCTTGCTTGACATAGCACAAGTTTTCTTGCTTTCTTGTTTGACTTGAAGGGTGTTTAACAATGCAAAGAATTTAACTATTTGAAAATTGACTAATTCTTACAAGTTTGTGTTTGCTAGAGGTGAAGGGGAGCTACTGTTAGCTAAGTCCAGAAGAGGGCAAGAAAGAAGAAGGCTTAAAGCATCCTCAATACTCGAAGGACCTCAAGGCAACCCTTGAAGCACAAGAGGGATTGTTTGCAAAAGAGGCTGCTTGAAGAAGAGATACAAGTTGCAGAGAAGAGCTTGAATCTAGAGCCAAATTGTTAAGAATATTTTTCAATTGTTTTTGAAGCTTTGTGAATTGTTGTTGAAGTTATTTAATTCATTTACATAGTGATGACCATTTCATCAAGTGATGTTTTTAAATCCTCCTCCTTTGCAAGAATCTTTGATAAAGAGATGGAGCAAGACTTCTACATCATGAAGGAGATGGTGAAAAGTTTGTATGAGGATGTAAGGTAAAGAACTAGACTTCATGAGCAATTAGTTTCTATGAAGCAAGAGAAAGAATGACTTCTTCAAAAAATGCATGAGATGGAGATGCAACTCCATCATACCCAAGAGGCCTTAACCAAACACATGCTTGAAGAAGAGGTAAATCATTCAAATTTGTCTTCAAATTCCTCTTCAGATAGATGTGTAGGTTCATTTGAAAAACACACTAGAGGTATAGGGTCCAAATTGATATTAAAAATGGGCTATGAAGGAAAGGGTCTAGGCAAACATGCACAAGGCATGATTGAGCCTATTATGGTTGAGGAAAGGCCTAAGAATTTTGGTCTAGGCTATGTTCCACCTTATGGAGAAAACTCCAAAGCCATGAAGGCACTTGAGACACTTCCAAGAAGAACTTTTGTTGCAGGTTCAAATCCTCAAACATGCAAATTTAGTAATCAAGATGAATGCAATTGTTTGAATCCCATGTTGCAGCAATATTTTTGTAGACATGCAGCTTATGGCGAGAAAGAGAGTTCTAATAGATATCAAGACATGAACACTGATGTTGGTCTTCAAAAGAGAGTTGGAACCTCTTCAAGTTCATCTCCTCAAGAATTTAAAAAATATGGACATGCAAAGAAACATTTGAGGTATAGTTCTTCTCATAATCAAGTTGTTTATGACTATGTTAAGCATGGAAAATCTGCATGCATGAATGGGAGAAAGAGTTGTTGTTCCTAGTGTGGTTTCTGTAACCATGAAGTTTCAAGATGCTAGAAGAGAATGAAGGCATACATGAAACAGTCAAAGCGAAGGTGACTTAAAAAAAATATGCAAAATACTTGCACATATTGCCAGAAGAAGGGACATCTCATTTCCCAATGTTGGACACTGCATCCAACCAATCATCCCAAGAATTTGAAGCAAGAGGATAAAAATACTGGCGAGAATGGAACCAAAGATTCCATCATCAATGTGAGTCCAAATGATTCACAAGAATAATATATTCAATAGGAAAAATCACCATGGAAGTGGCTTGGTAAGAAGTGGTTTGAATTCTTGACCCAGTAAGACACACATCCCTTTATACATAGATGCAATTTTCAGCCTTATGTATGCATGAATTTCTGTTGAAAGTATGACAAGTTGCAGCAGATTATTCCAACTTGTATGGTGCAAGATCGCATGTGAATGTTGTTCAATTGAAGGCATTTATTTGTTGTTGCAAAATTTCGCCATGGAGCTGTAAAATATGGGTATGTTACTCACTTATTTTGCAGAAATTCATCACTCAGTTCAGCTCTTATAGTCACCCACATGTGTTTTGGGTTTATGTACTTGTTTGTACTTGAAAGGGAGAGTTGAAAGTGTGCATGTGCATGAGAGTTTGCATGTGTAAATAGCGAACTTGTAAATAGGTTCATTGTACATTGATACATGCATGAGTGTTTTCAATATGTGTCATGTTGTTTATCGACTTGTGTCGATTGTATCGCACACCTGTTTTTCGACTTGTGTCGATTGTATTGCTCACATTTCACATCAATTTTGTGTAGATTGTATTGCACATTTCATGTCGACTTCTGTTGGTGTCGCATGTTGCACGACTTATGTTTGAGTCAAAGGTGTTTGTTGATTATGGGTCGATAGATGGATACACCATGTGAAAAAGAGGATCACCATGTATTTGATGTTACAGGAAGGTGACAATCAGTGCTTTGAAGGAGCAAAAAGAGGTGGTCTTCGTTTCGATTCTTGCATAAGATTTTCTTTTCAAGATTGATGTGCATTCTTCTGAAAGGATGTTGCAGGAAGTTTTGGTCCATTAAATGAATAAGTGGACAAGATGAAAGGTGTTTTGTAGCCATTGCATAACAAGCTATTGTTTTGTTGACGCCAAAATTTCACTCATCTTGCGAGCTTAATTTGGAAAGTGAATTTCCAAGACAGAGCTTATATGCCATAGTTGCAAGAGGGACTTTATTATCAGTGGGAAGGCTAACAGTTTTCCAAGAACATAGAGAGAACAGTGGTACAACAGGGTATGCATCAGTTTACAACAACCAGTAATGCTTAAGTGGGTCAGCTATAGCCAGAGAGTAGTGATCAAGAGACATAGCCAGTTGTGGTGCAAGGCATGTTAGGGTGATTTCCAAAGAGACTTGTCAAGTAAATTCAGTTGATATAACTTGAAAGTAGCAGAGCATTGAAGCTTAAGGCATATAATTATCAACTTTTGTGGGTCAAAAATCCCGTCAGTGGGAAGGAGTGATCAAAATTGTATCAGTGCCTAAGGGATAGCTCAAATTTAAAAGTGTTCAAAAGTTTGTTGAACCTGAGCGACCAGGTAGATCTCATCTTCCTGATTCTGGTGCCATGAACAATTCGAAAAACCGACATCGTATGAAGAAGTTATCGCATTTTGAAAAGCCTAGTAAACAAATTTCGACAGTGGACCAGGGTTGACTGGGCATTGGTACAGTAAAATAAAAGGAATATTGTAGAGAATATTCTTGGAATATTCCTCATAATATTCCCTGAAATATTCCTTCCAAACCAATTAGATCGTGACAAGTGTCATTTTTATATTTGAAGGTACAAATTGAAGAGCCAATTAGAAGCTTCCACGTGGCCAGCCCTCGGGCCGCCACATGGCCCTACAACCGCATTGTAAAATTTTGTGAGGGTATGCAGGGCTTGACCCCCAGACCTCCCTCTGAGAACACATATGGCTTACCAACTACTCTAAGCAATGTTTCTGAACAATCTATGGGCATGGGTTTGTATTATTGTTTATTGAAATTGAGTATAGGGGTTGGGAACTGCCAGCGGCCCCAACCCGCCAACGGTTCCATAGTGTTAAGTCACATGGCACATTAAAGTTAACACAACCACGTAGTAAATGTAACCTGCCAGTGTTCCCCCAGATTTTTTCACATGGCAGCGATTAAATTTCATCCCAAACCATGTGGTTTATGCATTAACCCGACGACACATACCATAGTTTAAATAGTTAACCGAGGTTGCGGAGTCGATAAGCGCTAACTGACATTTATGTAATAGTTTGGGGGTGCGCATGTGGTCACCACCCAATCCGTAAAATTAAATGCACAGTCTATTTTGGTAGATAATATAGAGGCGTGCCTAAATTTGCGGGTAGCCCAGTTTTAACTCAAGTTAACTGGAGTTCTCCATTTTTACTAGAGCTTTCCTAGGAGATATTGGGGAAAAGAGTAGGAGACTCAATTTTTGCCCATTCTAGGTGAATGAAGAGTCATTATTGACTAATTGAAGCATTATGGAGCCATTGGTGAGGTTTCTTGAGCCAGATAAGGAGTTCTGAGTGTGATTTTGCTACAGAGAAATTTTAAGGGCCACTAGGGCCACCATGAGCCAGCAGGAGAATGAGGCCTAGCTAGGGCAGTAAGAGGCCATTCTTAGGAAATCAATAGTCATTTCTAACTATATTGAACCTTATGAACCCAATTATGGGGTTCACAAAATCATTTGGATACTTTTTAATGCCAAGATACTACAGGGAAGTTTTCAGTGAGCCTAGAGCTGCAAGGTGCAACCAGGTGTTGGAGGCATAGCCAGAGGCCATTTTGAGCGAATGAATAGTCATTTATGACTATTTTGGACATTTTGAATCCAATGGATGGATTTTAAAACCCATTTGGAGACTTCTAGAGCTGAATAAGCCACAAGGAAGTTTCAGGGAGCCTAGTGCCACCAGGTGTTGGAGGCATAGAACGGGGAGCTTGAGTTCATTTTGAGCGAATGAACAACCTATTTTGGATGATTGATATGTGTTGGAGATAGTATAATAGGTTTTAGAAGCATAATAGGACTTCTAGGATTTTTTTTTCCATATAGAAGCTCAAGTAAGCTCAAGGACACCGATAGAAGAGGTCAAGCCCAAGGGAGCCTAGGTCCATTTCCAGAGATTGAGAAGTCAATCCAGGGGTATTTTGGTACTCTAAACCCATTGGTACAATCCAAAAAACCATTGGAGTTGAGCATCATCTTGTAAAATAAATTTACCATCTTAATCCCAAAGAGCCAAGTCCATTGACAGAGGCTCAAGGAGACGTAGCCCAAGTGTTGAGGGTGAACTCCTTTATTATGTTTGTTGTTATGTGTTGTTGGTTAATTTGCTGCAATTAATGGTTGTTGTACATGATTTTAATCAGATTAAACAAATGTTTAATATCTCACACATAAATCCTTAAACCAATTAAAACACATACACTTGAATCAAGAATTCAATTCTACACATGCATGTATAAGCAAAATTCTTAATTTGTTTTAATTGAGTGGGAGGTGCTTGCATAGAAAAACAAGTAATCCACCCATATAAGATCAATAATATATGACATGGATAAAGAATGGGAGCAGTTCAAAGAAAAGCTCCAGCTACCACCAACAGACACAGGAATTGAAGGAACTTTTGATTTTCAAACTCCTAAATAGACCTTACAAGTTCTAAATTCAAAAGGAGTTGTTGAAATTATCCCAGTCTACCCAACGCCACAAATTTTTTTGAGAATTGAAGAGATACCCCCTTTAGATATATTTTATAATCCAACACAAAAAGCAGTGGTAAGAAGACAGAGAAAGAAGAGAAAGCTTGATTTATCAGCAGTAACTCCAAAGAATGAATCAATGGAGGTTGTCTGGAAAGACAACCCCATTGATCCTTCAGAAAAGTTGACAATATTGTCACAATTCGTAGGTGCTTATGCAACAACTACAATTGATAAGGCAACAAAGGTTAGTATTCTACTTAAAGATAAAGATGCAAGAATTTAGTTGTTAGAGAACAAATTGAACGGGAAAGGAAAAATGTCAAAAAACAAATAGAGTTGTAGATGATATAATATCAGAAATATTTTGAGAAAATGAAGTTACAACACTAGGCACACATTATAGAAAATGACACACAAATTCAGCTTATACAAAATGAAGTAGATAAACTCAAAAATCAACATCATACAGAAGAATTCATCAAAGAAACACTTGAGCTAAATACTCAATTGTCAAAACAGCAAGAAATATTTTTCAAAGAATCTCAATGATCAAACCATATTATGAAACAAGTGATACATTAGTCCATCAAATGGTTGATCAGAGATAGGAATACAAAGAATTTGATAAGAACATCTCAAAGTTTATCTCCTGGCAAGAATCTGAGGAAGGAAGAAAAACAGGGAAACTTTTAAGGATGAAATTTTTTCTTAAAGTTTAGAAACCTAGGGGAATATCACAAGTCCATAGTATGAAATATCTAAAAATTTTGGTGGTATTTTTGTAAAAATATTCAAAATTCTAATAATTTTATTCTATATATAAAAAATTTGTAATTTTTATAGTAACATAATTTTATACTATAAAATTTGGGCGAATCATTTTTAGAAAAAATGGAAATTAACGAATCTTTTTTTGGAAAAGCATCCAAAATTATCCCACCTGTGAATATTAGCCCCTAAAATTTTCCTTGAAGAAAAGCTGATTTGCCGAAGATTGAAGAATCTAATAGAGATATTCTATTTACAAATTGGGATATGCAACTGAAGCAAGCAGAAAGGGCAACAGCTAGAGCAAATGATATAGAAACTAAAATAACTGAAGTTGTGAATGAAAACCTTTATAATATTAATTTGATTAAATAATGCAAGCCTGGATTTTTCCCAGATATCAAACAATTAGAGGGACAATGGAGGGAAACTTCCAAAAATAACATTGAAGCAGTTAAGAAGCTATCAAAGCATGATTATGAATCTTATTGGCAGTTTCTAGTAAAACCATACATTCAGCAAATGGATTTACATTGTCTACCGAATTCCACTCAAAAGATGGTGCCACCTCTCTCTGATGTTTTATTCATGACACAACTAATATCCAAAGTCGGCCATCCATCCCAAACGAAGCCAATGTTGGATATCTTCGAACTAAAAAGCTCAATGGAAAGGAAGGACCATTCAACTTGATCAAGCGCATCATTATCTTTATTTTAGTTTTTATCTTTTATTTTCATTATTATGAGGAAGGTTGTTTGAAACATCCTCAACTTTTTATGTAATATATATTTTTGATACATATGTAATATTAATTAAAACTCTCTCATGCCTTTAGAGAGGGGTCCAGGATTTTATCAAAAACACTTTGCAAAAGCTTGCATTTATGTACTTTTATGATTCTTTTGATGAAATATATGTAACAGTATCTTGATTTTCTTGAGTATCAAAGCATACTCTACTGAATTTTCATTTTTTTACTCTTAGAGTGTATTATATTGAAAAGAAGAGAAGGTCAATGTTGCTGATTTCATGAATATAACCTCTCATATCTGGTACTATTAGCTTTAAGATTGAGTTCTATTTATGATTTATCAATAAATTTCTTTATATTGTATTGTATATGAGATCTAGATTATAGTTTTCCATTAAATATATATTGCATGATGTTTCAACTATAATTCATTGTTTACTATATAATCAATCAATATATGAGATATAGTTTCAAAATTATTTTGCCTAACTATTTAGTCAAAATAATTGTCTTTAAATAGTTTCATCTCTTTTAGCAATTGAATGGTTTTTATTATCTTTTGCTTTAAGATATCTTTGTAGATTGCATAATTTAACTTATTCCTGGGTATAGATTAAGTTAAATATTAGATTAAATAGATGCATGTGTTTGTTACTTAAATAGATCATTTCCATTAGTTTAAAATCATTTTCCATATCACCTTGTATCAAACCCATCATCATCATATCAATTATTCACTGGGAAATTGGTCCCATTATCCCTAGTTAGAGCCACTATACCAAACGGAAAAGGAGTTTCTTTTAAGTTCCGGGCTTGGTGGTTATCCCCCATGTTGTTGCAACGGAATTCCAGGGCTTCAACATTTTGGTGCTAGAAAGAGGGCCAATTGTGAATGGCAAGGAAAACCAACAAAAAATCAATGAGACATCCTAATAGTTGTTCTCCCTCTAGAGCCCCTCCAAATTTTGGATCCCCATCCAGAACTACTATTTTAAGATCAGAATTTGAACAATATTCTCCAAAATATCCTATTATATCCCAGATATTACTTTCTTTATATTAGAAATTTGAATCACCAGAAGTTATAAATTTAATAGAGAAGTTAGAACAAATCTCTATTTCAGCTGAAAAACCTCTAATTTATCAACCATCTGAAGAAAGTGTTTCATCTATTTTACAACCTAGATGAATCTTGATTCATTCTCTAGGTGAGAAAATTGGAATTCCTCCTTTGGAATTTCCCATTACTTATTTCCGAAATAACACCAAGAAATCCAAATCAAAAACACCTATTAGTGAGGTTTTATCCAATTCTCCATCTCAAATCCATTCATTCCCTCCACATGTTTCAAGAGCTCTCATTCTAACTACTAGCACTAGTTCTTCTAGTTTAGGTAGTTCTTCGACTCACATCCCACTCATATCTTCATTCATCCATACTTATATCATCATGGCAGGACAACAACCACCATCGCGAATACAACCATTGAATAATCGGGGTGTTGTAGCAATGACAGGTCCTTTTTATCCTCTTCCTAAACATCCTGAAAGATGATTGCCCAAATTTAATCCTGATGATGGTCTACAACCAAAAGAAAATCTCCACAACTATATGTTAGCCATCAATTTAAATGAAGTCACTGAAGAAGATTGTGTGGTTATATTATTCCCATATACTCTTATAGGATCTACAGGACCCTTGTACTTTTCATTACCCCCTTACCCTATAACTAGTTGGGATATGTTTTAACAAAAATTCTTAGTGAAGTTTGGAGATGATAGATCCATTGCATCGCTCATCAATGAATTATCCAATCTCAAGGCTAAAATGGGAGAAAATATCAAAGACTTCAATTCTAGATTCAACAAATTACTCAATAAAATCTCTACTGCGTCAACTCCTGGCATTGATGTTCAAATTGAGTAGTATATATCTTTTTTTCCTTCTAATATAGTCATTTTTGTAGATAGAGCGCAGTTAGCCACATTAGCAAAAAACATGGAGGAAGCCTTATATGTGGAAAAATTCATAGTTTCTCTTGAAAAGAAAAGCTCTCAGGAAGATAGAAAATATAAGAAGGTGTCTTTAAAAGATGATTCTAAAAATAAAGTCTAGAAATATCAGTTTGATCTTGAAGGCCTATAGAAAGTGTTAAAGAATATTTCTAATGAAATGGTTGAAATGAAAAAACAAGTTGTCGAATCTTCTACTGTAAAAATTATATTTAGATCTTTTAAAGAGAAATCAGCCTTCTAACTCTCAGCCACCAAATACCATATCTAATGTTGAGTCTGACTTAGAAGAAGAGGAAGAAGAAACTGAAGACAAAGAAACTGGAGATGAAGAAATAGTTGAACTAAATGGAATATGGGATTTTGTTCTTCCAAGTGAAGAATAAAAAGAATATTTACCCGTTATCACCAGAAGAAAAGGGTCTGTTGATACAATTCATTTGAATCAAAAGTAGAAAACTCAAACTCATCCTGCTAAGAAAAAATAAAGCAGTACAAATTCCTCTCCCAAAAATTCATAGCCAAATCCGACTTCATCAAATGTTCCTTCTACATCAAAGACTTGAGTAGTCACTGATGCTATGGAGTATAATATTGAGGAAGATATGAAGAAGACCAGGGAAAACATTTCATTACATGAACTTAGCAAACTAAAACAACAACATAAAATGTTAGTTAGAGAACTGAATGCAGTTCATGTTACCTTTACCTGTTGATGTTGTAACTTAGGTTGCTAAAGGCATGGGAAAACCCCCAAATTATTCAAATAAATTCAATCCTACTAATATGATCTTGATTGGTGACAGATCTAATTCACATACACCTCCCTTTCTCTGAACTTATGAAATTTTCAATAAGAACCTTCATAATTGTTTGATTGACTTGAGATCCTCTTCCAATATAATGCTAACAACAGTCTGTGACAAGCTGAACATCAATCCACAAAATTATCTCGTCCACATAGTACAACTTGACAGAACTAAAGTAGAGGTCTTAGGGGAAATTAATTCTATCAGCATTAGACTTTCATCAAATCCCAAAGTTTTTCAAATAATAGATATTTTGGTTGTTGACATTTTTGAATTTTACGGTCTAATTCTAAGTAGAGATTGGTCTGAAAAACTCCAGGGATATTTTGCTACAGATTGGTCTCACATGTGGCTTCCTTACAATGGGAAGCCAAATAAAATTCGAGTTGACCGAGAAAAACACTTGAAACATACAGTGGTTGAATTTGAAGGTGATAATGAGCTAATAGCATTCAATAATAATATTATTGGGAATTATTCATCTGAATCATTTCTAGGGAATTTTAATGCACAAAAGTCTCCTTTTATAGACCATGCTATCATCTCACAGATTGAAAACATTTCACAAACAGATTCTTCCAAGTGAAAAACTTTTGTAAATAAACCAATAGTTAAATTTTTTTTTTGGACTTTGTACTTTGATGGTTCCAAATCTAATGACAGTGCAGGATTTGGTTGTGTTTTAATCAACCCAGTAGGAGAAAAGACCATGTCATCTTACAGGTTAGAATTTGAATGTACAAATAATACTGCAGAATATGAGGTGTTAATATAAGGATTATATAAAGCGATTGGCCTCAATATCAAATATTTGCAAGTTTTTGTAGACTTATAAATTATCATTAAAAAAGTGAGAAATACTATCCATTGCCTTTTTGGACGTCTTAGACATTATAAATAATTAGTCCAAGATATTATATCTCATTTTTTTGCATTAAATATTTCTCTCGTACCAAGACTACAACACGCTAGTGTTGATTTGTTAGCGAATGTTGCATCAAAACTCATACCATATGAGGAATTTAGTCCTGATAGATTCTATATTGAATTAGTTTTTAGACCATCCATTCCTAATAATGTCACAAATTGGCGAGTCTTCAATGATGACTATGATATTGTGAATTTTCTAACATCAGAAGGGTCATACGATGACCAAATCATAAATGAAAATGAGCATGACATGCAGTTAGAACAGAACTTTGAAATGAAAATGAAATGCCCAAAGTTGTAGTCAAATTGGCAGATTTGTATGATCTCAAATACATATTTAAAAATGTAACTAATGCCAAAATTCAAAGTTCAACTATAAAATTTGAATTAATAAACCTTGGAAATGATGAGTAACCTCAGAATGTCAATGTAGGTCTAGACATTTCCTCTAATGAAAGATTAGCAATTATTCCACTGTTGAAGAAATATAAAAGTATCTTTGCTTGGGATTATTCTCATCTCAAAACTTATGATACCTTTGTTATACAACACACCATACCCATGATCTCTAATGATAGACCAGTGCAACAGAAACTAAGGAAAATTCATCCAAACCTTGAAAATCAAATCAAATCAGAGCTTAATAAACTTCTTAAGGCCAAAATCATATGTCATGTTAGGCATTCAAAATGGGTATCAAATTTAGTGCTTGTTCGAAAAAAGAATGGTGATATTCGTATATGCATAGATTATAGAAATTTTAATAAAGCATGTCAGAAAGACAATTTTCCACTGCCAACCATGGAACAAGTACTGTAGTCAGTAGTTGGTTCTGAGCTCACGTCTTTTCTTGATGGATTTCCAGGATATAACCAAATCCTATTTCATCCAAATGATAGATTGAAAACCACATTCAGAACTAAATGGGGAACATATGCTTGTCAAAAAATGCCTTTTGGTTTGATTAATGAAGGCACCACATTTCAAAGAGCTATGGATATAGTCTTTAAAGTACTCATTAAAAAATAATTTGCTATTTACTTGGATGATATCACTGTTTATTCCAAGAAAAGAAGAAACCACGTGAACGACCTTAAACAGATCTTTGAATGATGAATGAAATATGGGATCTCGATAAATCCAAAGAAGCCTTATTTTTCCTTAAGCGAAGGTAAGATTTTAGGATTCATCATGTCAAAAAAGGGTATTTATATTGATCCAGAAAGAGTTAAGGAAATTGAAAAAAAAACTTTACCCCATAATAAGAAATCAATACAGCCTTTCCTTGGACAAATAAATTTTGTAAAAAGGTTTGTCCCTAAATTTTCACAAATATTTTACCTTTACAGAATATGATTAAGAAAAATTTGGTTTTCAAATGGGGTCACAATGAAAATGAAGCCTTTGACTTAATCAAACAAGTTGTTATTAACTCTCCATCCCTGAAAACTCCCAATTTTTCTAATCATTTTTTTTATACACATTTGCATCAGAAACAGCGTACGATGTCGTTTTAGCACATCTCAATGATCAACAAATAGAAGAACCCATCTCATTTTTTAGTTCGAATCTACAAGGTGCCAAATTAAATTAATCTGTTGTGGAAAAGCAATCAGTTGTTGTCTTCAAGTCAATAAAACATTTCAGACCATTTCTCCTCAAAACTCATACTAAAATCATAGTTCCATTTTCAACGGTGAGGCAATTACTGATGCAAAGAGAAGTAGGAGAAAAAAGAGAAAACTGGGTAACTGCAATATAATAATATGATGTTGAAATTAGACCAACTAAAATTGTTAGAGGTCAAGGCTTTTGCAGAATGTTAACACGATCATCCAACTTACCAGAAGAAGAAAATTCAGGTGATGACATTAAAATATCTTAAGCATGCCTCAACGATACTAAATCTCAATATGTTGATCTCAATTTTTATTTAAAAAATGGATATGCCCTATGAAACTCAGTTACAAAAAGAAAAGAGCTTTGATACTGAAAGAAAAGCAATATCAAATGATTAATGATGTTTTATTCAGAAAAAATTATGATTCTATTTTACTAAGATGCCTTGAAAATTCTGAGGCAGAAAAGGTTTTGTAGGAACTTCATGATGGATTGGTTGCTGGACATTTCAGAGGAGAACAACAGCACATAAAATCCTACATGCTAGCTATTACTCGCCAACCTTGTTCAAAGATACACATGAATATGTAAGGAAATGAAAAATCTCTCAAACTGCTACTAGAAGACAAAGGAAATCTGCATTCCCATTACATCCAGTCAATATTGAACAACCATTTGAGCATTGGGGAATGGACATAATAGGTGTGATCGTTCCTCACTCTTCAAAGCAACATAGATATATCCTTACGACAACTGATTACTTTACTAAATGGGTGGAAGAAATTCCACTAAAGGTAACCAATTCTGAGAATATTATCGAATTTATTGATCAATTTATCATTACCAGATTTGGATCACCAACTTCCTTCATGCTTGACAATGCATCGTATTTCTCAGGCAATGCTATGAAATAATTTGCTCTCAAAATAGATTGAAAATCATCCTTAACTCTATAAAATTTCATCCAAAACTTTTAATGAGGCAATGATTCTCCCTATCCAGTAAAATTTTCTCTTTTTAGAATGTAATCCTAAATAATGTATTAAATCTTAAAAGATAAGAGGTCTCATCAAGAGCCTGCTTACCATATTCATAGGGAAATAATATGACTGACATTACCACTACTCAAATAAAAACAGGGTAATGGATTGAGATTATCTTAATCAAAAGACAAGGGGTCTCATCATGAACGAGCTTGTTCAGTTGAATTACAACCAATGAATGGCATTGTCACTATTTGGCCACCACACCAAGGCAATGGCTTTTAAGTAATAAAAAGAAGAGCTATTTAAAAAACAAGAAAAATTACATTATTGTGGATTTATCTTTAAAAATTACATTCTTACATGGATGGGACACATAATAATTGTTGGTTAAAATGTAACCCTATTGAGGCTATACACGCCTACTGGCAGCAGAGGCTTTACCTATGACAAATGAGTTTAGTTAAAAATCTATTCTACAAAATCCTACTACTTTATCTTTAATTTTAGTAATGACCGATATAGACATAGGGAATATCATCTTTAAGAGGATATCAAATGAATTATAATTTGGAGAGTTTGTTTTATTATTCAGAGAAATGTTACTTATTTAATTTTTCATCCAATTTTTGTTTTTTGAACTATTTTTGTTATGAAATTTTTAGGAATTTCAAAATTATCAGAGAGAACTGATTCATCGAGTGAATCGCCAATTGTTTTACTATTCAACAACCCCCCCCCCCTTTTTCATTTTTATAATAATCAATATTGTAATAATAAATGGGGACTCTTTAAAATTTTTCAGCAAAAAGCTAGCAAGTAAGAGTTTTTCCCTTTAAAAAGTGTTAAAGCATTAAGTCACTTAAGACTAAGCGCTTTTCGCTTAGATCGCATAAGCCAAAGGTAACACAAATAAATCATTAGTCGGAATCTGCAATAAAGCGATCAATAAAACCCTTTTTAAGATTAAGTGTTGTGTGGTGCTCTTTATAAAGGCCTAGAAATATTTCTAAAAATTCATGAAGCTCTTAAAGTATACTTCGTAAAAGGAAAAAGTCGATCAAATTGAACATCGCAAATCGCAAAGAATGAAATAAACTTCGAAATACCATAACTCTAATCTTGTGATCTTGCGATAATGTGACATGGAAAATCTTGCAATCTTGCGATACTGCGATATGGCAAATCTTGCCATCCTGTGATCTTGCGATAACGCGATATTGCGACGTTGCGAAATATTACGATTATGAACCAGCGATATTGCGATATTGCGATTTTTTGATATTGTGATTTATCGCAATCACAAAATCAACATTACACTTAAATGTTATCATTTCGAAATATCATTCGGGTTTTCAGTGTGATGTTTTTACAAGACCATAAAAGAATCACACAAAGGCCATAATAGGTAATTAATAGAAATAAATTGCATTTACTATTTTAAAGGCTCGAGGAGATTTGTATCTATTTACTCGTGCTTGTAATAAAATTCCCGTCCTTACCGAATTTATTGTTTTAATTAAACCTCTACTATTATCTCTACTTTATGCTCATTTTGATTTCTCTATTGTTCAATCTCAGGGAATAACACTCAGAGATGACGAAGAAAGGAAAAAAGATAGCAGAGCCTTCTGCATCCGAGGATTCAGAAATCCAGCCTCTCTTAAGTGATACTATATGCAACAAATATGGTAGAGCTACGTCGTGGGAAGCCATGTATAATTTGCTAGAGGATGAAAATCCAAAGGTGTTGATAATCAGAGCAACGGATGATGCTAAAGTCTCATCTGAAGCTTCCTATTTTGAAGCAACCTGTTCTTTCTTACATAGAATAGCTACAAGACCTAAAATCCTTCCATATATAGATATGGTGAAGTTGATTATTGACAATGTAGATATCTCAGACAAGACATTCAAGAATTTAAGACAAGAGGTCATGGGGTCATTTTTTGCAGACAATTTGTGCAGAATGTATCATATGCCAGAACCTCAAAAGGCCTATGATAGAGCTTTCATCGAGGAGTTCGCAAAATAGAATGAACACCGTATAGATGCCATACAGACTTGGAGATCTGGATCCATAAAATTCAAACGAGATAAAACTGGTATGTACCCAATTGCACCTCTGTCGGTTCCACATAGTTATGTAGCTGTTATGATGTGTAGGCTTTTTGGGAAAGATGATAGTACCAAGTTTTCTATGGAATGGATTATATTAATAGATCTAGATTTCAACTCCATGGTTATAAATTGGGGTAACATTTTATCTGACAATTTGGTTATGGCTATCAGATAGTATAGACAGTATAGAGTTGTCTCAACTCGGTTCATCCCTCCATTTTTTATGAGTGCTTATGTGATGGATGCCATTTATTTCTATACAAAATTTGCTAATATGGGTTGGAATTAGACTCTCAAAGACCCTACTCCTATCCATGTGTATCATAATATTTTATGGGAATCTCAATTGTGTCCCCATTTTTATAATATTTTCCAAATTATTATGTTTCCCATCTATCAAACTATTTTTTATACAAAAGCCCCCACGCTTTCAAAAGAAGAAAAGATAGATATTTTATCAGTGGCAGGATGGTTTGGTGAAGAAACTTTTAATTATATTAGAGTTTTTGGGATTATTTTTGCTCCCTATGTTCTTCTTTATTATGTTCTAGATAAGTTGTTGGAGAGAGAAATTGCATAACAAACAGTAGGGGAAGGTCTTACCAAAACCCTAAAATACGCGAAGAAATCGATTTGGCCAACTTTTCCGGTACAATGTGGTTCTTTTTCCTTGTTTGATTTTGGACATGCAGTTAAAGACGTGCAGAATATTACATGCTTGAATTTGGTTACGATGACAGGGAGACAATATGATCCCAACCAATTTTCTCAAGACTTTAGTGTTTTGATTAAAATTAGAGAGTTCATGCATGAGATAGATGATTTTGATGACCTATTTGAAAAGGTCGAGACTTTCTCACAGGTCTTGAGTTTTGTGTCAATCAAATTAACTCCAGTAGACCTCAATCATTTTCATATTTACAAAAACAAAAGATTGACAAGGGTTCCATTAGACCTATTATAGATTGAGGAAACAAGAGAACCTACTCCCAAGATAAGTTTAAAAGAAAATTCCGATCACAATTCTAATCAAGAATCACCAGAGAAATCAAGTCAAGGTTCAAAACTTTCTGAGCATCAATCTCAAAATCAAGGAGAAGACCCTAAGGAAGTTTTTGAAAAGGCTACAAAGATAAATAATGGAGAAACAACCAAAGAAACCTTGGCTGAAGAACAATTGGACATTAATTATATATAGGATCAGACACAGAAAATCATAATAGATGACATGGATAAAGAATGGGAGAAGTTCAAAGAAAATCTCCAACTACCATGACCAACAGACACGGGAATTGAAGGAACTTCTGATTTTTAAACTCCTAAACAAACCTTACAAGTTGTAAATTCAGAAGTAGATGTTGAAATCATCCCGGCCCTCCCAACGTCACAAATTGTTTTGAGAATTGAAGAGATACCCCCTTTAGATATATTTTATAGTAAAACACACAAATCAGTGGTAAGAAGATAGAGAAATAAAATAAATCTTGGTTTATCAGCAATAGCTCCATAGAATGAATCAATGGAGGTTGTCTGGAAAGACAACCCCATTGATCTATCAGAAAATTTTACAAGATTGTCACAATTCGCAGGTGCTTATGCAACAACTAAAATCGATAAGGTAGTAGAAGTTAGTCTTCTACTTAAATATAAATATGCAAGAATTCGGTTGTTAGAGCAAAAAATTGAACAGGAAAGGCAGAATGTCAATAAGAAAACATAGCTGCAGATGATACAATATGAGAAATGTTTTGAGCAAATGAAGTTACAACACCAGGCAAGAATTGTAGAAAAGGATACACAGATTTAGCTAATACAAAATGAAGTACATAAAGTCAGAAATCAGCATTAGACAGAAGAATTAATCAAAGAAACACTTGAGCTAAATACTCAATTGTCAAAATAGAAAGAAATATTTTGTTAAAGAATCTCAATGATCAAACCATATTGTGAAACAAGCGATACATTAGTCCATCAAATGGTTGATCAAAGATTGGAATATGAATAATTTGATAAGAATATCTAGAGTTTATCTCCTGGCAAGAATCTAAGGAAGGAAGAAAAGATGATTTGTTGAAGATTGAAGAATCTCACAGAGATTTTATATTTACAGATTTGTATATGAAATTGAAGCAAGTAGAAAGGGCAACAACTAGAGTAGATGATATAGCAACTAACATAATTGAAGTTGTGAATGAAAACCTTTATAATATTAATTTGATTAAAGAATGCAAGCCTGGATTTTTCCCAGATATCGAAAAATTAGAGGGACAGTGGAGGGAAACCTCCAAAAATCAAATTGAATTAGTTAAGAAGCTATCAAAGCTTGATCATGAATCTTATTGGAAGTTTCTAGTAAAACCATACAGTCAAGGGATGGCTTTATGTTGTCTAACGAATTCCACTCAAAAGATGGTGCCACCTCTCACCGATGTTGTATTCACGAGACAACTAAGATCGAAAGTCGGCCAACCATCCCAAGTGAAGCTAATGTTGGATATCTGTGAACTGAAATTATCAATGGAAAGGAAGGATCGTTCAACCTAATCAAGCACGTCATTATATTTCTTTTTAGTTTTTATCTTTTATTTTCAATATTCTGAGGAAGGTTGTTTGAAACCTCCTCAACTGTTTATGTAATATTCTATTTTTGATACATATGTAATATTATTTAAACCTCTCTCGTGCATATAGAAATGGGTCCAGGATTTTATCAAAAACACTTTGCAAAAGCTTGCATTTATGTACTTTTGTGAATCTTTTGATGAAATACATGGAACAAGATCTTGATTTTCTTGAATATTGAAGCATACTCTACTGAATTTGAATTTTTGTACTCTTAGAGTATTTGATTGAAAAGAAGAGAATGTCAACGTTGCTAATTTCATGAATATAACCTCTCATATATGGTACTATTATCTTTACGATTGATTTCTATTTATGATTTATCAATAAATTTCTTTATATTGTATTGTATATGAGATTTGGATTATAGTTTTTCATTAAATCACTATTGCATGATGTTTCAGTTGTAATTCCCTGTTGAGTATATAATCAATCAATATATGTGATATAGTTTCACAATGATTTTGCCTAATGATTTAGTCAAAAAAAATATCTTTAAACAGTTTCATATCTTTTAGCAATTGAATGATTTTTATTATCTTTTTCTTTAAGATATCTTTGTAGATCACATAAGTTAACTTATTCCCAGGTATAGATTAAGTTAAATATTAGATTAAATAGATGCATGTGTTTTTTACTTAAATAGATCATTTCCATTAATTTGAAATCATTTTCCATATCACCTTGTATCAAACCCATCATCATCGTATCAATTCTTTGCTGGGAAACTTGTCCCATTATCCCCAGTCGGAGCCATTATACCAAACAAAAAAGGAGCTGCTATTAAGGTCCAGACCGGGTGGTTATTCCCCTTGTTTTTGCAACAGAATTATGGGGCTTCAACAAGATGTTAACATCAGAGAATAAATCTAACATAGAATCCTTGATCTGGAATCCTGCAATCTGGGCATCGACATAGAATTCCCTTCTATTCCTCCTCTTATTTCGATGAACCCTTCTGTAGAGCCTCTTAGGAAATTTTGTAGAGATAAGTCCCTTCGAGAGCTCTCCATCCTTAACAACAATCTTGAGTTTCTTTTGCAACTAGCCTAACATCTGCTCATCGTTCATAATTTTCAAAAATAATTTAAACAATTGCATCACATGTTGGGGCATGTCTTGTGAGAATCTCAAACTCCTCAAATTTGATTTTTATAGTCATTCTAATTATGGGTTATGGGGTGGCGTCAAATTCTTAAAAATTCTATTGCATCCCTATAATACTCCTTCTACTAGTTAGAGTCATAAGATCTCTTACGTGATGCAAGTATGATCACCGTTGGTTGTTCAGAGACACTCAAGTCTACTCCAGTTCTCTTTCCTCCTCTAGTAACTATACTAATATTCGACATTGGTATTGGGTTAGGCTCCTGAGGCTATGCATTAATTATTTTTTCTCCTCTTTGTTGATCACGCTCCTCCCACCTAGCGATCAACTCAGAACAATCCTTTGTTGCATGTGTGTTTACTGTGCATTGAGAACACCAAGGCCGTCTAGGCAGTGGACAGTCACGAGAAACATGTCCTTCCTTATCATAGTTGTAGCAATATATTAGACCTCTCCCTCCAATTCTGCCCCCCCTTGTTCCTCCGGTCCACCTCCTCGCCCTTGAGAAGTTTCGTTCACTCTAAATGCATAACGATCAAGTTGGTTAGCCAAAACATCCAGAGCTCTACACTGGTCTGTGTGATGATTTGGGGACCCGCAAAATTCACAGAAAACATATTTGGAACATTTTAATATTTATGTGAGATAGGAGAGAGGCGGGGAAGGTGTCCATACATATGGCATATTTCACAATACTCAATCGATGATGTATTTTTTGATTGGGGAAAGCATGGAATTGAGTGTGACCTTAATATAAGCCATTTGTTCCAACTTGCACAACTACAAAAGTAGAAAAGGGTGGAGTTATACCCAATGGTATGGAGGATACTCTCGGACCTCTCAGTCTCAGGCACTCCATAGAATGATGTCCTTCAACATGGAAATTGGTACAACACACCTGAAGAAGTACAGGTCGTGCAACATGCATATCTTTTAACTTTTTTGTCAGGTCAACAATCTGATGTTATAATCCAATTAGGGTAGGACCATTGGAAACATATCCTCCTTTATGCTCATGTGGATACCCTTCCATGGCTTCAATCCACGTGGATTTCTCAAGTGCATATTGCAACGTATCGGTCTTCTGTTGAGTTAGAGGTGTCCGAGTTAATGGTAACAAGGCCTCAATAAACCAATCTCCCTGGTGATTGGGACCAATAGGATAACTTAATTTTCCAATAACATCTTTGAATCTCTACAACCTCTCCCATGCATTTTTCCCTTCATTTTTTTTAATATCCCACAACCCATACAATCCTTTGTTATTTTTATGTGAAGTCTTGAAGTCCTGAACAAATTATCATTGAACCTCATAAATAGTAGGATTTTTATGCATAGAGGATAATTTAATAAACCACATGAGTGCCCTTTCTCTCAAGGTAGCCTTAAATTCAATAAGCTTATTAGCATCAAGAATTTGTCTAGCCCTCCAAATTGTTTTGCACAAATACCAGTATTGTTCAACATCTACATTCCCTTGTCCTGAAAATTCAGGTTATCGAGTGAATGAACCTGCTATGTTACTGACCATATGAGTATAAACCCCTATGAACCAAGTTTTGAATACCCGGAAGAACCCGATTACAAACTACTAGCACCACTACAATTTCCTGTTATATATGTTCTATAAACCTTCTGAACTTTTATGAATTTCGCGCTTTGAAATAAAATAAGCATGGTCTTGACAAGGTAGTAAGGGGAAGTCAGGGAATGTGATACCTGTGTTATTGGGAAATGAAGTATCACTTAAAATGGACTCATCGTCTTCGTAAAATATTTTCCTCATAAAAAAATGTATTTCTTCATCAGGAAGAATATCTTGGTTCACTATTCCAATTGTAGGTCTTGTTTGATTTGGTGTCTTTACTCCTTTTGTTACATGTGGACTTACACTACTTTCTTCTATTTGTTTCGCAATAGGGGTTCTAGCACCTCAAATTTGGACAAAACTTACATTGTCACTCCCCCTCCATTCATCGCAAATCCAAGCTACTTGACCCTCCTATCTGCACCCTTGGACTACTCCACATCTCCCCTATTCAGTGTAATTCCCTTTGTCTCCTTCAGACTTCATGTAAATTTTTCTCCCACCATTCATCATTTATTTGGGCATTATTTTGTGCCCTCAAATATCGATCCCTCCGAAAATCATTTACATCCATCGCAACAACATATTCATCTTTTGGAACCAAGTATAATCGCCTCCCTGAATCCTACCCCCAATACTTAAAGTGTTAAGCTTCCATATTTTGTCCCTGAAATGACAGTAAATTTTATTCCACCATCAAAAATTTAATCTAGAGGGGGATTTCCTTTAGCAACCTTCCCTGCAACTTGTACATAAAAACACCCTCAACTTTGGAAAATGATAAATTATCTTTTGTAATGAATTCAGTAATATAACTCTCTAGGGTTATTTCTACCTAGAAATCAACATATCTTGTCAATTTTGTATCCAACCTATGTAGATTAGCTAAATTAGCCATAGTCCAGGTACGGGGAGATCCACTGTGATTCCCAGTTCCTCCCTTTATCTACAGTTGGCGAAACCAATTGTGAAGTTATTCAAGGAACTTACACCATTATATTTTGTACTGATCGCTTCCAATTTCAGCATACAAAACATCCTCTTTTACCCACTCTAACTTCTTCTATAATAACTGCACCAACAGGAGAACGAATCAATCAAATTTCTCATGCCACAAATCTTGAAGATATCCTCTAATGATCCTCGATACCATGGTCTAGACCCCCTGAGAATAATCAGGGTCCTAGCAACAAAACCATTTGTTGGCTTAAAATTTCAACAAAGGTTGACCTTTAGTTCGGACACAGGGTGCCAACAAAAGAATCTATTGTAGTCCAAAATTACGTCAACATTTTCACCTCACTTAAGAAGAAAGAGAGGTGTCTCACCCGAGGCATGTCGAGGCTTAGAAAAGTAAGGTATCAGCTTGGCATCAAAGATCAGCACAATAGATAATCCATTTCATGTAGTCATATTACAAGTCTCTCATCTGCAATCATATAATACATAGAAATAACAGATCTGAAACATAAATATAAAGAGAAAAGAACATTTTGACTCATACTAAATAGTTTTTTTTAAAAAGGCCAATCATTCCATCATAGTTCAAGCACACAGAAATTTCCCGCAACTCCATTTCATTAACAAAGTGATCATTACATCATTTCATCATATCTAGCTTTCTCACAAGAAAAATTGCCAATCGTTGTTGGATCAGATTACACCATAGAATTCAGAGAGAGAGAGATAGATAGTGAACATCATGGAGTTCCTCAAACAACATAGCAGCAACATTTTGGCAAAGACTCTTGATCTCTCTTTTCCACCATATTCCCTTCAAATTTATAGATCTTTCTTGCTTACTATGATCCTTATCGCCTTGGGTTCATTCAAGCTTCATCGCGTTTATTCTTCCTTGGCGTCCCCTACAAAGCTCCACCTTGACTTCTCTTTTGTAAACTCATCTTTCTTTGGCAGCGTTTGCGAACTCTGCCTTAACTACTCTTTTTGTTTCCTTTGTGCATCTTTTTCCAGTCATCCTCGGTGTCTAGTTATTCTTGAATTATTCATTTCCCTTTCTTCAGTGGCCTCTTGCACAATCATTTTCATGTCAAAACTTGGTCAAAATTTTCCCAAAATTTTGTTCCCAAAAATTAAGGACCCAACATGATGCACGTCATGGCGTGGTGGATCATGACATTGAAGGGATAATCAAGCGAAGGGTGGGACAACCATGTCTCTCCCCTTGATTGAGCATGGTGATGGTAGTGGATCTTTCCTCCTCAACACATTTATTATGTTCTTCACCCCATCCAAGGTTTTGATATTTCAATATTTTTTTTTTCTAAGTGTAACTAATTCTATTATGTATAAGGAAACTAGTACAATTCAGACACAGTGTCAGCTATGGAAGCCTGAACACTGTGTATAAACGTCAAGCTGATCACAGAGTACTTGGACTGCCCATATCGGGAAACCAGTCCTCTTAAACAACAAGTCTTAACCGCCCTCATAAGGGAAACCGGTTTGAAAAACTTAGAAACTGTAAAAACATAGAAATAAAAACAACTGTTCATAGACCACTGTGTTAGCTGGCCAGCCCAACAATGAAAACTGACATGAACTATGAAACTGAACCAAAAAACCTGGAGCGCAGTGATGGAGCTAGTCATGAGTTGGAGACGGTGGTTCTTCAATGATTCTGCAGCCAAAATGCTCTCGACTGTCCTCCTTGCTAGAGTCGCTTGTGTCCATGCCTCCCAGAGTTGCTTCCATGTTTTTCTGCTGCTCCTGTGGACTGAGAGGAGAAGTGACCGGTGCAGCAGCGCTTATGGTTCCAGAACCCGGAGTGAAGAACGCAGAGGCTGGTGTAGGGGGAGGGTAGTTGGGAATTTCCTCCCTCAGAGTGACGGAAATGAGAGCTGTGAGGACAGAATTGGAAGCGGTGGGATAGAATTTAAGCTCCGCATGCTGCGAGGACTATCTGAAGGTAGGCTGAAGAGGGGCAGGGGGGACAATCCGAGAGGAGTTGCCACCATGGACAGGAACCTGAGAGGGAGGGGGCAAGGCGGCGGCTCCAGGAGCTGAAGCCAATTCGCTAGCACGACGACGCCCTCGACCTTTTCCACCGCGCAAAAACTGAGAAGGGTCTGGAGTCTCATCAGAAGAGAAAGTGCTGGGTGGAGGACGACTGTCACCTCGGCTGAGGCCACGTCGGGCCCTCATTCTCTCACGAAGGCGCGGCATTGCCGAACAGAAACCACTGGGGCGAGCAGGAACGAAAGGAGGAACAGAATGGTCCAGGGGAGCAGTGAAATTGACAGCGGGCTGAGCGAGACAGAAGAAACCAGGAGAGGCAGAGAAAGCAGACGAGAGATCACCACTGAGGATCGCACTTCCTCTGAACATAGAATTATAATGACAGTGGGAGCTTTGAGTGTAATGAATACCTGGAACCGGCTCGAAGCAAGCCTGCAAGGAACAGCGCCGCCCTGTCGACGTTTTCACGTTGGCATCAAGCGAGCCAGAATTGCAGATTCCAAGCAACGGGGTGGGCGATCTCACCGCACCCGAGACCTCCTCTGTATCGTTTAACTGAGCCATCGGATAATGCAACACCGCCATAACCTCCTCCGGGTTGAGCCGACCAAGGTGGGTAGCCATCGCGCGAATGGAGTCATTAATTGCAGAGTTATGACATATACCGGGAGCCATGTGGGCTGCCCAGGTCCTTTGCATGGGGAAAGGCGCGGGGTGGCGCTCCCCCTCCGGAACCTTAATCAGCCGGATCCGGCATTTGATATTTCAATATTATGTAATAAAAAGGAAAATAAATAAATTTCCATAACATTTAAACCTCAAACTCAGTCTACATCAATTATGATTTTTTATTTTTTTCATTTGATATAATTTATGCATTCTCAAAGGAAACATTTTAAGCATTTATCTTATTTCAGAGATGGTATACAAGAAAAACCAAAACTCGTAAAAGCATTAATCTTTGTCAATAATATATTAATTGAAAATTCAACTTTTTTTTGTTTCTTTTTTCTTGATGCAAGAAATCAACCTCCCTCTCAACACGAGGGCTAGAGTAAGATTGTTGGCACTAGGCCAACTGATAAGTATACTTACTTAAGAGTTCACAAGGCTCAAAGCCAATACAACAATATTCATAGGCAAAAATTCAATATAAACATATTTAGGAAGGAATTATAGCTCATAATGTGACTAGCAAGGATTTGAACCTCGGTGGGGAAGATAATAGTCATTCCACCCAACCACCCAGTATAATCCCAATTGGTTGATTGAAAATTCAACATGTCCCTCAGAAGAATTGAATTTATATAGGGAGAATAACACTTCTCTCCACCATCAAAACTAAATTCAAATAACATTAAATATATTTAAATAATAATAAACTCTATGTGATTATGTCATATTATTTCCCTCAAACTTTATTATGATACATTAGTTAAATGGCATACTTTAAAAATATTTAGATTTAATATTTAGTACATATATTCTATATACATTAGTTAAATGGCATACTTTAAACACATTTAGATTTAATATTTAGTACAGATATTCTATATACCTATGTGTATAAATAAAATGAACATATAGTGGGTTTATTAATTTTAATTTTTGCTATTATTTTAAGAATTAAAAATATGAATTTATTTTTCCTGGGGGGCAGCTCAATTGGTTAATTCGAAGTTTGTGAAATCGTGGAAAAAAGGCAACCCAGGTTCAAACCCCCCTTGAAGTGACCCAGTTTATGGCAAGGAGGACATGTTGTAAACCCCCAAATGTTTACTAGTAGTCATGTTGCTTGAAATACTCTTCTTTTTTCAAAAGAAAAAACATATTGTTCATATTGCATAAGAAATAAAAAATTACAATTCCTTGGCCACATAGCAGCACACCTAATAACTTAAAAAACTGGGCTGAGAATAAAATCCAAATATATCATAGACCTTAAACATATCTTGAAGCTTAACTAAGTCCTATTAGAATAGGATTAAAAAGATTTAAGGACAAAACAGACTACACATTACCATGAGATGGCTTTGAGATGGAAACTAACACAACATCTAATAACAAAGCTTATTTGGATAAGATATCCACCATGGCATTATTTTCCTTGTATGTATGAATAACTTGCACATCATCATATTTCTCATGGAGCTGGATGATTTTCCTTTGACACGATTCTAAATAAAGGACCCTTAAGTCAAATTTTCCATTGAACTAGTCCACAAGGAATTTTTAATCCTCATACAATCTGAATACCTTTACTTGATTCCAAAGGGAAATCCTCATGGCACACCACACAGCAAGGAGTTTGACTATAAAAATTGTGCCTTGGCCAATACCTATTTGCAATTAATCATCAGATTATGGGGGAAGAAAATGACTATACCCCCACCACAAACATCTTTAGACTAGTTCCTTCAAAGAATCCCCATACTATAGCATTCGATAGCTCCACATCTCTGGTAATCCTAATATTATTCCCTTTTAGCAGTTTCACTTGCTCAAGATAAGACGATCTTGCATTATGTATAGTAACTTCAGAGAAAACGACATAGTATTCAAATAGATAGTCATTTATTCCTAGCCAAATTACCCACAATACAAATATTAGAAGGAATTTATTGGAACGGGGAATAAATATTTGATTCCAAGTCCAAAGATACTCTTTAACTGAGTTTCCATTCCACCATGCATCAACGTTAAAAAAAGAGAAAATCACCTTCCAAACATATATTACAAAAGGACAACGAATAAATAAATGAGCAATAGACTCCTCATTAATCTGAGATATAACACAAAATGCAGGACCTACCCATTCTCACTTAACAAGAATATCCCAAGTCAATATTTTTCCTTCCAACAACAACTAAAGGAACAACCCAATTTAAGGGGGGCTTGCACCTTCCATACTATTATATGCCACCATTTTGAAGAAGCAAGAGGACTATCTTGAATCAATGCATCGTATCCAAATCTAGTTGTTATAATTCCACTTTTTTTATTCTTAGACAACATGATGATGTCTTGATCCTCTTAGTTAATTACAATACCACCTTACCCAAATTTGATTCAAACGAGCTCCATTCACCTGCATGAACATGAGAAAGGCCTAAATCTTGAGCTTAAATCCACTCTTGACTATTTGAAGCTACATCTACTGAGCAGGGGCTCAGTTTTATGCTTAACAATCAAAATTCTCACGATGGCTCGAAACCTGAACGGTCGCGTAGTGCTCATCGTTCTGAATCTGGCACACTTTGCTTCGCACAAAATGGAGTCCGTATGCTCCCAGAAATGAGTTATGTTCACTTTGCTAAACAGGAATTTTTTTTTAAAAAAAGGACAGAGAGGTGCCCAATAAACAATCCGTACTGCTAATGTGGCATGCTAGCTGGGCACGGTCAAATTTTTTTCATCTTCCTCCAGTGAATGATGAAATACCAAGTGGCAGCATGGTATTGGCTCAGAAATTTTGGTTGTGTGGTAAATTTTTATTGGTTTGAAAGCGGGCCAATTGGGTGAGGACATGTGGTGTAGCTTGGGGACGCCACGTGCCCCCCCGCCCCCCCATGGTTGTATAGTGGATCAAATTTTTTGTTTGGAGTCAGGCGGAGGCGCCCGGATTCGACCCCGTGACCTCCCACAAGCCAGCGCCATGAGTTTCTGTTCTACCACACGATGATTCTTAACATATAATTGTTTCCACATATATTTAAGTTTTGCAATGTATTATGGTGGGGGGAGAGGGGGCCAGCCCACAAATCATGCGAATAGGCCTCATAACCACCAGTGGGGGCTAATCCAAAGCCTGGAGTTTAACACGCTAAACCCATATTAATTATCATTTATCCATATTTAATTAAAACTAAATTGGATTAGCACTAAGCGCCAATTAAAGCGTTAAACGAGCTTAATTAATTTAAATGCGCTTAATTATATTTAAACGGGATTAAGTTGGCAGACTACCAATTTCAGAGGAAACTGCCATATTAATTCCAACTAGCCGAATTTAGCTCCGGTTAGCTAAATTTAGGCCTAAAGTTAAGGAGAAAATGTAAATGTTCATAACTTTTGGAGTTTTCGACCAAATCAGGTGCAGAAAGATGCTAGATAACCATTTTTGGGCATTTTGGTCTCATTGTTGCAGGTTTCAGGAGAAAAAGAGCATTGTAAATAGGTAAATTTGTCAATTTGAGCATAATATAGAGGCCCGAGCCATGGAAGTTGGACCAAGGAGATGTAGCCCAGGAGGGGTGAACTCCTGCATCAAATACCTGCATTGATGTGTTGTATGGTGATGTACCATACTTTATTTTCTATTGTTCAGCCTTTGTTTTTATGTTAAATTGTTCATTAAATTTACATGAAAAACACTCATGAGACTTGATAATTTGCAAGAGAACTTGAACCCTTAAGCACACATAAGACATTGAATTTAGAATTTTAAAGAGTAATTAGCACAACAATATTAACATACTCCATTCAGATCATCTTATACCCACCTAGCAATATCAATGAAATTAATATATAATCTGAATGATTTAAAAACTCCACCAACCTATCAGATAGTTTATGGTGACCATTGCATCCTATCCATGGGTCACAACCTAAAGAACTTTAGCCCCATTCCCAATCATCGACAAAAGCCATTTCTCCAAAGCTTGCAGACCACTTACCAAATTCCTCCAAATCAAAGAACCTCCCCTAGCCACTTTTGGCTCTTGCTTGAGCCAATCTATAACCGACATGGATTTCCAATATTTCACCCTCATTAACAGGCTCCGCAAACTATTGTGGAAAAGCATATGCCAATAGCTCTTGGTTACAAGAGCTAGTCCAAATTTCTCCATATTATGTAAGCCCCAACCCCCAATGACTTCAAAAGTGCCAGATTGTGCCAAGACACCAGAGTCTTTCTTCTCCCTCGCTTCTTGTCATTCCAAAGGAAATGAATACATAAGTTTTAGATAACACCTAAAATACATTTAGGATTTTTTCTTAAAGCCAACCAAAAGATCGAGATTTATTTCAAGACAAATTTGATTAAAATCATACAGCGTCCTAACAAAAGCCATCGATTGCACCAATGAAAAATGTGTTTTTCTACCTTTTTAACAAGTCAATACCAATTTGTGGCTCGATAATTGTTAGGCTTTAAGAAAAAACCAAGATATTTAAAGCTATTATTTAATGAACCAAACTTGAGAGGAAAGATTTATTAGATCAAATTCACTTGGGCTTCATCCACGATGTTGCGAAAACAAGATGATTTGTCTAGGCTAACCTCCATGCCCGGTGTTGCACAAAAACAATGCAAAGTACCCTTGAAGCTTTGTCATTCCTCAACCGTCCCCAAGCTTAAGAACGAAATATCATTTACAAATAAAGTGTGAGTTATCACCATCTCCTAACCCAAGTCTACTCCTTTAATTCTATCCTCTGATTTTGCCTCCATGATTAATTAAGTCAATCATTCAATGATGAGTAAAAATAAAGAAAAGGAGATAAGGGACGACCTTGATGAATGCCATGTGAAGCTTTGAAAAACTTTGATGGCTCACCATTAGCCAGAATAACATAATTGGTTGATCTCACATAGCCCACTATCTTGGAAACCATAACAAACTTCAAACCAATCTGAAGCGAGACCAACCTGAGAAAGGACCATTCCACTTTATCATAAGCTTTCCTTAGGTCAACCTTCATCACAATAGCTAGAATATTTATGCATTTAATGGAGTGCATGGCTTCTTGAGCCAACGCAATAACATCATGAATTTGTCTTTCAAATGAAAAACCAAATTGGGCCAAACACATAGTTTCCTTAGGTTCTAGGAAAACTAGTTCGTAACAAACAAACAAAAATAATTATAAAACCAAAAAAACAATTTCAAATTAGATTAAAGAAAAATCCCTTGCCCAAATTATTATAATATCTAACAATAATGTCATATATAAAATTAAATATTATCAACATCATCATTTAAAAAAAACATTGATATTTTTTTTTAAATAAATTAAAATATATTAAATTTCTTTAAAAAATAAATAAATAAATAAATATATTATTAATTTAAAATGCTTAATATCATCCGTTTTTATATTGTTATATTTTAATGCCTCGTAGTGTTTTAATATCAATCCGCTTATGTTTCTTCTATTCATAATATAATGCTAAACTAAGTGTAATATTACTACTAAATTGTATTTACATCATACACTATAATTTTAATTATTATTTAATTTAGTTTTGCATACGTATAATGATGTTTGCTTAACATGGGTCAAAACAATGTTAATTATGATACGTATAATGATATTCTCGTTTAATCTGGGTCAAAACAATGTTAATTATTTTCATAAAGTAGGGTTTATCCTCAAAGAACGGTTGTTATATGAAATCGGTCGTTACGTGTAACATTGCTTAAGTTAAAATATTATGCGGAGGGGTTTGTCTTGTATTTATAATTTAATTTAAAATATTGTTAATTAAAAATTAGTATTTATCAAGTGTTAAGAGGGATCAAATTTTTTTGTGTAAAATTTTCTTTTAATGTAAAAATTTAGGAAATGTTTGTATCTCAAGAGATTTGATCTCTCTCAGCGTTTGATAGATCCGGGGTTAAGATGAATTTAGGTTGGTTTTAGTCATATGTGGCCACACAAAATTTGTTGAACATCTAATTATTCTGATCATTGTAAATATGCTAAGTATGTCCTAGATTAATCTAGTCATTTTAATTTTAAATTTGTTGAGTTCTCTGAGTGAGATGATAGAAAATGTGAATAATAAGAATGTAGTTAATTACAAATACTCTTCATTATGATCAATCTCCAACTATTTTCTTCTATTGTCCTTATTGTCACACATGTTAGTTTCGTCATCTTTTCATATTGATCATATGAAAAAGGTAGTTGAAATTGTATACCATTCAAATCTTTAACTCGAGCTATTATAGTAAACGTCATATCTTGTCTCTCTTAGTCTCCCATATTAATATTAGTTTTCTCTAACGTCAATCATTGTGACTTATGGAGTCTTAAGCCCCGAGTTTCAATGATAGTTGTTTTCTATTACCTCGTTTGAATGCAAAGTGACTAACAATGTTGAATGATGGAAAATGAGAATAATAAGAAAGCAGTCAATTACAATTAGTTTATGGTTTCAAGAATCAAACATTTTAATTAACATGGAGAATCAGGTATTTTATTTAAAATTGAATTATTGTAACATACAAATCAATGCATGTTGTCAATAGTTTTTTTGTTCTTACGCTGAAAGCAATGCACATTATTAATCTAGCTACTTTGAAATTGATGATGATGATTAAATTCCACTAAGACCAATGAGGCCTATCGGACCTTAATAAAAGAGATTAATTGAGACTTTTTATATTTTATTTCTATGATCAAAGAGAAGGGAAAGAAGTGTTCCTACATCACTATTGTTATCCTGACTGAACAAGTCAAGAAGTTTGGTAGTGTGGCAAATGTTTTGGAAATGAGAACGGATGTGAGTAAGAATCATACAATCCAGGAGAAAGTGCTTTCCATCTTCAAACCTTTTAGTATCACAAAGTTGACGGGTTCTTTCTTCCCAGGGTGTTTTGGGAATGGATCAACGCCCGGTCTCACGGTGAAGCTCATGGGATTTAATTCTTATCTTTGAAATGTTCATTTTCTTCTTAGCACTGGTCAAGACAAAGAGATAGTTGTAGTTAGCAAGAGTGTGGTTGATCACCTCCTTATAATACCTTAGCTTCATTTTCACCTCTAGCCCTTTATCATCCCAAAATTTGTCCTTAAATTTGGAAGTAATAGTATTTTTAATATTATCGTTACTCTCTGAGATGATGTGGTCAAGATAAATCCCCTCTACAGACAGAGGTGATCTCTCTAGCCCTAGAGTGGGTGTAGCAACACAAGATTATTTCTAATGCAAAGCTCTCTTAACTAACATTTACAATGCGACGAGAAAACAGACCAAAGTACCTTTTTCCCAACGATACGCTTGAGTCCGTTGATGATGACCTTGATCCATGATCCTCGTAGGCCCGCTCCCTACTACTGATGGAATGCGAATATCTATGGATTATTAAGAGGAAACAACAAATGTTACAATACATAATAATCGTAAACATTAGCTATCTAGCAGATCAAGGAGTACCTGAATATTTCCATAAACAAGTATACAAATATAGAAAGCAAACATCAGATGTAATTATTGATAAATATAAAATGAGAGCTTACAACCCAGGACTTGATGTTGGAGGTGTCCTTTGGTGAAAATTTGAGTCCTTCACCGAATCTCAAAAGCATTCCTTCTCCCGAACCCTTAGGTGTTATCACAATGCTAGGATGCAAGGGAATGAGAGTTCGGATGGGTCTGAAAATGACCAACCAAACTATAAAATTGTAGGAATGAGGGATATGAATTTATAGGAAAGGAGAAGAGGTTTTGAGCCCATGAAAGGAGGAGGAAGGTCCACTTTCTAAGGGATAGACCCCCATGGATGAGATCAAAGCTCTAAAATCATAGAGCTCAACCTTATCATCACCATTTAACAACCAACTCGTTGCCCGTGAACTTCTAGAAGTCAAAGCTTCTCCTCCATTTGAGGAAACACTGTCAGAAAGGGGATCAGCGCTGTTTTCCAAGAAATAAGGGCACTCACAGGGCTAAGCCATAATTGTGAATATGACATCAGCGCGATCATGGCACCAGGAAAAGTGTTGACCCAAGAAACTAGGAATTTGACCAAGTTTCTTCAGTAATATTCCAAGGCAGTTTTCTTTGGATCTTCAGGGGATGTCTATAACATATTTCTTGATGGTGGAAACATTGCATAGGATCTGTCATGAGGCATTTCAATATCAGGGCCGGGAAAATGAGCATGGTGACAAATTACTATGTAAGAGATGCCCCCTAAAGCATGAAGGCAGAACAGGGAGTGATGGCTGAAATGCTTTATGAACGAAGGCAAAGAATGCAAACCACCTACGGAAAACCTGCCAAATCAAACATTTTACAATATATTACATCTCTGGTATGAATATGCCTAACCACATGACTCTGCACTAGGCATCAGATAACACATGAACCCACGCCATGGTTGCAGTCATCTGTCTAAAGAGATCGTAGAAATGGATCTGCGGCATGGACGCATCCATCCGTATAGATAGGATCATGTATACATTCATGAAAACTGAATGACTTCCTGCAACCAAGATAAAAAATCAGATGTGACCCAGGGTCTTCACCGCAATCTCAATCAACCCAATGTAGGAATCTAGCCATGCGAATAAATGAGTTGGTGTCGAACATGGCAGAAAACACGTGATTACTAGTCAATGATGATAAATGTTAACAGGCACAAGAGAGACTGCCAATAATGACGATGGAACTCAAGGTACAACAACACAATATACAAGTGTGAATGAATGTGTTGAAGTCAAACACTTGCAGAATCATTCGATCAAAGCCCAATGATATGAACTTGTCGTCGAACAAAAAGAACTTGCCATTGAGGCATGCAATCTCAAAGGTACTGAAAGAAGTTTCTAAATCACCTTCTTAGATAATGAGCTGAAGTTGATAGGAAATGATTCGTCGAAGGAGGGCCCTGATGATTCCCACATCATCGACATGAAACAACATATATCTTAAGATGATATGAGTGATGCAGGATTGTAACATAGGAGGTCAAATAAGTAGAGGATGTTTGAAAAAAAGGATTTCTTTTGAACATATTGGTGACACAACTCTGGAGTGTGGCTGCATTTGACTCAAATAGGATCAGAGGTCATGTTGAAAAAATTGGGTAATGAAATGAGAGGCAAACGGATTTCCCAAACCCATGGAAGCAAAGTGACAAATGTAGGATGTCTCCAACCCGACACGAACTACAAATGAGTGTCATGTTCAAGAGCTCCAAGCTGCCCAAAATACACATAGGATGTTCACTTTCAATTTTCCCCAGTTATTGCTAACGAGTACCTCTTTATTTTTATATCCAATGTGAAGAGGATAGCATATGTTGATCGTGTAAGTTCATTATTCGAATGAATCCATCCTAGTAAGTTTAATGAGCCCTAGGAAGGAGGAACTCGGTCTCGTCATGGTGACAAGTCTTTCGTCGTTTAATATTTAACGAGTCCAACAAAAGGTAACTCAATGAATTTTCATGTTTAAGGGGTTTGAAAAGAAACAAAAAGGAAACTCCATAATGTCCCTTTTCGTAAGTCATCTCTAGAATACGAAAAGGTAGAAAACAATACCCGAGAGAACCTCTTGACCATGTTCGATGAAGGTATTCATTTTTAGTAAATAGTAAATCTCAGCCTGAAAAATGGGTAAACGTATAGCGAGATCACGTCAATTCATTCACTTTAACGAGTTCAAAATGACATCAAAAATATTTTCATTTTTTGAGAGTCAAAAAAGAGTTGAAAGTTGACCCGAGGGGGGTTCCTTTTTTGTAAATGTTTAACGAGCCCGAAAAGGAGATAAAATACAACTAGTTTGCATCATAAAAATTCATCAACAATGTTGAAGTCCTATACTGCACAAAAACAGAAAACATCACGTATATTGAGGAAAAATAATAAATATTCACGAAATTTTTTCAAAAATCTATAAATAGACCAAAAAACAAATTCATTTTCAGCTTTCTATTTTGAGAAGAGCATTTTGTCCATTTTCCCTCCGAATTTCAAATCAATGGTGCGACTGATCCAGGACACCATTCGTTGATCCGTCAGCATCAAGTAAGAGCTCTAAGACTCCTTTTCATTTTGATTCCATTCATTTTTCATTTTGTTTCATAAATAGGGAGATTGGGGGTAGGATTTCAAGTTTTAAAATCGCCTGCAACTAGCTTGATTTTGAGCTATCAAGGTCGCGTTGGTCACGTTTATCCCATTAGCGCAGCGCGCCACCGACGCCGAATTAATTCAAACAGTCGTGCTGGCCACAGGAAGGATTTTAAAACAATAAATCCACCCATATCTATGGATAATTTATAAAAGTACTCCAATGAAAGCTCCTAAAATTCCATTTCAACATGTTTTGTAGGTGTTTTCCTCAGAGATGCCAATCGAATGGAAAGAATGAGGCCATGAGGTGGAAGACCACCAATATTTGTAGGATCAAAATTGCATCAATGCATTGCACAATTACGAGTTGTTGAAATTCTTTCAAACATTCGGGTTGAGAGATCAGCTGGAGCTACTACAATACTTGATTAGAATATGGGATGTGGATTGACAGTTATTTGTCATTGGGGACCAAGAGTTGGAACTAGATGTGATGGACAACTATTTCATCATTGGATTTTCCAAGAGATGGGAGAGGATCCAACTTTCCAGAGCTCGCACTGGAGGTGAGAGTACCAGCATGATCATCTAGAGATATTGTCATGGGGCTCGAAAAACAGAGAGTGGGAAGGTAGATATTTCTTCCATGAGAGTGCTTCCCCTACGCACTATTCTACATTGCATTACTAAAGTGGTAGGATCCTAGGAATTGCATGAGGCAATGAAGTCTCAGTTCCAATACGCGGTGGAATGCTTAGCCCCAACAATGTTAAACTGGTCTGAGGGATTACTGGCCAACATGAAGAGCCAGTTAACCAAGTGCAAGACAAGGAGACTGAAACAATTCAGGTATGGGTCCATTCTGGTGACCTTATTTCTAGAGAGAGTACCCCTGTTTTGGTACTAGTGACTAGAGATCCATGATCCAACCCCAAGGGAACCAAGGCTGATGAGATGGTGCGACATTATGCCCCAATATGGTGGGGGCCAACAGATGCATTTCCCCACAGCCTTTTTCAGCTAGTTGCGACATCAAATTATTGTGGTTGAGGACTACGCATATTATGGCATTGACTTTAGAGGAGATGTGGGTCTTCTTGTTTTCACCAAAATAGGACCCTGATAGGTTGCTGATCAGACTACCTCAGTGTAACTATTCCAAACCAACCTCTTAGTTGAGGCTTAGCCTCCTCAACCTGAGAGGGCTCTCTCAAGGGTTTATGATATTGATTAATGGTAATATAAATGGCTAACTCTATCTTGGTTTTGTGTGTTTGTAGGTTGAAAGATGAAGGCTTGCTACCATTGGGCTATGGAGTCAATAAGTCAGTAGATTTAGTGGCAAGGTTTTTGGACATGGAAGCTGAGGCAAATGGAGTTTCTAAACAAATATAATTCACTCAAGAACATAGGTCAACACAGTAATTCCATTACTAAAGGAAGTCAGAGCATAGGGTTATGAATTATGAGTAATAGAAATGGAATCTATTGCTAATGGTTCAAAGGTAATTTACTCACAAAATGCAGAAAAACACAGTCATCTCATTACTAAAGGAAGTTAGAGCACATGGTTGTGAATTCTGAGTAATAGCAAATAAGATCTACTGTTAAACACAATAATTTCATTACTAAAGGAAGTCATAGCACATGATTGTGAATTCTGAGTAATAGCAATGAAATTTACTGCTAGGGTTTCAAAGGTAGTTTACTCACAAGATATAGAAAAAACACAGTCATCCCATTACTAAAGGAATTCAAAGCATAATATTATGAATTCTGAGTAATAGCAATAATATCTACTGCAAATGATTCAAAGTAACATATAAATCAATAAAATATTAACCCCATGAGAACTCAGATCTGTTTAGGAAAACCTCTCTGCGTTACTTATTATCTTTCATAGCATAAAGCAACAGCTGGGCCAAAAATTCTTCAACCCTTCCACTTGTACAAAAATTAATTCCTTGAAAGAGTGTAGAGAGAGCTGACGTGTCTGCGCTGTGAAAATATCAGTTGTTTTCGTAGTGCAGTAACTATGTCTTTGTAAACATCTCTTAACATCCACTTTCTTCTACTTTAACATCTGGAACTTAATTTGTGAACCCTTTCCATCCTCTATCAACATCAAAACTTCAAAAAACAGATGTTTTACCTCTTGAAACCTCAACAAAATGCTCAAAACTGCACCTACAGTAGTTTCGTAGCACGCTACGAAACTGCGATGTATGTCATCTACAGCAGTTTTTTCACAATTCTCAAAATTTAAGAGTATTTACACCTATTAATGATTTCCATGATGTCAATATACCTTAACAATCAAATCAATCAACTTTTAAATTTCCTAAAAAAGTGATGTCGTTGTTTATGACAAAACTGACTTATAATTTGTCACTTACTACCCTGTTTTTATTTGAAAACATAGGTGTTGAGACACAGCTTTTATCTTCTCAACCATAATTTATTTTGCAAAACTGAAGGAGGATTTTGGATATCATGATTTCTTGAACAAAAACCTATCTTGGTTTTTTGAAATACCTCTCCTACTGCCCAGAAACTGTCTTTGAACAACCTGTATAAAACTGGAAAATCCTGATTTCTAAAAATATGGCTTCAAAGAAAGCCTTTTATCTCCTAACTGGTAACACTTGTAAAAAAAGTGAGATAGGTTATTGTATATGGAGATTTTATGAAGAGAAACCTCCTTCATAATTCCAAAATAATTTTTCATGTGGCCAGAAACGGATCTTGAAAAAGACTTTTAAAACGAGAAAAAAAGAATTTTTTTTTTTTTTTCTCTCAATGACTTTCAGCAGTTTCGTAGCGCAAGTTAAAACATCAATTTCTCCCACCTCATAATGAAGTTGAAGAAATTTAAAGAGGTTATTGTATGTCAGTATGTAAGGAAGAAAAACCACTTTCAAGTTTCAAAAATGAGTTTTCAGTTGCTCAAGAACCCCTCTGGAAGTTGACTGCCTAAAGCAGAAAAACAAGGTTTTTTCATCCATTTTGTAGCGCCCTACGAAAACAAAGTTTTCGTAGCACAAATCACTTTTTCTGAATTAACTGCGCTACAAAAATGTGGATTCCTATCATGATTGCAAAATTTGACCCTAAACCTTAATGGAATGACTTCTAAATGGATGAAACCATGGAATAAGGTTTTTAAACTTTGTTTGGAAATGAAAATGAGACTTTTGAGACTCTAACCCTATCAGCTATCCTTTAAAGCATGAAATGACCTAACACCTATCTAAGACCATGACTAAAACAAGGTTAACTTTCAGATTTTATTGATCATGGAGTGGACATAGAAGACTTCATTTGAACTTGTAATATGACCTATCCTTTATCAATGACTTAAAATGACTTCTAAACCTCCTTGAAATCATGACCAAAAGTAGAGTTGACACAATGATGCCTTGAAAATTTAGGGTGTGATAACACTTCCTATTCCACCAGGCACACAATCGAACGATGTAGGTAAAACTATTTTTTAACATTTTTTACTTTTTGAATTTTTTTGTTATGTATTCTGAAACATAAACTTATGATGTTTGTATAGATATGGGTCCTCAGATACCGCCTGGTATGTCACCAATTGCGTGGAGGGTAGCCTGCCCATCAGAGGATGCTCTTTATGAGGAGGGAGCAAATATACTATCCGACTTGGAGAAGAACTTGGTTGGCATTACGAGAGGCATTCCAGAGTATGCTACGTTCGATGAGATTCCTATGCGCCTTTAGAGGTGATCCGAATGGAAAATGGCATCAACCCATGGTATTCATATACCCATCTTATCCATCCACCCATGGAATTTACCCATGGTATTGTAAATGGAATCAACCCATGGTATTCATCCACCCATGATATTTATTCACCCATGGTATTGTAAGTGACCCATGGTATTCATCCACACATGGGATTTACCCATGGTATTGTAAGTGGTATCTACCCATGGTATTGGCCTATGGTATCTACACATGATATTGTAACTCAAAAAAGGTTATAAATAACAAGCATCAGTTTATAAAAGGACAGATTTTCCACCACAATGTAGCTTCTAAAGTTATTCACTGTTTTAATAAAACAAGTTTCTTTGTGGTTTTATTTTCTTTATGTTCTCTCTTTTTTCTGGCATTGTAATTTTGTAATCTTGTCAAATATTTCAACTTTTTAGATCTTGGGGGCCTTCCCCCAAGATCCGAGGGGGCCTCCCCCCAAGATCCGAATTAGTGGTATCAGATCAGGTTATGAATCCATGGGAATGAGGGTTCGAAACATATTTCAGTTTCAATTTTTGGCAGCAATCTTCAGCAAACTCCATGAATTTCTTGGGCGGCAATTTTGAAGATCAGATATGAAAATTTTGGTGAAAAATTTACAAACTATAAGACCAGATCTAGATTCCTTGCAAAAAAACACCCAAATTAAAAAAAAAAATCAGCCTAATTGGAGTTCGGATGAGGGAGATATCGCTGATTCTAAATCAACAATGTTGCGGAAATTGTTCTGACGACAATTCGTGGACGACGGCTCTCCTGTCATTTTTTGCAGTTTTCATTATGAAATTTCAGAGAAATGGATATAGATCTGAGCTCTCCTTCAAAAAATCACCCAATTTCAAAAAAAAAAATCGATCGAATCGGAGTCCGGATGTGGGAGTTATTGTTGATTTAAAATCAGCTATTTTTTTTAGAAATGTTGTGACGACGAGACAGTTCCAGCGTGAATCTGAGAGTCTACAGTCTCCAGATAGCGGTTTAAAACACATGAGAAGATGTAGAATGATCATTCCATTTCCAAAAATAGGTTATAATAAATATTATGAGTTATATTGACCGAGTTATTCTCATTTTAAATCTGGAGCGGCATTTGAAGCAGGTTCCCTTTGGAGACGTTCCCTCCCACCCCGCTTTAGTAGGCACCTGCTTCACATTCATCAGTTTCAGCATAGCACTATCCGGTTTGGGTTATTTTTTATTAAAACAGAGAATAAATATAGAAGCTACATTATGGCGGACAATTTGTCCTTTTACAAAGTGAGGTTTGCTATTTATAGTCTTTTTTTGAGTTACAATACCATGTGTAGATACCATAGGTGGATACCATGGGTCAAAACCATAGGTCAATACCATGGGTAGATACCACTTACAATGCCATGGGTAAATTCCATGTGTAGATGAATACCATGTGTGGATACATACCATGGGTCAATGACATTTACAATACCATGGGTAAATTCCATGGGTGGATGGATAACATGGGTAGATGAATACCATGGGTGGATGTCATTTTCCATTCGGATCATTCCTCCCTTCTTAAGAAGCAATGGTCTCCACTGTGTGAAGTTCCCTCCTAAGAAGCCTTTGTTGAATATGAAGAGACACTAAAGAGAAGGGTTTTGTGTAGTTACCCCATAACCGTGATGAACAAAGATCCGAGGATAGAGATACCATGTAATGCTTGTGACCAACTGTGATATTGACAGTGTGCGGCCTAGAAAATGGACTTCGATGAAGTGTGGGTTTGTGGATGAACCAAAACCATGACAAATGAAGATCCGAGGATAGAGATACCCTGTAATGCTTGTGACCAACTGTGTGACTAACAGTGTGCGGCCTAGCAAATGGACTTCGATGAAAACTATTTGTGCGGTTGACCCATAACCGTGATGCTGATTTTTGATGAAGTAACAGGTGCCTACATAGCTTGGGGTGGGAGGGAACATCTCTAAATAACCCAAACCAAATTCTGCTATGATGAAACTGATGAATGTGAAGCAGGTGCCTACTAAAGCGGGGTGGGAGGGCACGTCTCCAAAGGGAACCCGCTCCGAATGCTGATCCAGATTTAAAATGAGCATAACTCGATCAATATAACTCAGAATATTTATTATAACCTATTTTTGGAAATGGAATGATCATTCTACATCTTCTGCTATGTTTGAAACCACTATCTGGAGACTCTAGACTCTCAGATTAGCACTGGAACTGTCTCGCCATCACAAAATTTCTGAAAAAATAGTTGATTTTAAATCAACGATAACTTCCACATCCGGACTCCGATTCGACTGATTTTTTTTTTAACTTGGCTAATTTTTAAAGAGGAGCTCATATCTATATCCATTTCTCTAAAATTTTGTGCTGAAAACTGTGAAAAATGATAGGAGAGCCGCCGTCCATGAATTGTCGTCAGAAAAATTGCTTCAACATTGCTGATTTTGAATCAGTGATATCTCCCTCATCCGAACTCCAATTTCGCTGATTTTTTTTTTAAATTTGAATATTTTTTCGCAAGGAATCTAGATCTGGTATTTTTTTTAATAAATTTTTCACCAAAATTTTCAGATCTGATCTGAAAAATCGCCACCCAAAAAAATTCATGGATTTTGCTAAAGATTGCTACAAAACATTAAAACTGCAATATGTTTCAAACCCTCATTCCCATGGAGGTGTAACCTAAATCTGATACCACTGATCTAGATCTTTGGGGGAGACCCCCAAGATCTAATAAAATTTAAATGGATCTAACAAGATCTGCAAAATTAGAATGCCAGAAAAAAGAGAGAACACAAAGAAAATAAAACCACAAATAAACTTGTTTTATTAAAACAGAGAAACTTGTTTTATTAAAACAGAGAATAACTATAGAAGCTACATTTTGGCGCACAATCTGTCTTTTTACAAATTCAGGCTTGTTATTTATAGCCTTTTTTTGAATTACAATACCATGTGTAGATACCATAGGTGGATACCATGGGTCAAAACCATAGGTAGATACCACTTACAATACCATGGGTAAATTCCATGTGTGGATGAATACCATGTGTGGATACATACCATGGGTCAATGAAATTTATAATACCATGGGTAAATTCCATGGTGGGATGGAATACCATGGGTGGGTAGGGCTCCCTTGCATGGCTACAGCAGATGGACAAAGTCATGAAGGAATACGAGAACATTTTCTCCTCACTCATAGAGGTTCCTCTACACTGTCAGGACAAGCAATCCATTTATCTAACTCCCAATGCACCACCGCATGATGTTGCCATACATCCTACAACTACACATACAAAATCCAAACATGTACTGTTTGAGGCTGATAAAGAAACCAAATTTACTAAATGCATCCAGCATGTCCACCCGCAGGTCCATGACATCTTCAACACATTTAATACTTAGTTCAACAGAATTTGCCTCATCTCATGGAGGATCTCAACGCAATGGGGATCATTTCATTCGGATCAAGAGGCATATAGCCAGAGTTTCGGGCAGACTGCGTCGATTACTCTGGCGAGTGATTCGAGCAGTCACCTGCTATCATGAGCATCATGTGGGCAGATAACAACATTATTTTTACATTTTTGTACTAATGTAATCTCAGAGAGCCATTTTTGTAACAAAACACTTATTTTTTGAGATTTTGGATGTAACACACTTGACAGACTGATATATATGTATATACACATATGCATGTTTCTACGGCTACTTGTTTATCATGATGATGTCTTGATTTTTACATATTGCGCAAATGTCTATCTAATATGGTTTTCTAATGTATATGTTAATGTATTTAAATGTCTTATAATATGTCGATATATGATGAAATCAAAATGTCTTTCCAATCATTTAACACACAAATACATATGAAAAATTTGAGGATTTTGCATAGAATAATGACCATTTAATTGTAACACAACGAGTTGTGAATCTAACTTAACAACCAAATATATAATCCCAAGATCAATGGCAGTCGATAATAGTTAGATCACCGCACTATATTCGGAAATATTGTTAGTTGTTCTACCCAAACAAATACATTGTAAATTAATCAACTCTCCATCAGGGGCAAAGAGCGCCCATGTTGTGGAAGATAGGTTTTGTTTGCTATGGGAAGTGTCATCAGTAAAACCAATGTAATAATTTGAAGACATCTAAAAACCAAGTGGAACACAAGGTGAGAAGAGGAAACATGTCTGCAAGGAAAATAATCACACCAAAAATCAAATCAAAACACACTAATGTACAAAGTATCACACTTATGATTAAGCGTAATATCTTTTCAGATAGAGTTCAGAAATGAACTCAAACGAATGATTTCTGTTATGATTGACAGAAACAGACCCATAGTTCTACCGTTGATACTGGGTGTAGGAATTACCTCAGCCAATCTTGTGAGAAAATTCACAACAACAGTGAAGTGCCCATGCCCGCTGGCCGAGGAAGGGTTACAAAGCATGGAAATAATTCCCCCAAGAGCATGTGACCAAACGATAAGAACATGGTCGAACGAAGTGGGTGGGTCATGCTTTTTTAGGAAAGAAGTGTAAATCTTGAGCTCATGGGGAGAACAAGAAACCCAGAAAAATACATTCTCAACAATCACATAGAAGTCAAACGGAATGGTCTGAGTAATATTTCCCATGTTCCCTTTGGATAGCACTTCATGAATCAAGGTCGGATTATGAAGTGGGTTAGTCGGTACTGGCAAAGCATGGGATTCCAGACAGGTGGAGATGTCACCTGGGATTGGGAGAAATGAGGAATGATGATTTACATCATCCCACAGAGTTTCTTCGAGAGACATTACCTCCATGATAAACTCGTCAGTGGAGAAAGTCTCATTCAAGGGACCATCAAATTCCCAAGAACCAAACCAAGGAGACTACACATAATTTTCCAGAGAGGAAACCAAATGATCGTTGGTTATGGATGTAGCCTCAAAATTCGTGAGAATACTTTGATACATTTTCTCAGTCGGTATTAGAGGCATAACATCACCAAAACTCTCAAGCTGGTCATGATTGGGAACAATCTATGGATCGCGACTAGACGAAATCATATTGACGAAGGCGACATTCAGAGGTGGGAGTGGAAAAACTCCCATAAGGGACGAGTCTTTGAATAGACCCGTCCCGATGTTCTCATAAGGAGTAGCAGTCTTCCCAACAAACTGAATGTCACCTACTAAATAATTAGAGGGGAATAAATCCAATTGATTGAAAGTCATAATCTTTCCTTGATGAGGAAAACAGAGGACACAAAAAAGGGTGGAGGCCACACAAACTATAGCATTTGGACAGCTACGTCGAAGAAGGATATTATAGTTCAAGTTGGTGTCAACCACTTCAACTTCCATGGTTACCGAACAGGATGGGAAATGCCTTGAGAATACCATACAGCTGAGAACCTCTATCGTCAAAATCTTCCAAGGTATTCGAGGAGTGACTCAATAGGGGAGAGTCGATGGATTTCCAGAATGTGACAGACATGATGCAGGTCGAAGCGCCTTCATCAATGATAGTTTGATGAATATTATTTCCCATGATGGTAAATTGGATCAGAAAAGATACCTGAGATGGGAGGCAAGGAACGAAATTCTCAAGATCGAAGGTAATAAGTAGAATTTTCGGGATCAATCCCCCCAATAGCAGAGAGCAGTGCCTTCCGTTGCGATGGGCACGAATTAAGGACCTCCAAAGCTGACATCCCTGAAGGCACTTGAGCTAGATCATCTACAATATTGTAGTGTTGTGCAGCTCTCGCATTCATATTATAAGATTATTTCCGAAGAACACCTTTTTGGGGTGGTCGGATAATGGATTCACTACTCGTTCTCTCAATCTGGAGAGGACTAGAGGTAGGGGCCGCAGAAGAGTAAGGGTGTTGTAACTTCTGATTCCACAAGAGCCTTGGACAGATTGGGGTAGTATTTCATTCTCGTGGTAATGGAAATATATTTTGTTCCAACCATGAAAATCTAAGAGCTTCCAGATGATTGATCTTGATCTACCATTTGCATCTGCTAAGAAGGGAAAGGTTCTTTCAAAATAGCCAAAGTCTTGGGTGCGCCCTTCAAAATACGGGAAACTTCAGCACGTCAAGGACAATCCTTGATGTAATGATCATCATCACATATCAAAAAAGGATATTTGGGCATACATGTTGAAGAATCTCCAGCGAATGACTTCTTTGAATCCTATTTAGGGTTTTCGGATTTAGACTTTCCTTTACCCTTCCTCTAACCTTTCGAGGATTTATCTGTTGTGGTAAATTGAACAAATTTTACCTTTGAGGTTTTACCAAGATTCTTTTGGTTATTGGAAGGAGTGGAGGGTGCAGTGGCAGTAGTGTATTTATATTTCGAAGAAATTTTAGGCACACTACTATCAGTATGAGCCACAATCCCAATAACACCATCCACCAGAGGCGTAATAGGAGACTGAGATGATGCAGGACCAGTCGAAGGTTGCGATGCATCAGGAAATAACTCATATAGATTCCCAGACTTGGAATAAACCAAATCAAGGTATTTAACTCTGGAAATGACCTCCTCTTCTGTGATACACCCACCCATGGCTAGATCTTTAGCAATCCTGGAAACGAATGATTTCGCAAACCATTTAGTCAACAGCTGATCAGGGATCTCAAATTTGATGAGGTGACGACGATGCCGCCATTCATGAATGTGATCTAAAATATGCATAGCAGTTGACTGTTCAATGAAGTGATAAGGTGGGTGTCGGTTTCATACCTGATAGGTAGTTGGAAGTGAGTGATCAAATCCATAGCCAAAGAATTAAAAACGAAGAAAATTCCTCTAGGGAGCTCAATATACCATATGGCCACAGTACCGGTCAAAGTACACTAGAAAAGATGAAGATGAATAGAATCTTCAACCCAATAACTATAGGATCACCACAAGTGATACGTAATTACGTGGGTTTTGGGGTCTTCCCCAGATTTGACTTCGTACTTTGGACAATCTCCTGGAATTTTAGTCAGAATTGGTGATCAATGAAGTTGATGTTGGAGGGGGTCATTTATGAGCTTTGACACATCCAACAATTCCAACATAGCCAGTAATTGCAAGGGCAGATGATGAGGTGAAAAATGTCGGGGGTTCCAACCTAATTGATAAGGATTCTGCCCCCAATAGGGTGGATTATGTCTTAGATATGTATACTGCCCCCATGGATGGTAAGGACCTTGCTACAGATATTGCTGGTAGGGACCTTGTTGGGGTTGTTGATAAGACCCCTATGGGATATAAGGTTCAGACCTTACTGGACATAGGATCCAGGGTAAGGTCCATGTTGAACATGAGGTCTATTTTGTGGTCCCTACTGAACGTAGGGTTCATCCTGTGGTCCCTTATAAACATAGGGTCTAGCCTGTGATCCTTGCTGAACATAGGGTCCAGCTTGAAGTCCTTATTGAGCCTGCTAGTACTAAGGAATCTGTTGATATTGAGCACCAGGCTAAGGCCCATATTAGGGTTGATATTACTAACCTTGAGTAAATGGATGGTATTGAGTATTAGGCCGATTAGGGAGAGGACCAGATTGACCCAGAAGGAGATTCAGACTAGCTTGTGTGTAAGAACCAAACTGAGAATTCGTCGCAACAGCACTCACCGAAGGCTGGGGCTATTGGATGTACTGCTAAGACACGTTTGATCGAGGAACATACTGATATTGTACATTCAGATCTTAAACATAAGGGACGTTAGGTTGCTAAACATACGAATACGCTAAGTTTGGTTTCTGGAGGGGTTGTTGAACCTAGGAATACTGAACGTGAGGTTTTCCTATCCTAGTAATAGATCCAGAACTTGGTTGGCCCCCACCCAAAAGGGGAGGCATGTAAATAGGGTTAGACTTTCCCCCAGGCATGGATGAAACCATGGATTTTCCACTTAGTGGTGGAACTACAGTAATCGTAGATGGCGAGTAGGGGATAGAGGATCCGATCAAAACTGTCATTTGACCAATAGTGACCGTAGGTCGAACAACAGGTTGAGATATGGCATCCATATTCAAAACGAATGGGCCGTAAGATGGAGGAATACTCGTTGACCAAATGAGATCCGGGAATAAATGTGTACCACAAGAAGCTCTAGAAATAAGGTTTCCCAAAGAGGTATAACCGTGCGGAAGCGTAGATGCAACCTGAATGAATGGTATTCCAGTCCCACTGCCTGAACCGTGATTTGTGTAACCAAACAACTCGATTTCGGAGGGAAACACAGATGAAGAAGCTTCTGGGATATAAGAGCCAGTGGTTTCCTGAAGAGCACCTTGAGGAGCACTCACAAAAGGAACATCATCATCGTTGGATGTCATTTCATCAGGAAATAATTGACCAGAAAGTAGAGCGATATGCTACTGGAGAAGCGTGAAAAGGGATTCCGAGATGATCAAAATTGCTACAAGGTTGTTGAGACGAGACCACAATCGGATTTTCTAGAAAGACCGAGAACTGTACAGATGGTTCAGGGCTTTCCGACTCAAAGTATTCCGATGTCATCCAAGGATAATCGTCATGTAGTGGTAAAATGAGATGGGTTGAGCATTGATGAAAATCCCTAGTTCAGTACCTTGCGCTTCAAGGGGCCCAACTGGAAACTGAGGGACCTTAAGAGGAGGTTCTTGAGATCCGTCAGAGGAGGGAAGAGGAAAATTCAAAGATTCATCCATGATGACCTTTCAAATTGAGATCAACGAAGGAAGAGGTGAACAAATTCACAATTTACCAACCAATAATGAGGTTGGAGAACTACATGGGTAAGATGATTTCATGGGAAATTATTTTTATAATTAACAAAAAATAAATAAAAAAGGGTGTGATAGGCATAAATTTTTACCAAGTATCTGTGAACTGCAATATACACCTTGGTGATAAATGATAGAAAAAATGACCGACAACTTAACATACAGCAGCCAATCTCCCCAATGTTATGTTCGGCGTATCATGTTTAAAAGTCGACCGACTCGGTTACCTATGGTAGGCTTGCAACCTAGTGGTGTCTCCCCAAATATATGCGACGTTACGTGGGAGTCCAGTCCATAGTAGCGTTTTCTAATGCGTAACCATTCGATGAGAGTGCCCCAAATATACTTATCATACATCAATATACTTCCATACGTGGGACGGGATATCACCCTCGGGCTGTAACACATACCGTTAGTGAGAGCTCCTACATTTTATGACACTGGAACACACCTCTAGCCTAGACCACTAAATTTTCTCGTTAGTTCCAATGCTCCTTAAGGTAAATTGGGTTCATTTTAAGTTGATCTTGATTAAAGTTTCAATTTCAAGACTCAAAACGATGTCACCTGAATCCTTATGAAGCCTAAACTATTTAGGGAAGAGATACAAGCAAAAGTGAAATCAATGTAACAACAATAATGCCCCCAAAACTAGCTCAAAACTACAAAATGAAATTCTTTTCAATCGAATTCACTTTTCCCAAACAAATGCAAATTATTGAAAACAAAAATACTTCTCTTTTCACTAAGATGCACAAAGAAAAAAAAAACTTTTTCACTTTGAAATGCAATCAAAAGAAAAACAAATGAGCAAAAGAAGAAATGAAAATCCTTTCACTTTTCTTTCAATCGAACAAAACAAAAAATCACTTTAAAGAATGCATGAATGATATGTTTTTCACTCTTCTTAAAATGATAAGGATGAGATAAATAAAAACTAAAATGAAAATTACTTTCAATTTCTTTTGAATTAGACAAAAGACACACTCTTTTGGACTTGTGAATCAAACAATTTGTAATCCTATGTTTGACACTAAGCCGAAGGTAAGATCAGAGATGCAGTGATGACCAGGGCATACAACAAATCACTTTGAATCAAGGCAAGAACAATGTGACAAAAGGGTGTTTGAAATGGTGAAAAATCTCCCAACTTACAAACAAATCAAAGAAACGAAAAGAATCTCTCAAAGAAAACAAGTAAGTCAAACACATAGCAAGGAGGTCACTAAGGTCCTATATAATTCCTTTAGGGGCCAGGACACACTGGAAAATCAAGGGGAAACTCTAAATTTTCCTAGGTCTGATATCAGGGCTTCTATGATAAGTAGAAAGGTGTTGAAAGGAAAATCAGCGCGGATGTAATATATAGAATAGCGCTGCCAGCGCTACTATGCAAACAGAAAGTGCGTTGGTCGCTAAAAAAAGAAAAATAAAAAAGAGTCTCAGAAAAACACCAAACCTGACACAGTGAAGTGACTATCAATCCTTACACAAGCTAATAGAGGCCTAAGCATGTTTATATTTTAGAAATCGGTGAAACTGATCCAAGATCAGTTTGGGGAAGGAAGACTAAGAGGATAAGATCCCCATCGAAGTCGTCAGTTCAGTTTTCAATATAAATACCCTCTGTGGACAAAGGTGGTCTCTCTAGCCCTAGAGTAGGTCTAGCAACACGATATTATTTCTAATGAAAATCCCTCTTAACTAACATTTACAATGCGATGAGAAAAGAGATAGAAGTACCTTTTTCCCAACGCTACGCTTGAGTCCGTTGATCATGACCTTGATCCACGATCCTTGTAGGCCCACTCCATGCTACTGATGGCGTGCAAATACCTGTGGATGATCAAGAGGCAACAAAAAATGTAATACAATACATAATAATCATAAACATTAGATATCTAGCATATCAAGGAGTACAAGAATATTTTCATAAACAAGTAGACAAATATAGAAAGAAAACTTCAGATGTTATTATTGATAAATATAAAGGAGAGCTTACAACCTAGGCCTTGATGTTGGAGGTGTCCTTTGGTGAAAATCTGAGTCCTTCACCGAAGCTCAAAATCATTCCTTCTCCCAAACACTTAGGCGTTATCACAATGCTAGGATGCAAGGGAACAACAGTTCAAACAAGTATGACATTGACCAACAAAGCTCTAAATTTGCAGGAACGAGAATTATGAATTTATAAGAAGGGAGAAGAGGTTGGAAGCCCATGAAAGGAGGAGGAAGGCCCATTTTCTAAGGGATGTACCCCCATGGATGAGATAAAAGCTCTAAAATCAAAGAGCTTGATCTTATCACCACCGTTTAACAACCAACTCGCCGCCCTTGAGCTTCTAGAGGTCGAAGCTTCTCCTCCAATTGAGGAAACACTACCAGAAAGGGGATCAACATGGTTTTCCAAGAAATAAGGGCGCTGACAGTGCTAAGCTATAACTGTGAATATGACATCAGCACGATCATGGCACCAGAAAAATCGTTGACCCAGGAAACTAGGAATTTGACCAAGTTTCTTCAGTAATCTTCCAAGGTATTTTTCTTTGGAAATTCAGGGGATGTCTATAACATATTTCTTGAGGGTGGAAACATTGCACAAGATCTGTCACAGGGAATTTCAGGATCAGGGACGCTAAAATGAGAATGGTGACAAATTTCTGTGTAATATATGATCTCTTCCTTTAACCTTCAATATTCGAGCCAATACTGGGCATCCTTGTGCCAACCCCATTTGAGCCAGAGGTGGGGGTTTTGGCTAGATTTAGAAGAAATTTTTGGTAACCCCTTGGTTTCCATGTTGTAAAGCATCTTCTTATACATCAGATAGTGAAACATAGAAATGATTTAAATGGGGGAAATGCTAGCTTCAGTCAAGATGATAGGATAGGAAGTATTACCTTTAATATTGAGGTTGTAGGTTATAATTTTTTTTTGGATCAGCTCGATCTTCCTCCCAAATTCTCTATATATACTACAACCCTAAAGCTCACATCCATATAAAATAACAGGGGTGACAAGAGTCTTAAAGAGAAACCTTTTCTACTCCAAACCCATAGATCAGTGGTCTTGCAATTGTTTTCAAGCTCATAATAAGCTTTCCAGTCATTATAACTGATCCCCTTCAATAACTAGTGGCAGAAAATATGTTAACTCAAGACTCAACATGTGGCTAAATGTTTTTTGTTTCTATTTTTTTTCTTTTTTCAACTCCAAAATTTAATTTACAAAATGATTTTATACAACAATTATGTAAACATCCCCCAAATGTGGGTGCTCACTAGGGATCCAACTAGCAGCCACATGGCCGCGCTATCGCCTAGCAGTCATCCTCGTCATGAGGAAGCACATGGCCCTGATGTGGTTATTAAAATCTGGGGCATGGGTGATATTAACTCTGTCAACCTTGAACCATATGTTGCGTACTCTCTGCACCTGGTGAGAATTAACTTTGTCCTCTGTGCATCCATTCCTCCATATGCGAATTTACTCCTCCTGTAGCCATATATGGACAATGGTGTTTTCTCTCATACATTCTCCTTTGGCCTTTATGTTATTCTTAGTCACGGTTATGTCCCCTCCTATGCCAATTATGCTCCTGCCAAGTTCCTACAACATCCCTTAGCCCGAACTACTCTTTGTCACGCAGCCTGTCCTCCTCCTCTGCCTCCTTCACATTCTTGCAGCTCTGCTTCAGCCATGCCTCGTCGCCACCGCATGCGGTGCTGCAGAGGTGGAGGTCGTGGCCTCCCATCCTGTCCTCCCATTCACGCCATGGATGGTATAATTGTGGACTTGTCTCTAAATCTGGTTGTGCCTGAGGTCCTGGATCCTCACAGCCTCTCCGCTCATTTGTCCATGCACCTCCCTCAAGCCTATTTCAGGCCCTCTGGCTCTCACTCTAGGAAATAGATGCCCAAATCCACCATGTCTCCTGTCTCCCTCAATATTTCACGCAAAATGATGGTTCTTCCAATTAATTTAACCGAGGACACCTCGAACAGTGATGGCAGTTGCAGCTCTGATGAAGACAACAAGGATTCTGAGACAGGTGCCTGCTCGACCTCCTCTCCGTCGTTGGATGCCCAGTTGTCCAAGCTCGAGGATGAAATATCCAAGTATAGGTACCTCATCGAGGAATAGTCACCTCAACCTCTATTGCAGGATGATAAGAAGCAGCCATATTAACATCTTGGTTCCCACTTGTCTCTTTTCTATGCTATGGTCTAGTTATGGTTTATTTTTCTTGAAGTTTTTTACACACTACATACTGATGTTTAAAGTTGGTTTCCCTATAAGGGCATCATTTTCTCTGATACATGGGCATGTTTCTTGGATTGGTTTCCCCTTCTGGGGCAACCCCTCTTTTGAATTTTTGAACTTGTTATTTCACTCTGGAATTGGCTAATGCAACAATTCTGGAGGATGACAAATGTATATCTTTGATTTGTATTTTATAATAGAAGTAGCCAAATTTATTATATACAAAAAAAAAAAATTATGTAAACATCATGAAACCAATAGTGACTAATAATTATATATACAACTCTACGCCAACCACCTCGACCTACACAAACCAAATGCACTCAAAGATAGATACATATATAATCAACGCTTGAGGGAATATAAAGTATTTCATTTATGACTTTCATTTATTGCATACTATATTAGTGTACAAGACTCAAGAAGATGCAAATATTTCGTTAGAACAAGTGAGCTTCCATTCACAACCATTCATTAAATTGTATGTTACATTTGTGTGCTCGTGTTCAACAAAATTGTCGGTATTGTCATTGATGTTATGCAATTAGGTCATCATGTGGGTTTTTGCAACTAAAACACAATCACATTCATAATGCAACTTATTATTGGTTTGATGCATATGAATCCATGCATGCCCATAATTATACATCTTCTAGGATAAAATCCTGTTATGCCACAACTCAGTCATGAACTTCACCTACTGCAAATAAAAAAGATAGAGTTAAATGCACTACAAAATATCATATTGTGTTGTGTGTGGTTGTAATTATGGTGTGTGAAAGCCAAATTATCATCCTAAATGTGTGGGTGATTTGGATTGGACCTGTAAGGAAAATGCAAAAGATTCAAATTCACAACCTCTATTTTCCTATCAATTTCAAGATGAAAGGTCGAAGATGTATCGAGGGAAATTTATAATAATTTTTGTATATATTTTGATGCTTGTACCTATAATCGATTGGAATCCTTGAAGTTATACATGCTAAGGGTTTTGATGTCAAGACATTTTTCCAAAACCCAGCTATTTTATGTCCCTTCAAAGAAACATAAGTATGGCAATGCCATCAATGTAGCGAGAGCCATGCTACACAACCATAAGCTCTAACTCAATAATTTTAAATTCATGACAATGTGTATAACCACTACGAATATCACACCAACTTTGTGCATTGTATTCAATCATATGGAAAGGTGATAGGAACAATACATTAGTTATGTATTATCTTTAAGATGACAATACATGCATCTGTTCCAAAAAAAAAAACCACACAATGTTAATGAATGAATTTAGGGAGAGAAAGGGTTACATAAAAGAATCGAAATGCCAATCTGATAGTCACTCAAACCAGTAGGAACCGTGGTTCATCCAAGGACAAGAAGAATCAATACCCTTCTCTAACATGCATGTAATATTTTTATATACAGCTGATCTACTATAACAAGACTAATAAATTTAGTATCAATCCCAAGGCTTTCAAAGTTTTAACCCTTCTACATGCAAAAAAAATATATACTCCATCATTTTTATGCTCCCTGTGAAGAAGGAAAACCAATTCATTTATATCCAAACCAACTGGGGTCCACCTTACTCACTCAAATGATTAATAAGTGGGCTTGATATAAGATCATTCATCCTCAAACTACCCATCACCCATTTTATAACCTGTTTATAGTCCCCCCCAAATTTGTAACTGTCCATTTTTTTTTTGTGGCCAATTCCGACTGAGATTTGAGGGCATCAAATTTCCTAATTATTGTGTCCCATCTGCAAACAATTTGAAATTTACACTTCCCCACTACCACAAGGTGTAGGATTAATCTATCTTTCACTATGAAAATATATCCAAGATACACATTATCAAAAATAATTTCAATCAAACTAGGCACAGGATTACTCTATCTTGCACCATGAAAATATATCAAAGCTAAACATTATCATCAAGAATTCCAAGAAAACTAGCCATTATATTCTAGGTAAAAGTTGGGCTTGGTGCAAGAAATATGCCTTACATGGAATTGTAAATCTTGTAACATTCCCCTCCCCACATTTACCCAATTTTACAAGCCCTATGGGTAAAGGTGAAGCAAAGTGCTACAATGACATGACCCAACCTCCTAGTTCCAGTTAAGGAAGTGGGGCCTACAACTGAGACTTATTGACCTTCCTCAGGAACCATAGATCACTCAAAGGTTGAAAAACTTACCCAGGTGACCAATCCTTGAGTTGGAGCCATTTTTCTCTGACCTAGACCTATAACTGCACCCTTGCCATTGCCTTCACGCAATTGTGAGCCTCCAACTGCACTCACAAGTCTTGCTCCATGTGGTTACCAACTCAGATCTCTAGTTCTGTGTCTACAGTCTTGAGCTCTGAGCCACCTTTCTAGGCTAACCTCCATAACACTTCCCAGAACTTCCAATAACTCTCCAGAATCATATTTCTCATAATGACAATGCTAATCATTCAAACTCAAAGCCAAAACTTGAACTAGACTGACTATAACACACTATACATTTTGTTAAACATATGGTAAACATGTAAGCTACACATCATGAATGCATATCTCAGTATAAATCTTTGAACTTCATATGAAAATAACCGAGAAGATCTAATGCCCTCTAAAGTAGTTGCAACCACACTATTTTTTCCATGCATTCATCAAACATTCATTAACTTATCAAAGCATAAGAAGAACCATATCTAGAACACATCTTAAATCATGCTTATAAACAACATAAAACCATAATATTAACCATGACAGAACAACCATCAAATCAATATAATAACAAGTACAAGTGCTCATAGATTATAATAGGAAAATAGCTCTTATTAACTTATGCAAAAGCTAACCAACTGAGGTACTTCCACATACCACCCGACCATAGATTTAGTTGAACCAAATCTTTCTTTTAGCCAATCACCTTGTGTCATATTCCAAGCATGAATATGGGATCTCATGGGATAAACCAACACAAAAAAAACCAAGGTAATCTAGATGTTAAACCACGTCCACCCTCAAACTATCGTGATCTCACCTAAACCGGTCCCGAGATCACAAAACCAAACCAAGCTTAGATGCCTGAAAATTTCTTGACCATAAATTGAGGATTTTTCATGTGTCCTCCCAACTGTATAAGGCTTCCTAAAGAAAACCATCTCCACCCCCAACCCTTGGGAATTTTCCTGAGACCACCTCACCGGTTTCCAAAAACTTCTAACAATTCAAAGCTCAACCAAGAAATGAATGTCATCACACCATGGTTATCCAGGAAATGGCATGGAAAGGTTGAAGCCACTGTCAAACTAGGAAAAACCCATGCCAATGACAGAAAATGAACCAAATAAACAAATTTATGTACCATGTATTCACAACTCAGCTAGGAAATCACACATGAAACTTGTTACCTAAACAATCTTCTTGTTGAAGCTGTTGATCCAACCTTTTCCTTGCCTTCCTTTTCCTTCTCTCTCTCTCTCTCTCTCTCTCTATACATATATATATATATATGAAAATAAATCCAAGGCCAAACTAAAAAAATCTAAACCAACAAAATCTATGAACTAATTCTCTGATGCCTTTCTATTATTAATGTCTCTTTTTTTCTTCATTTTCATTAATTTTCCTTCTAATTTCCGTAGCATGTAAATTTGTGTCTCTTCACATCCCTTTTATCCTATTTCCTTTTATGTTCATAAATAATTCCAATTAATACCTCTTTTACTTTTCCATTTCCTTTTCCAATTTCCATAGCCATTAATAAACCAAAAGTGATTCCCACTATAGTTCTTTCCTAACATTCAACTTGGAATATGTATCCCATGACCTTGGTCTTATTTTTCCTTTATTAAACTTTATTACGTGAAATTTAACCCAGGGTTGTTAGAAACCCCTCCCCCCTACAGGGACACCATCCTCGATGTTATATGACACATATGACCAACAAACCACTGAAAACAAAACATACTGCCTAGGGAGCTTTATAGCATAGATCGATGCATTATTTACAATGAACAACTACTACAAACCATGAACAACACTGCTTATTGGAGCTTTATAAATCACATCATCTTGGTATTTACAACTATATATATATATATCAAAATTTATTTGATTGAACCATCAACTAATGAAGCATACAAAGCCCACATTTGATCAGCCATCTCCCATGTAGCTTCCACAGGCCCAAAGTGCTTCCACTGCACTTTGGAAGAATGAGTTGTTTCCACTACAATATTCCAAAGAATGAGTTGTTTCCACTACAATATTCATTTTGGTTTTGGCTAGGATTTCCCTTTGATACCAATTACAATACATACCAGTCAATCACATGATCATCATCATGTACATATCTCTTAAGTAATGAAACATGGAAAACGTCATGGACTTCACTGTTAGTGGTCGTGCAAGTCTATAGGCCACTGGTCCATTCCTATCAAGGATCTCAAAAGGCCCACAATATCGAGGTGCTAGCTTGGCACCTAATCCAATCCTAAAGGAGCTCCTCTTGGGCTTGATGCGCAAGTACACATGCTCCCCAACCTCACACTCCTTAAATTCCCTATGTTGATCTGCATAAATCTTATGCATGTCATGTGTTTCCTTCAAATTAATCTTAATAACCTGCATTTCTTGTTCCATCTCTTCCAACATGTCTGATCCAATCAACACCCGATTCACTAGATCACTCAGGCTGATAAGAGTATTAAAAATATGTCTGTAAAGAACCTTGAATGGAGTCATCTTGAAGGACACTTGATACCCATTATTATAAGAAAACTCTACCATTGGAAGATAATTTTCTCATTTTCATTATTGATGCATGACATACATCCTCAACATATCCTCAAGAATCTTATTGACCTTCTATGTTTATCCATATGTGTGTGGATGATAAGTTGTACTGAAAGCTAACTATGTCCCCAAACCTGCAAACAACTCCTTCCAAAACTTGTAAGTTAACTTGGCATATATATTTGATATGATATTCTTGGGAACACCATGCAACCTCGCTATCTCCCTGATGAAAATCTGAGCTACCCCACTAGCTAAATTAGTATATTTAACTGCAATGAATTTTGTTACCTTACTTAATTTTTCAATCACAACCATGATAGAATCATGTTGCTTTGATGTCTTCAGAAAACCTCTAATTAAGTCCATGGAAATGAACTCCCATTTCCACTCTGGAATCAAAATAGGTTGTAATAAACCACCAGGATTCTTACACTCTGCTTTTACCTACTAATAGTCCAAATATCTCTCAATGTCTTATGATACCCTTGGTGACCTAAATACAGCTTGACATGAAACTCCCTCAAGAAAATATTCTTGACGTCACTATTTTCTGACACATAAATATTGTTCCTGAATATGACCAAACCATCTGTTGTGATATGATACTCCTCATCCATATTACCTTCACCCTATTGTTGTAACATGTTCATCGATTGTTGATAATTGTCATCATGTTGCCATGCATGTAAGATATGCTCTTGTAAATAAGTCCCATAGGAACTTACTACTCAAATTTGATTCACCTGCACTTTCTTGCTAAGAGCATCTGCAACCATGTTCTCCTTGCCCTTAATGTACCTGATCTTGAATTCAAACTCACTAAGAGTAGCCAACCATCTAGATTGCCTAACATTCAAATCAGGTTTGTCAAACAAGTACCTCAATCCATTATGATCACTCATAAGAATAAACCTCCTTCCAAGAAGATAATGTCTCCACATCTTCAAGGCATGAATGATAGCTGCCAACTCAAGTTCATGAGTCACATAATTCTTCTCATTCTAATTCAACTTGCTTAACTCATAGCATACCACCAGTCTTTCATGCATCCGAACTCCACCAAGTCTTCTCTTGCAAGCATTTGTGCATACTATTACACCATTTTTTGGTCATCTAACCTCTTACTATTAGATGGACCTAAGGACACCATGTAAGACCAATTTTACCCTAAGTAAAATTGCTTTCACTATGAAAAATAGCTTATTAAACCACCTTTATTAAGTTTTTTATGGTCTAAACAGGAAACCCCATGAGGAAATATTAAATAAAACCACATTTGTTTGATTTTCCTCAAGGAATAATTAGTTAAACAATAGTTTAATTAATATTCTTGGTCATATTTAACCCAAAACAGGAAAATTAATTAGGTAAATTATTATTTATCTTATTATTTTCTAGGAATAATTATTTAAACCTTATTTAAATAATATTCCTTGTTAAATTTGACTAAATCACTCATAAATAATTAAATAAATCAATTTTTATTTGATTATTACTCAACCACATCCTTAAAATAGTAAATAAATCATTTATTTATTTATTATTTACAAATAAAGGAATTTTACCCAAGTCAAATCCTTTTTCCCTCCAACAAATATAATAAAATAGTCCATAAAAGTTGGATCTAGAATTGGTTAATAATATTTTAATTATGCACCAATATCTAGACTAACTCAATATTTTGTTATAAATAGAAGGGTTTTTCCATTCACTCACTACCTTTTGTTGCCTAAAGATCACTATGGATCTATACTCTTGGTCTGACTTTGAACTACCATCATTGTCATATTTTGCTACCATTTTTCTCGTGAGCTGCCTTTGAGTTCCATTTTTGTCTGGGTTTCTACACCATCAAGAGAGAGGGATTTTAGATCTGAAGTGATGAGGACTTACAAGAACCCATCCCATTGCGAAGGACTGGTAACATCCTTCTATGTTCTCCTCCCAGGTGCCATAAATACAAAATTCTTTAAACATATTCTTGTCTTTTCTATTGGATGCATGGAGCAACTCTTGTTTTTATTCATTGCTTAATGTCTTTTAATTCATAGATCTGATTTTGCAAAATTTATCTTGGTCAACTAATTGCAGATCTAAATATATTGGCAACCATCTTTGTTGTTAGGGTTATTTTTTATGCACGGCTAAAGTGAGCCTTTTTCGTACGCTTGTGATTAAGATTCATACTAACAAATGGCGACTCCACACGGGTTTATGATTACGACCTTTGTCATTTTTTAGATCCCTGCATATAAGCTGCTTCAAACCCTAGGATTTCTCTTCAGCTTCTTGTTTTTCTTTTCTTGATGTTGTTTTTAACCTATAAAACCCTAAAACATTGAAAATTATACTTCTGTGTGTTTTCGGACCTATTGTGCAGGTGACAGGCATCAGCCGCAGTTGAGACGACACACTCTTCTAAAACCTACTCCCGAGAGTTTTGGAAGTGCAAGTCACACTTTTTGGGCCAAAACCTGCGACCTGAACCTCCAGGGTGCAGAAAATAGGCCAAAACCTGTGACCTCTGCAAAAAACAAGTCAGAAACTGCGACCTAGACTTTTTGCGGGAATTTTTCTGAAATTTTTCTGGGTTATTCTGGGCCTTTGTTCATGGTTGTCTGACCTTTGTCTCTGCCCGTTTTGGACCTGTACTTATTTTTTTTTACTCAAAAAAGTGGGAACCTATCCCCCTAGGGCTTTAGTACCCTCCACCTTTCGTGGAAGAGTTTTAGTTGTTGTAGGATGTCTGAAATTTCAGAGTGTTCAGCCATTTTTCAGATATGATCCCTTACCTTCAAATCCACTTCAGATTAGCTATTTATCCATCCAAAACACCTCCTTTTAATTTTTGTTGGGTTTTCCTCTAGGATCCCCTCCGCTTCCCGCCAGGTTATAGCCTTTCGCCACCTCATTTACAGCAATTTTTCCTCTAATTTTTTGCTGTTTTTTTGCACCTATTTCCAGCAGATCTAACCTTTAGCTCATTGTCCCTCCTGACTTTAGATCTATTGGCTATTTGGGTGTGTTTTGACTAGATTTTTTCCCACCTACAGACTACTTGTTGAGAGGCCCACCTCCTTGGATTTAGATTAATGCATAATTAGATGTTTATTTTATGTTATTTCAGTTTCATATACTATTATCTGCAGGTTTATTTACAGTTATACATCACACTTTTTCTTTTTCTCTACAAACGTCTAGGCTTAAAAATTAAAATTTACACACTTAACACACACACCCTAAGTGAAGAAGAGCTTGGTTAACACCGCCAAGCAAAGACTTTAAAATTGAAATCAATTGATCCTAAACCTCTCTGCCCTTGTTTCGACATTGTAATCAGTGGATCCTACACCTCTTCGCCCTTGTTGGTCTCCCTTCCCTTTGTGATGTGTTTGTGCCTTCACCATTGCGCCACCAAGGCATTTATCCAGGAGACTTCTTGGCCTTCATCCTCAGTTTCTGATAGGAAGACTTACTCCTCTGCATAGGATTCAAGTTAGTCCTCCACCGAGTCTACACTTTGAATCCTCTTCCAGTTCATTGGGTTCCCCTTCTGGTTCCGCCCCCGGTTCTCCCCCTGTCTCCTTCACCATGTTTGGTTCAGGACCTAACACTGGTGGTAACCCCAGCCCTAATGCTGGGAGTACTAATAGTGGGACCGCAATAGGAACTACCTTGGCTGTGCCCTTGATCCCCTATATGATAGGCCTTTGTCTTCCCTATTTTAACCAGTTGATCAATTACCCTATACACCATGATGCTAGTTGGCCTGCTATGCCGACCAAGCTCCCTTCTGACATCCCCAAGTTTGAAGGCCTTGCTAGAGAAGATCCTACAAATCATGTTCGATCTTTCCACATGTGGTGTTCGTCTAATTCCATTACTGATGACTCTATCCATCTTCGGTCGTTCCAACGTACGCTTACTGGTGAAGCTTTTAAGTGGTATGTTGAGTAGGCCTCACCCTCTCATACCACCTTTGCGACTCTTGCCCGAGATTTTCTGTCTTATTTCCAGCTTCCCCTTCATTATGACATAGGTATCGAACTTTTGACTTATTTCCATCAATCGTATACAACCCGCCTATCCGATCATGTCCAGGAATGGCGAAGAAGAAAGAACCTATGACGAGCCCCTACCTTCAAATACTGTTTCTACATGGACTGGTTTCTTAGATCCCTTTTTCCTGCTATAGGCAAAGATGTTGCATCACATTTCCCTTAAACCGAAGAAGCTACTCTCCATATTGCGTTAAAATATGACCTGATCTACGCTCAGTCGGGTTATGTTTATACCGTTCTACCTGATCTTCCTAGACCCAGTGGTGCCAACGCACAGGGGGCATCTCATTTCGCCGATGGTATCATTGGAGCTCTCTCTCACTCATACGCTCAACCTCCCATGGGCTATGGTTTCCCTCAGGGAGGGGCCAGCACCTCCTGCACTTTTCCCCCTTCCGATAGCATGTATCCAGGATACGACATGCCTCCTCCTTTTGCACAACCTCCTATTTACCGCAATGTTACCCAACCTCCTCATTATCAATATCCGTAGCCTGGTGCTCCAGCTCCTCAAGCATGAGCACCTCTACCTCCCTTGCCTTCTCAACCCCTGCAACAGCAGCCATCACCCCCTCATGGGCAGGTATATGCACAGCAAGGCGCGACTAATCCTCCTTCTTCCAAAAAGAAGAGGAAAGGCACTCAAAATCAATCTGCCCCTGGTAGTCCTACACCTAATCATCAAAAAAATGCACCTAACACTACTAACCAGCAACAAGGCACTCAACCCAATTAGGACAGGCATGTTCGCACGAGTAAGCCTTGTCATTGCATGCACAATTTTCCTCTTTTACCACAGATGCGGCAGATGTGGGAGTCTCAAGAAACATTTCGAGGTCAACAAGCCTCCCCTTCCGTCCCTCCCAATAATGTGCCTAGTCAACCGACTGTATTTACTAATCCTTTCCCTCAGCAAGGATTTGTGGCTACCCAACCACCTAAAGGTCAAGCGGCCACTCAACCTCCTCCATCTAGTACCTCTAATTACCATATTCTCATGATGAACTCTGACTAACCTATAACCGTAGACCTCAACCTTCAGACTTGGTCCTGTCAGTATAACAAGCCTCCTGCTACATATGTCCCTTAGCCCCCTTCTTCTGGTTCTATAGAGTCTCTTTTGACACCTAATGGTCCTTTGTAGATCCCTCAGCCTAAGGCGGAGGTTCATACCAAGATACGTAAGGGACCATTACGCCGAAATGCTGCTTCTGGCAAAGTTGCCCATTCGTATAGTATAGTAGATGATTTGACGCAATCTCCTGCTGCCATCTCAACGCTGGAACTCCTCCAGTCGTGCCCTTCACAATGAAAATATCTACTATCTACCATGGGCGCTGTAGATCCTTCCGATGATTGATTAATCGTCTTCGATGTTGGCTGGTCAGAACATCCTCCTCTTCCTTCTTCCGTCGCCTTCCAAATCACCGTCAAGATCCAGAACGCCAACGTTTCCCATTGTATCATTTATGAGGGGGCATCCACTTGTGTGATGTCCACTTCTGTTTGGAAGAAACTTGGATCGCCTGTGCTAGCCCCTTCCACAATCACTCTTCGAGCGTGGGATGGCCACACTTCCTAGCCCATTGGCATGTTTCGCAATTGTCTTATTACTCTTGCGGGCAAGACTGTTTGCGTTGACATAGAAGTCATTGACACCCCCTTAGATTACAACATTATATTGGGTAGTAGCTACACCTATGTGATGTATGATGTACCATCTGTGGTTCACTGCAATATGTCCTTTCCCCATAATGGAAAGATATTCACCATTAACTAGTTGACATATTATGAACCGAAGTCTCAGACCTCCCCTGAGTCCATCATATCTTCGATGGCCAAGGAGAAAATCGTCAATCCCTTGACCAGTGTCACACCCAGAGTCTAAAAATATTCCTCTTTTCTTGGTAAATTCCTTGGTCTTCCTCCTCCTATCTTTGATCCCATCTCATCGAATGTTTGCATGATGCAATCGTCTCAGGCTTCCCTCAAGCGGCCCTCTTTGGCTAGTCAGAAGCCTCGCCCTCTGCAGCCTACTCCTAGCCCTTCGATTCAACCTTCTGTACCTCCTCCTCTTGGCCCTTCACCTACAGCTAGTATCCTTGAGCCTCTATACCCTCCTTGAATGGTTCCTCTAGGCCTTAACCATCTCAGAGTTGCCCCGCCTGGCCATTACCCCTCAGGTAAGATATTTTTCCTAGCTCCCCCCTGGAGTGTTCTCGGTACCTGTCATGGATACCCTATCCCTCCCTAACCTGACCCTGAGGATCCCCGTCTGGTACATTGATCCCCCAGCCACTACCCCACCTAGTCAACCCAAACCTTATCTTGCTTTGACCCCAGCTCAACCGGTCCCCATGACTCCTCCTGCTGCTACCATGCCTCAACCACCTCAACAGGAACCTTCACCTGTTGCGATAGCTTCTGGTACAAAGGGAAAAGGTCGCAAGAAGGCATCAAAAGACAAGGCTACCCTGACCGACCCTGCTCCTCCTCCACCTCCAAAGCGTACCCAACCTTGTGATTTGTGTGATGTTGTCGGTCATGCCACTCATACTTGTCCTGAATTGCCTCGTCTCAAGCCCATGGTTAATGCTGCATTATCTAAGTCTATGGTCCTGGAAACCTCTATTCCTTCCTCAACTATAGCCAAGAACACCAAGACTATTCACACTAACCACCCATGTGCTTTTTGTGATCTCCATGGCCATTATACCCACCTTTTTCCCCGCCTCGAGGACTTTCGCACCTCTCTAGCGGTAATTCGCCAATTCGAGGCCAAGCGCAATGAGTCCACATCTCCCTTATTTGTGTGTTTTTCTTTAGCATAACTAGAGGACACATCCACTCCCATAGACATTCCCCCTCCAAATGTCGAAATGACAGAGTCTTTGGCCACTATCCATTATCTGTCATCATCTATGAGATGCTCGGTGGAAGACCCCCCTGGGCCTCCCCCTTCTACTTCGCCTTACATTCCTTCAACGATCACCTTGGGCTCTGTTATCACCTGATGTGGACCTCGAGCTGAGAAAGGAAAACCAGGGTAACCTTTAAACCACGCTCAGCCTTGTAGCTAGCCCTACAAGGTCAAGAGAGGGCTCTCTCCATGAAAATATATTCAAACAAAGTACAATTATAAATTTATTTTAGGCTAGGTATAATAATGGGAAAATGTTTTAATGAAATGAATGAATATTTTCAGGGATGTGTGGGACAAATGGGATAGTTTGAATCGGGGAATTAAATCATGGATACAGGTTATCTCATGGGGAAAGGTAGGCAAGAAATTTCAACAATAAAGTTTAAATACGGATGAAATGGAAATACTGGTGAGGAGTTGAAAAGGGCATGGAAAATGGACCCTTTTCAAACAGAAGAAAAACATAGAGTATTGAATGATTTCCCAAGGTAGAGCGTAAAAAATGGATTCTACCTTTCTATCTTGAAAGCATTAAACCAGAAATGTTTATGAATGAATGATACACATAAAAAATCACATATGAACACAAAGGAGAGAGAAAATACTAAATTTCATACCACATGGATCCCACAAATTAGAGCTGCATCTCTTTATTAATTCCCTGTCCAAAACTGTTACAATGGAGCGCAGAGCGTTCTCCTTGATTTCCACACTATTCCCCTACTTACTGATTTATAGACTGATTCAAATGTATGAAATAATTACATTAAATAGACTAAAATGTGGGGAAATAGATTCATAGAAAAAAAGGAGTTGTTTTAACAGCTCATGAACTGAAATCCGAATATGAGAAAGAAACCAAAAAACTGCCACTGAAAAGAAGGAACAGTAAGATATTTTGAGCCATCTGAAGATTCATTGATACACCCAAAAAATGAGAAGAAGAAACTTGTAGCATAAATCCCTTTTAAATCGTTTCCGAAGATGTCTCACTGTTTCATATTTAGTTCTTGGCCTTTGATTGTCTCTCACTGTTTTTTATTTTTTCAAGAAAACTGACTTTGAAGAAAATTGCCTTTGAAATTATAAAAATGAAATGATGCCTTTGGTGAAGGGAAAAACCCATTTTTGAAGGGAAGGAGCAAAGGGGAAGGAGGTGGGGTCCGCATCGCAATCGGAATCGGAGGGGAGGGAGGGGATGCAACATACAGTAGAACTTTGAAAATACGTGTTGCGATGGTGTAATCGCAATCGGAAGAAAGGAGGAGGGAATATGTATATTAGAACAGGGAAAAAGAAAAACTCCGATGCAAATGGGATTAGTGTATAGGGATAAGCCAAAGGGTAATGGGGTAGAAAAAAATTAAAAATGTTTCAGCGTTTTTCAAAGGAGTAAAATTATTTTACATTGAAAGAGTGGAGGGCCTTTAAGGTGGGACCCGAGGATCAAATCTCAATCGCAATCGGGGAAGGGGAGTGGGGTAGTGAACATATTGTAATAATAATATGCAATGCGATTGAATAATACCATAGAGCATGGGGAAAAGCAATAAGGGGGGGAGTTCTTTGTATAAAACAAAATAAAATGAAATTTAAGATTTACAAAGTAAAATGTCTTTTTAATTATGAAAGGGCGGAAGATGAAGTGTTGGGAATCGTAGATCAATCGAAATCGAGAGAGGGAGCGGAGGCAAAGCACGTATGGAAAATTTCAATGCGATGGCGCGATGTCTTGTGAGCCGTCCGATCAGAAGGACAGATCGACGACGAAGGTGCAATCGGGCAGGGTCAATCGCATTGGCGTTTCGCAGTGGGAGCAGGCGTAACACTTTATGAAATCATCAATTGCGATGGAGCGATGGAGTATGGGCCATCGGATCGTTGATCAAATCAACGGTCGGGATTTAATTGAGAAGATTTCGATCGGGGGTACTCAATCGGGTGAATGGAATCACATCAGAGTTTTTATAGTTACAAGGGTCAATCAGAGCACACATAAATATGGTGTGATTGCGATGGAAAGGGAAGGGAATTGGATCGGCCGGGGTTTTTGTAATATAAAACCTTTAAAACTTTATTATAAAGTTTAAAGGGTATGGAGGGGAAGTGGTTTTATTAAATCGCATTTGTGTTTAAATGATTTTAACAATGCGATTTTACCATCGGATGGGGGAGAAAAGGGGTTTTATAAAAGAAAACTTTAATATTTTATAACATAAAGTTTAAGGGAAAGGTGGGAAAAGGGTTTGGTTTAGGGTATAGAGGACTTTGTTCACTTAGGCATAAATTTCAATCCAGGAGTCAGTTTTGAGAGTGTAATATACCGTTGGAAAGCTCTTTCCGGCTCTTTCTGTTGAACATATTTAGAACATGATTTGACACTGAAAATTCTATGGAAAACCTTTCTGAAGGGTAGGGCGGTAACTTTGTGGAGATAGCAGCTTCTGAAGTGTGACTTATTACATATGATGACATAAAGATGATAATTAAAGTAAGGTATCATGTTTTCACCTCAAACTGAATAAAACATTTCTTTGATCTTCCCAGGTGTTGTGACTTTGAGTTTATTGACTTCCTCATGATCTTGCTGATATTTATTGACACTTGACTCATTAATTTGACCATGGTGAGATCCTAGAAGCCAATGAGACCCATCCTATGACCTACTTAGATGACTCACAAAGTGAAAGTAACTCATGACTGAAGACCATAGAGAGGAGAATCAGCAAGTTTCACATGAGGGAAAACTGATGAAAAATCACTACCATCAATGGATCCATGACCTAGCCGAATGGTGAAAATTTATGGTATGGGACTCCTACTATGAAAATGCAAAAGAGAAATTTTGATCACTGATGGCAGTATAACTAGATTGACACTAACATTGGCTCCAATGGGGATGGTAGCTCCTTGGAGGTGCCAAGAACACCGTAGACCAAGTAGCCTTATCCATTGCGCATGGAGTCAAAAACACTAAAAATTGACACAATGCAGACTGACTTTGACTCAAGACTAAGACTTAAAACTAAAATAAAACCAAACTATACACATATCATTCAAGTTTTATAGCCTTCACCTCGGACCCCAAACTTCAATGACTGCGTACTTGAAATCTGACCAAAAATAACATTGTATATACAATGATGGTGACATATTTTCTGATCCATTATCTTCAACAATGGTAGTGCTTCAAAAGCCTACCATTCACTACTCCTCCAGGAAAATCTTGGCCATCCATTTCTGAAAGCAAGAAAGAATTCTGTCCCCTGTAAACTGAAATCCTGTATGGTCCTTTCCACATGTTGTCAAACTTACCATGCTTCCCTTTGTCCTCATTTATTGCATCCCATATCAACACCATATCATCCAACTGAAACTTTTATGCTTTTGTCTTTCGGTCATAGATCTTCTTTATCTTCTCCTGCAATTGATTAGCATTCTGTGACACTTCCTCTCTTGTTTGCTGAAGGTGGATCATCGGATTGATTCTTCGTTGATTGTCATCGTCTTCACTACCAACTTCTTGCAATAATCTCATGAATAGAACTATAAGAAATGTAGGAAAGACAGCATCAGTACCATAAACCAATTCAAAAGGTGACATACCTATGGATTTCTTGCTGCTAACTCTGTCTTCCCACAATGCGTTGATGAGCTTGCGATGCCAGTTTCTTTTGTTTGCCTCCAGCATTTTCTTGATTATGTTTATCAAATATTTGTTCGATGATTCTTCCAAACCGTTGTCTTGTGGATAGTACATTGTTGAATGTCCCGGGAAAATGTTGTATTTGTCCAAGAAATCCACCATTTTCTTAGACTTGAACGCTGTTGAGTTATCTGTTATAATTTTGTAAGGGTCGCCAAAACGAGATAAAATATTCAATTCTAAGAATTGAATAATTACCGTATCAGTTGCCTGCCTTGCTGGGACGACCTCGATCCATTTAGTAAAGTAATTTTTTCCTGTAAATATCCATCGATGTTGTGCTGATGATGTGGGATGGATTTCTCCTATGAAATCGAGTCCCCACTGATAAAATGGAGCGTTTACTGAAACTGGTTTCAAAGGAAGAGGAAGCAATTTATTTTTCCCTTGAAAAATTTGACATTCATGATAACTCATCACTATTTTATATAAATCTGAAAATAAATTGGGCCAATAATATCTTGCTCTTAACACTTTGTTAGTTGTAGTCTTCCAAAAAAAATGACCACCACAATCACCTTTGTGAAAGTCATGCATTGCCTTCTGAGCCTCTTTGTCAACCAAACAATTGAGCATAATACCTCCAGGATCTTTCTAATAAAGAGCACTGTTTAAAATACAATATTTATTAGACTTAAGTTTCAGTGATATACCTTTACTCTTAGACATTCCTGGAGGTGGTGAAAGATGCTGAAGAACATAAACAATATCTGAATACCATGGGGATTGTATAAAAATGTCTGAAATTGGAACAAGCAAACCTTCATCTTAATCCTCCGACATTGCTGTTATGAGGTTTATATCCAAGGCATGCAGATTTGATTGGGCCATTAATTTTTCCAAGCCTTGGCCTTTGATCAACTTTGTGGGTTTGATCTCCAAATCATACTCCAACATAGTTGCTGTCCACTTACCTCTTCGACCTTCTGGATCAGTTTGCATCAAGACATCCTTTACTGCTGCATTAGGAACATATGCTATAGTATGTGAATGCAGAATATAGACCCTGAAATCATTTGGTGCCTTTATAAGAGCCAATGCTTGTTTTTCAATAATATTATACCTTAAATCAACATCTCTAATAGTCCCACTGAAAAAGGCAATTGGATTTTCAATTTGATCTCTCTTTTGCATCAAAACAACAACCATAGTATGCTTCGATGCAAATGAAAAGATAATGAAATCTTGAGTATAATCGGGACTAATCAAGACTGGGGCATTGGACAAAGCAAAATTTACCAGATTAAATGACTTGATAGCTTCCTCACTCCATTTGACAGTGCTATCCTTCTTCAATATGTTAGTCATTTCTCTTAGATGTTTAGCCAAATTGGGTATAAATCTGTGCAAGAAGTTCATCTTACCATTGAATGCTTGAATCTCCTTTTTGTTCCGTGGAAGGTCTATGTGCTGAATTGCCTCTACTCTAGATGGATCAATGCGGATACCATCTTTAGAGATGATATGCCCCAACAACTTGCCTTCATCCATGGCAAAGAGACTCTTCTTTGGGTTGAGATAAATCCCAAACTTCCCGCATCACTGAAACACAACCCTCAAATGGTGTAAATACTCATCATCAGAACCATAAAATATTGTCAGATCATCCAAATAAACAACAATAAAAATGTATTTTTCATTGGCAAAAGCAATTTCCATTGCTCGCTGGAAAGTAGCTCCAGCGTTCTTCAATCTGAATGGCATTTTGGCATACTAGAAGGTTCCCCAGGGTGTTGTGAACGCAGTTTTGTCTTGGTATTTCTCATGCACCAAGATCTGATTGTAGCCTGAGTAGCCATCGAGTAGTGACATCCTAGATGCTCCAACTTCTCTCTGTAGAATATGGTCCATCTTTGGAAGTGGATAATTATCCTTTAAGGATGCTTTATTCAGGTTCCGAAAATCTATGCACAATCTTATTTCTCCTGTCTTCTTACGTATCGGAACCAAATTTGAAATCCAGTCAGAAAATCTAATAGGAACAATGATACCAGCTTTGTACAATCCGTTTACCTCTTTTTCAATGGATGGCAGCAGCTTCGGATTCATTCTTCTCAGCTTCTGTCAGAATGGCTTCTGATTCGGCTTGATGGGAATAGTATGATGGATTATGTTCTTATCATACACCTTCAAATCTGAATAATCCCATGAAAACACATCAGAAAATTCAGAAAGCAATTTAACATACTTTTTCTTTACCTCAGAGGACAATGCCTTTGACAACTTCACAAACTTGGGCTTTTCAGTTGTTCCAAGATTCACATCTTTAACTCCTTTCTCAGTAGGCACCAGGCTTGGCTTCTTTGCAACATCATCCTGATCAAAAAGCTCCTCTAAAGGTATGATACCTCTAGGAATTACATTATCCTTCAGCTGCAATATGTCCATCTGATTTGTTTCAATTTCTTGATTATCAACCTCATAATCACCTTCTATTGGAGTATCTTTGAATTTTCCATCACTCTACAAAAAAAAATTGATCTCATTGTCATCCAAAAACACTTGCCAATACCTTAAATTTTCAAGAACAGCGGGCCTATGTTTGACATAAAGTTCAAACTTATTGTTGGAGTTCATTGGAATATTCAAATTGCTTGCAGTAGTGGCAAGAGAATCAACAATAATGTTCTGCATCCTGGGTACTGTTGTCAACATGTACTCAGGAAATGTCTTCAATATGTCAAGGATTGCATTTATTTATGCCCTCAACCATGGATGTTTTGCTTGGTACTCTCCTTTTACCTGTTTAATTTTCATCTCTGAGTCTCCATAGACAGAAATCCTCTTTGCCTTTAGCTTCTTCAAAATTTTCAGACCTGTAATCAAAGCTTCATACTCTGCTTCATTGTTAGAGCATTCAAAAGCCAACTTATAAGCACATACTCTAACATTACTAGGAACCTTTTCAGGCTAGAAAATAGGGCTCCGAATCCATATTCCTATACCAGCTCTGTCCTTACCAACAGCTCCATCAAATTTCATGCTCCATAGGCCTTCTTCTTCTTCTTGTAGATGCTGAAATTTTCTTCTTTCTCCACTTTATCTTGACTGATTTATGCATCCTTCTGTTGTTCACTATCTTTTTTCTGCTGGCAGGCAGGAGGCTCAGAAGTGCTTGCTGCTTTATCTTTTTCCTATTTGAGGACTTCCCTAAAATTCTCTGAAATTTCAGGCATGTCATCTACTTGTACCAACTGAACATTCTCATCATTCGAACCACCATCTGAATATAAGACAAAAGACTCTAAATCTGTGTGGACTTCATTAATGGGATGATTAACTGGCTTCTGTTTGCTAGTGATCATATATTTCATTTTCTTCTCCCTATATAGTTTTCTTAACTGGCCAAACACGGGAATGGTGGCATAAGAGAAGTCAAGCTGCATGGTTCCTTTAAGTTTTGCACCCCAAGACCTAGATAGAAGCATTCCAAACCGTGGTGGGACATCGACAACAACTACATCCATCAAGACATTCTTGGTTTGGATTTGATCTAAATACACTACCAAGTCTTTGACAAGACCAATACAATGGACCCTACCTGAGTCAAAAGAATACAAGTCATGATATTTACAAGTAATATCAAGTCCTAAATTCTCCATGATGGCTTTGGGCATCAAATTATGTGAGGCTCCGAAGTCCAACATAGCATTATGCAAGATGAAATCATGTAATCTAAGACTCAGGTAAAAGGGAGGGACTTCCCTTTCTTCTGATTGATCTTCAGTTGCTGGACCAAAAATTAGTTCAGGGTATTCATCTTCTACATTCACCATATCTGATACAGAGTCTATTTTCAAAATTATAGACACCTAATTTTTATAAGTGTTATTTTTCACCAACTCAGTCAAGGGCATGGACACTTTCAGTTTAGAAATTTCATTCTCCAAATTAAAGGAAGGAACTTTTTCTACCTCTTTAACTAGAGGATATTTCTTCTCTACTTGCTCCTTTGCTGCACTCTGCTTGTTCTTTTCAATTGCAGTTTTAATCGTTGAAGGTGTTTTGCTGGAGGAAGGATCGGCTGGCTCTTTCCCTTTCTTCTGAGAATCGTTTTTCATTTGGAGCTCTTTTCTCCTCTAAATGGGACTGATCGGGACATCTCTGTTCCTCAAAGAATACTGCTTTTGTTGTGCTGATAAAGCGTTCATGCATCCTCTTTGGTAGTCATCGGACTCATCTTCTAACAATGCATCATTAGCCAAAATGAAATCTTCGTCTTTTTGAATGTCTGTAATCGTTGTATATTCCTCTTCTTCTGTGAGAAAGATAGAGGCACCATTAGCTATGAAAAAGTGATTGGCTTCAATCACAGGATCATCATCATCATCTGTCTTTATTCCCTGAACATAATTCTTCTATAATGGAGTTCTGATTTGTTGTTGTGGTGGCGCTTGGTCCTGCGCTCTCTGTTCTCTCTACTTAATTCTAAATTGTGGCTGCTGCCCTCTGAAATTCGGATTCCTTATTTGTGCTTCTGGCCTATCTGAAATGGTTAATCGATCAACCTTCTTTTCCACTGTCCGGATCAAAGTGTCCATTTTTTTGTCTGAAGGAGACGCTTCTTCTTTCATGGTGACTCTCTTTTCAACTCTAGTCTGTGCTCTCTTGGCTAGAAAATTAGCTTCTATGCTTACAACTATCTTCTGCATGTCTTCGAGAGTGGCAGGATCTCTTTCTCGTAGCTGATATGCCATATCAGCATCGAAACCATCTAGAAATTTAAGCAAGGCTAATCCCACAGGAGGTTTTAGGTTAGCCGGAATAGCATTATATACAACATTGAATCTTAGACAATAATCCTGTACAGTTTCACCCACATTTCTTTTAATATTTTCATACTCAGACAAAATTTGGAGTGGGTTTTTCTTTACCTCCCACTGGTCTAAGAATTGTGTATGTAACTCCTGCAAAGTGCGGATAGAGCCTGCTGGTAAGGCTCTGAACCACTTTCTAACTTCACCTCCAAAGCTTTGGCCAAACAATCTTGTGGTTACATTCTTTGCCTCTACCTCATGAAGATCAAAAAGGTAATTCATCTTATCAACATGCTGCTGGGTTGTAATGCTTTGAGTGGCATCAACGATAGGAATTTTACTTTGATAATCAGCAGGCATATCATTCAGAACCTGAGGTAAAATCAGGGGTGCATACCGGGCAACCATGACTTGAGGTGGATTTACAACAGTGTTTGTGCTACTAGGATTTAAGGGAGGTGTTGATGGAGGAGACGAAAGCTGAGAATTAGGAGGAGGAAATGTTGTTCGTGATGACTCTGAAATCTCAGGGATATTAGTTACAGTGATAGATGACTGAGGGGAATTCAAAATATAATCATCAATTGACGTATTTTCTCTTTGAACTTCAATATCTACAAGGAATTCTGGATCTAAGACTATGTCATCAAGTGCAGTTTCAAACTTACTTTTAAACAAAGAAAGCTCAAAACTCTCATCAAAATAAATATCTTCTACAAACAACCACTCACTGGGCCAAGTATGGGATCTGAAAATAGGTCAAGGACTTAGTGATCCTTCTTGTCTTCTGACAATTCTCGGAATCAGATTAGGATTCTCAAACACAGGGAGAGGATTTGGATCTAGATTAGCCCTTGTGTATCTTTTTGAAGCCAGTGTGGTTAAATTTCTACTGTACAATATTTATTTTAGCCTAACATACTCTGAACATCATTTTCTAGAGTCCAGGAATTTACAAGAAAAATATTACTGGGGTGATCTGTCTTTATGCTCTTATACCACAAATATATTATGACTTTGGAATAAGTGCTTGTAATTATATTCCCCTCCCAGAGTGCTTTAACAATGTTCGCCTTGCAATAATATTCAAACTTCTCAAAAAAAATCCTTTAAAGGTTCATGTGATATAGGGGAACACATTAAAAATACTTGAGCAAACCTTATCACTCCGGTCATAATATCAAAATATTATAGCAATGGCCCTATTCTTTAAGAACCACCAACTTCGAACTTATATCATAAAACCCATTTATTCTACCAATGCGACATACATTTCATTCAATGGGGGCCCACGCATCCATTATTCGCCTTTTTATGAATCAAATAAACATTTAATAATTTAAAACCGTCGGACCATACCTTGATTTATTACTCGTGCACTTCACTGCGCGATTGTCGTCAGATCTAACATTCTCCAGATCAGACGATCCTCGTCAATTTCGCGTTTTTTCAAAGGTCGAGGTTTAACACATAAAAGTTGCGCAATATGGGTGGTATTTGGGAGATGGCGTGCCCTTATATTACTAGATCATGTTTTTTTGGTGTGGTTTCGCTCCGAACCAAAAGCAGCACGACAAAGGTGGTATGGTTTCCCGAAACCCGCTTCTGGTAAATAAATTGCGCTTTAACTTGGGTTTTTCACTGTGGTTAGGCACTTAACTCCTCGCGTTAACTCAATGGTTGGGTCCCACTAATATTTACTCCACTGACAACAGAACAAAACCTTTAAGTCCAACTACAGAGATTATAAAGAACCATCGCTTTTAATATAACCTGGGTTTAACCTTAGACAGAGGTTTCAATTCTTCTTCATTTACAGGGCCTGACTATGACTTTCTTCAAAATAGAATAACAAATTCAATTTGAGTGCCGAGAAAATGAGCTTGAAGACAGTCAGATCGTCGCTTCCCCAGTGGAGTCGCCAGAAATTTTATTTCCTGTTCTGGACCTCAGGCTGAAAAAGACAAATCAGGGTAACCTTTAAACCACGCTCAGCCTTGTAGCTAGCCCTACAAGGTCAGGAGAGGGCTCTCTCCGTGAAAATATATTCAAACAAAGTACAATTATAAATTGATTTTAGGCTAGGTATAATAATGGGAAAATGTTTTAATGAAATGAATGAATATTTTCAGGGATGTGTGGGAAAAATGGGACAGTTTGAATCGGGGAATTAAATCATGGATACAGGTTATCTCATGGGGCAAGGTAGGCAGGAAATTTCAGCAATAAAGTTTAAATAAGGATGAAATGGAAAGACTGGTGAGGAGTTGAAAAGGGCACAGAAAATGGATCCTTTTCAAACAAAAGAAAAACACAGAGTATTGAATGATTTCCCAAGGCAGAGCATAAAAAATGGATTATACCTTTCTATCTTGAAAGCATTCAACCATAAATGTTTATGAATGAATGATACACATAAAAATTCACATATGAACAAAAAGGAGAGGAAAAATTCTAAATTTCATACCACATGGATCCCACAAATCAGAGTTGCATCTCTTATTAACTCCCTGTCCAAAACTTTTACAATGGAGCGCAGAGCGTTCTCCTTGATTTCCACACTATTCCCCTACTTACTGATTTACAGACTAATTCAAATGTCTAAAATAATTACATTAAATAGACTGAAATGTGGGGAAATGGATTCATTGAAAATGGGAGCTGTTTTAACAGCTCAAGAAATGAAATCTGAATATGAGAAAGAAACCAACAAACTGCCCCTGAAAAGAAGGAACAGTAAGATATTTTGAGCCATCTGAAGATTCACTGATACACCCAACAAATGAGAAGAAGAAAAATGTAGCATAAATCCCTTTTAAATTGTTGCCAAAGATGTCTCACTGTTTCATATTTAGTTCTTGGCCTTTGACTGTCTCTCACTGTTTTTTATTTTTTGAAGAAAATTGACTTTGAAGAAAATTGCCTTTGAAATTATAAAAATGAAATGATGCCTTTGGTGAAGGGAAAAACCCATTTTTGAAGGGAAGGAGCAAAGGGAAAGGAGGTGGGTTCCGCATCGCAATCGGAATCAGAGGGGAGGGAGGGGATGCAACATACAGTAGAACTTTGAAAATACGCGCTGCGATGGTGTAATCGCAATCGGAAGAAAGGAGGAGGGAATAGGTATATTAGAACAGGGCAAAAGCAAAACTCCGATGCGATTGGGATTAGTGTATAGGGATAAGCCAAAGGGTAATGCGGTAAAACAAAATTAAAAATGTTTCGGCGTTTTGCAAAGGAGTAAAATGATTTTACATTGAAAGAGCGGAGGGCCTTTAAGGTGGGACCCGGGGATCAAATCTCAATCGCAATCGGGGAAGGGGAGCGGGGTAGTGAACATATCGTAATAATAATATGCGATGTGATTGAATAATACCATAGAGCATGGGGAAAGGAAATAAGGGGGGGAGTTCTTTGTATAAAACGAAATAAAACGAAATTTAAAATTTAAAAAGGAAAATGGCTTTTTAATAATGAAAAGGCGGAAGATTAAGTGGTGGGACCCATAGATCAATCGGAATTGGGAGAGGGAGCGGAGGCAAAGCACATATGGAAAATGCTGATGCGATGGCGTGATGGCTTGTGAGCCGTCCGATCAAAAGGACAGATCGACGGCAGAGGTGCAATCGGGTGGGGTCAATCGCATCGGCGTTTCACAGCAGGAGCAGGTGTAACACTTTATGAAATCTTCGATTGTGATGGAGCGATGGAGTATGGGCCGTCGGATCGTTGATCAGATCGACGGTCTGGATTTAATCGGGCGGATTTCGATCGGGGGTACTCAATCAGGTGAATGGAATCACATCGGAGTTTTTATAGTTACAAGGGTCAATCGGAGCGCACACAAATATGGTGCGATTGTGATGGAAAGGGAAGAGAATTGGATCGACGGGGGTTTTTATAATATAAAACCTTTAAAACTTTATTATAAATTTTAAAGGGTATGGAGGGGAAGTGGTTTTATTAAATCACATTTGTGTTTAAACGATTTTAACAATGTGATTTTACCATCGGATGGGGGAAAAAAGGGGTTTTATAAAAGAAAACTTTAAACTTTTATAACATAAAGTTTAAGGGAAAGGTGGGAATAAGGGTTTGGTTTAGGGTATAGAGGACTTTGTTCACTTAGGCATAAATTTCAATCCGGGAGTCAGTTTTGAGAGTGTAATATACCGTTGGAAAGATCTTTCCGAGATATTTCTGTTGAACATATTTAGAACATGATTTGACATTGAAATTCTGTGGAAAACCTTTTTGAAGGGCAGGGCGGTAACTTTGTGGAGATAGCAGCTTCTGAAGTGTGACTTATTACATATGATGACATAAAGATGATAATTAAAGTAAGGTATCATGTTTTCACCTCAAACCAAATAAAACATTTCTTTGATCTTCCCAGGTGTTGTGACTTTGAGTTTATTGACTTCCTCATGATCTTGCTAATATTTATTGACACTTGACTCATTAATTTGACCATGGTGAGATCCTAGAACCTAATGAGACCCATCCTATGACCTACTGACATGAATCACAAAGTGAAAGTAACTCATGACTGAAGACCATAGAGAGGAGAATCAGAAAGTTTCACATGAGGGAAAACTGATGAAAAATCACTACCATCAATGGATCCATGACCTAGCAGAACAGTGAAAATTTATGGTATGGGACTCCTACTATGCAAATGCAAAAGAGAAATTTTGATCACTGATGGCAGTATAACTAGACTGACACTAACAGGCTCAACATCGGTGGATCCTTCATCTACTTGTTCTTCCATCACCCCCTGTGACAATGCGCATGCGAACCTTTATTCTCATGATGATGAGTCAGGTAGCTTCACCGCACTAGGTGGTATTTCTTCCACCAATCACCCCATCTTCTATTACGATGACGACATTATGGAAGTAGTCACCACCCCTGACTTTATCTATCCCCCCTTACATTGAACCCATGCATTCAAACCACATACACCTTGTGGCCATTACATTGACACCCAATGTTTGGGTAAGGGGGCACCCATATTTGAGAGACCAGGAGAAGCAATTCTCCACAAATATCCTAGTGTATATGGTCGTGTCGACTCTAGCACCCTTATTCTTCCCCATTTAGAAGAACCTCTAGAGTCCGATATCACTTCAGATCACTCTAGGGATTATACCTCTCATCATTCCTTCATCTTACATCAACAACCCAGTCCCCTAGACATTATTGTTGACCAACCTGTGGGTTTTCTAGGAGAGCACCATTTCATTATCTCCAAATCCTCTCTTTGGGATAGTGACAACAAGTATGTCAACCCAGAAAATTAAGTCCATTCACTTCATATATGTAGTACCAAAAGAGATTGGTAATCCTCCATTCCCTTTCTTGAACTGCATAACCATAACGAAAACAAATGGCATACCACATCATAATTTTTTTTTTAGATTCCCTCTTTATAAATACATTTTGGCATGACCATAACATGCCTAGGGGCACCTATGCCCCTCAAACATCAAAATCCAACTCTTAGCCAAAAAACAACACAAAAAAACCCCTATCAGTCGGGTCGCACTTTTCAGGCTCAATCCTAGGAGAGGTTGCAGTTTTCTACCCAAAAGCTGCTACCCACGTCATAGTTTTTTCCCCAAAAAGTGCGAGCCGACCGTGAAGAGGAGTAGGGGTCTATTCCTAAGATCTAGGAACCTAAACTAAAATTTCAATCCACTAAAAATAAAGAAAAGGGTTAGGCCTCTTACCTGCAACTAACGGATCCCGATTCCAACGGTTGGTTTGTCCTCTACGATCACCGCAAGATTTAGGGCCTTCTCTCCTCTCTACATTCACCACAACTCCACTTGCAAATGAGTAAATTTGGAGGGAAAATGCCTTATTAAAAGAGAAACCCTTGATTTTTATTTCGCCTACTGCGGTCAAACCGTAGCTCAGTTTGACAATCTGTCTGTACCGTTGGAAAGATCTCACCGAGCCCTTCAACGGGCATCTGTTAGTTTTTTGTGATTTGATACTTCACTAGGACACATTTTTCCCAAGAAGGGTCACTTCACCACTCCTCAAAATCAAATTTCTTCACTTGTAGCACTTGTACTTGGGGCACCACTTTGCCTCCATAATTGTCCATGCTCATGTTGATTTTCGTCATGAGTAACCACCTTGTACTCATGTTTGTATGGTCCCCATTGGACCTTTTCTATTTGGCAGCATCATCAGGTATCCCTTGTTTAGAGCATCCGAGTTGAGTCATCATCGCATCCATGGATTCTATCATGAGTCTCTTTGTATCCCACTATAGTCCTCCATCCTTCATTTCTTGGTTCCTCTCTCATGTCGCACATTATGGCCTTCAGTCCTACTGTCCCCTGTCCCTTATGATATTGTGTCAGCCGCTGCTAGGTCATCCATGCCCTTTATGCTATAACAAGGGAAGTCGTCTATCCACTACTCATTAACCCCCATTCCATCATCATCCCTAGTGTCATTATGTCAGTCGCTCTACTATTTTCTCTCATGCCTTAGTTTAGGATCCCTTATTACCTCACCGATGGCGGACCTCCTTTTGTCGACATCAGATCATTCATTCCAGAAGACAGGTCTAGAGGGCAGTGTACCTTGGTTCTAGCTTCCACTCTTGTTCGGTACCTCGGATCAGGAAAAGGGACTCCTTATCACCCTTTGAATTGATTTTTTCTCAACTCCAACTCCTTATAGCATGATCGAGATCCGTATACTTGATGGTTCAGTGATGTAGTAGATGATACCGGTGATTCCTAGGTGTGTGTGAGATGTTTTCAGACCTCATGAGGGGGTGGCCCTTCAGGTAGCCCCCTACATGCCCGGATGACCTCTTCAGTACAACCTTCGATGCAGCTCCATAGATTTGATGATGTTGGCCTCAGCCGCTTGCAGCGCCTTTTAGTTTGCATGTATCATTTAGTTTTTCAGAGCCCTTTCCTATTTACAGGGAAAATTTGGTTGTACTCATATCTCATGTACTCAGATATTATTGTATAAGTCCTGGTTGTTATCCTAGGCACAGTATGTATGTGGGATTCATTATCATACTTTTACCTGGCTCATGTTTATGCCAGCATGTACTATGTTGTTCAGTCCCTTGTTTACTGGACATATTATTCTTTGTGCTTTATCTTGGCAGACATAGGTATGCCTCCCCCGCCACCTATAGCACAAGTACTCACTAATAAAAGAGACTTGTTGCACCTATAAGTCTCGCCTCCTCGAGGTCTAGTCCTCTAGCGCTTTGGTCTACCTTATATTTCTCTCTCTTTGACTCTCCTTTCGATGTCTAGTGATTGAGTTCTTACAACGTACTTCAGTCATACGATTAGCTCCTAATGCTCGCACGCTGGGGGGAAATCTGTTACACCATTATTTGGTCATCTAACCTGTTACTATTAGATGGGCTTAAGTACACCATGTAAGACCAATTTTACCCTACGTAAAATTTCTTTCACTATGAAAAATAACTTAGTAAACCACCTTTATTAAGTTGTTTATGGTCTAAACAGGAAATCCCATGAGGAAATATTAAATAAATCCACATCTGTTTGATTTTCCTCAAGGAATAATTAGTTAAACAATAGTTTAATTAATATTCCTGGTTATATTTAACCCAAAACAAGAAAATTAATTATATAAATTATTATTTATCTTATTATTTTCTAAGAATAATTATTTAAACTTTATTTAAATAATATTCCTTGTTAAATTTGACTAAATCACTCATAAGTAATTAAATAAATCATTATTTATCTGATTATTACTCAACCACATCCTTAAAATAATAAATAAATCATTTATTTATTTATTATTTACAAATAAAGGGATTTTACCCAAGTCAAATCTTTTTCCCTCCAACCAATATAATAAAATATTCCATAAAAGTTGGATCTAAAATTGGTTAATAATATTTTAATTATGCACCAATATCTAGACTAACTAAATATTTTGTTATAAATAGAAGGGTTTTTCCATTCACTCACTACCTTTTGTTGCCTAAAGATCACTCTGGATCTATACTTTTGGTCTGACTTTGATCCACCATCATTGTCATATTTTGCTACCATTTTTCTCGTGAGCTCCCTTTGAGTTCCATTTTTTTCTGGGTTTTCTACACCATCAAGAGAGAGGGATTTTAGATCTGAAGTGTTGCGGACTTACAAGAACCCATCCCATTGAGGAGCACTGGTAACATCCTTCTATGTTCTCCTCCCAGGTGCCATAAATACAAAATTCTTTAAACATATTCTTGTCTTGTCTATTGGATGCATGGAGAAAATCTTGTTTTTATTCATTGCGTAATCTCTTTCAATGCATAGATCTAGATTTGACAGCATTTATCTTGGTCAACTAATTACATATCTAAAGATATTGGAAGCCATCTTTTCTGTTAGGGCTATTTGTTATGCACGGCTAAAGTGAGCCTTTTTCGTACACTTGCGATTAAGATACATACTAACACATACCACAAACTCTCTATCAGGATATTCAATCTTCAATACCAAATCATTTGTAAGAAAATTCTTCAACTGCTCAAAGCTAGTTGAACACTCTTCAATCCATTTAATCGTTTTTCCTTTCCTCTACAAATATGTAATAGGATAGGTGTTGGCCCTCAATTTTGGTCAATTTTGCTTATTAAAAATCCACCTAATTTCCATCATTTTCCACATTATACCATCTGCATATGCCTTATTTTGACCTTATTATTCTTATTCAGGTAAATAAATCATGTTTTTCATTTTTTAGATATTTGGGTTTTAAGAGTATTTTTGGACAGAACTGAAAATTCTCGTATTTCTTCATGAAAATCATATGTGCATGACACATGGGCACAAGATGAGCATATATTTGGAAAGCTTGGGAACCACGGATGGAAAATATTCTATTGGTTCATTCAAACTGAGCTAAAAAATCCCTGGTCAAACATGACATGTTTTTCAGGAATCCCTAGGAAATAGGGCAAATTAGTAGTTTTTGGGATTTTTCCATATTTTGTGTAACTAAATGGATGATTTAGACCTATATGCATGGGATTAGGATGGATAAGGTTGTTAGAGACATTGTAGAATATATTTTTTATCATTTATCTATTTATACCAAGCTTATGAACCATTCAAACATGGAGAATTTGTAAAATTTCATATTGAGACTACTGAATATTGTGAGTTAATTTGAGGAACCAGTTCCACCTTATTTTCGATGTTCAATGTTGTGGATGATTGAATGAGTTTGTAGTAGCTAATATTCAAGTGTTCAAGGCAAGGGTGGAGGGCCCCCACACCAAGCTAAGTACACTCTTTGGTTAAATTAGCTTATTTTTCATGAACTAGTTTTGCTTCAGATTTGTTCAAATATTTAGATGAATGAAGATTTATTATGTTTGCTGATGAATCTTGGTTTACTTATAATCTGTATATGAAGGGACAAATAAGTGTTTAAGTTAGACTTTCCTTCTATCTGATCCAAGAACAATAACTAAAATTCATCTCCTTTTCCTTGTTGAGTTATTTACTTATGTTTGCTAATGAATCTTGGTTTAATTCTAATCTACATATGAAGGTAAAAACAAGTGTTTAAGTTAAACTCTCCTTGTATATGATCAAAGAACAATAACTAAAATTTATCTTCTCTTCCCTGTTTGAAGCTATTTTATGAATTTCTAGTTTTAATGCAATGGTAACAATGATGAATAGAATTGTGAAGAAGGACAACATGGACCTCCTCAGTTAGGAGCCTCTTCTCCTAATTTTTATGAATCATAAGCTATTTTCCATCAGTTAATTGGTTTCTCTTCATGAAATTAGTACTGTGGGGAAGGAAAAACAGGATCTCCTAAGTTAGGAGCCTCTTCCCTCACTTATTACATATTGAATTAGAAATTACTTAGTTAGATTATATATTTGTAATATGCATTTATTTAAATCTTAGAATTTAGAATAAATTTTTGATATGCATTTCCTTCAGTTTAAACATTGTGTCTTCTAAAAATTGACTACATCTGAGATCCATATATTTTGGACATGCTTCCAAGTTTACAAACCCGGATTGATAATTAAATACTTGTGTTCGTCTACCCAGTAAATTGACCCAACATTTTTGGCAATGTTATCCGGGAAGCATACATAAACATAGTCAATTAGGAGGATAAAAAATATAAAATATAAAACAAAACAAAACAAAAACAAGAAAAAATAGTTTTTCTTTCAATTATGTTTCTTTATGCCTAGAGAAATATATCAGAAAGGTAGATTTACTAAACAAAACCCCCCACAATTCAACCATCCATAGGAGCAGGACCATTATGACTAACTACACCAATTGTTGGGAGACCAACTCTAGAGGAATTAGAAGAAAAACAAATATCGTGACAAATATTGACTCTTATTGAAAGAAAAACCTTGTTAGCCTATTAGGTGAAAAGAAAGCAAACACTAAAAGAAACCCCTTTCTTAGAAAGACAAAAGGAAACAAGGAGACCAATTGTTAAACAATGAGAGCAACCAGTTCTTGAACAAATCAAGATAGTTGAGGAAACATTAATTTAGCCTCACATTGAAACATTACAAACAACTGAAAAGGAAATGACTGAAGAAGGAGAAGGACCTAATATACCAATTATGACTCTAGAACAAAGACTTCAGTATGAGAGTCAACAGAAGGAATGGCATAGAAAAAGAGAGGAATACAGGAGAATAGAAGTAGAGAAAAAAAGAGAGGAAGATTCAAAAAGAGAGTATGATAACAAAATACAGAATGATATTAAACCAAACAATGATCAGGAAGCTACCTTTGGCTTCCCAATATTAGGCAAAAGAGCAATACTAGGAGAGGAAGTGAAAATGAAAAACATTCCACCTTCTGTTTTGCCCAATTTTTATGGAATTTCTGCTGAAGATCTTGACTCATGTATGTTTGAATTTGATATCTGATGTTGAACTTATGGCTACACAGATGACACACATAAACTTCATCTCTGTCCTGCTAATTTGAAAGTAGCAACATTAAAATGGTTTATGGGTTTAGGAGAACATACCATTGCTTCTTAGGATGACATGAAGAGAATTTTTCTCAAAAATTATCAAGCCTATTCAAGGGTTAGAGGCTCAAAAGAAGATATTTTCATAATGACACAACAAGAAGATTAAAGTTTGGAAGGGTACTTAGAAAGATTCCTCTACAATCTATAAAAATCCAAACAACACTATCGAATCCTAATACCATCCACATAATTTTTCTTAAAGTTATCAGAGATGAATACTTAGATATTCTAAATTTGATGGGAAAATGAGATGTCTCAAACTTTACATTTGATGAGATTGTTGAAATATGTCAAAAATATTCTAGGGGAAGAGAAAAAAGTGGAAAAAGAGATGTTACATCAAGAGCTTCCAAATCTGCAACATGAGGAGTAACAAGAGCATAAATAGGAAGTTTGCTAGAAAATTTTAAAATTGATCTTTTAAGCACTCTAGGAACACGAGTTGATGTTTTAAAAGCAAAGAAGAAGAAAGAAGAACAAGATCAAATATTATCAAAATATTTTCATAAGTGTAGGATGAAACATCCACTTAGATAATTTTCTTTGGATAGTATGCAGGTGTGTGGAATTTGTACAAAGAATCATGCAACTGAAAATTTTCCAAAGCTTAAATAATTGCAAATGGAAGAAGTACAAGGGACAGATTCTCTTTACTATATGGCACCAAGGAGACATTGGCAACCAAGTATTCCTCGACAATTCCCTCAACAAAACCCCCAGAGTTATCAGTATTCTCCTCAAAATTCATGGAATACTCTGATGCAATGACAGGCTTGGCCTCCACAACAATACCAAAGCCAACCTGCACAAGGTTGGAGAGGACATAGTTATGGAAACCAGCCACCTCAACAATTGTATCATCAACAATACCAACAGCCATACCAACAGCCATATCAGCAACCATATCAACAACCATATCCTCAATAATAATTTTTATATCAACAATTCCAGCAAAATCCTTAACCAATGTCATTTCCACAACTGCACCATTACTAACTCAACCACAGTAGCTTCAGCTACCTTCTAACCAACCCCCACCTAGACCAACTCAATTACTAGCTCTGCCAGTAACAAATCTGGGTAACATAGTGGAGAAACCAGCATACGATGTGGAAGAAGTAACATATTTTCCTACATACTCTATTCTTCATGTACAAGATGTCCACTTAAGGTCTAGGAAAGTATTACACAAAGATTCTCCACCAATCATAGAAGAAAAAACTGAACAAGGAGAACAATCTGAAAAATCTCATCCAGGAAATCAAATTCAGAAAAGAAAAACTATTATGACTCAAACACACATTATCCAGAAAGGTTAGTAGAGCAGAAAATTCCAATTTCTCTTCCTGAATTTGATATTTTTGATGAATTGAAGAATTATTATGTCAAAATTCCTTTACTGCAAGCAATCAAAGATATTCAAATATATGCAAAAACAATAAAGGAGTTATGTATAAAGAAAATTGGCAGAAAGAAAAGAGATCAACCTAAAATCCAGGTCATTGGAAAATTAGCTAGTCTCGTGTCTGCAAAAACAACAATTGAAAAATATATTGATCCTGGGATCCCTATGGTGACAATTTCAATCAATAATTTTTAGTTCAAAATACTTCAATATATTTGGGAGCATCTATAAATTTCATGACCATAGAAACTATCAAATACTTGAAATTTCCCAATATTCGACCTACTACTACAATTTTGGAGCTAGCAGATAGATCTAAAGTTGTACCATAAGGAATTTTAGAAGATATCATTGTTTCTTTGGATTCATGGGAATATCCTATAGACTTTCTAATCAACCAAAAACAAATTTAGGAGGTCATCCTTTAATTCTAGGCAGACCATGGTTAGCCACAGCAGATGCCTTCATTGGATGCAGATCAAGAAGTATGACCATAGCACATGGGGATGAAAGGAAACATGTTACACTCAGTCCTCCAACACAATCTCCTTCTTTATTATCATGGCTTGATGAAAAACAACAACAAGAAACTCAATCTGTTCTCAATATTAATCAAGTCTTTAATTTCAGAGAAGAGGAAGAAAATGAGGATCTCTTAGACCTTTTCATCTCAGAACCTAATATTTCGGAGCAACTAAGAAGAACACAATATGAATCTGCAAATCATATTTTAAATCAATGTTTCCAGGAAAATTGTACTATTCAATCATTACAAAATTCATTTGAAAGTATTTTTCCTATTAACTCAATTACCAATTCACAAAGTAAAATCATTGAAATCAATCCTAGAAGGAGTTTGAATATTGGTAATAATTTACAATCATCACAGGAACAACAGGTAATAGCATTATTACAGAAATATTCAAAGGATTTTTCCTGGGATTATACAGACATGCAGGGAATTCATCCAAAGACATTTATTCACCACATTTGTACTGATGATCATATCAAACTAGTGAGACAACTGGAAAGAAGAATGAATCCTATGATGAAAGAAATAGTAAAAGAGGAACTGCAAAAATTGTTACAAGTTGGATTCATCTATCCTATATATGATACTCAATGGGTTTCTCCCTTAGTTGTGGTTCCAAATAAAAATGGAAAGTGGAGAATATGTGTAGACTATAGGGGGATGAACAAAGACACATTGAAATATCATTTCCCGTTACCATTTATTGACAACTACTAGATTCATTAGTTGGAAAGTAATTCTTTTCTTTTCTTGATGGATTTAGTGGATACAATCAGATTAAGATTTCATTGGATGACCAGCATAAAACCACATTTAATTTTCCATGGGGAACATATGCATATGATGTTTTGTCCTTTGGGTTATGTAATGCACCTACTACTTTTCAAAGAGAAGTCCTTGCAATCTTTGTTGATCTAATTCATGAATGTGTAGAGGTCTACATGGATGATTTCACTATATATGGAGGAACATTTGATGATTGCTTGAATAATCTTGAAAAAAATTTAAAAATATGCATAGAGACAAACATATCCCTCAGTAATGAAAAATTATTTATGATGTTAACTGAAGGGATAGTGTTGGGACGCCATATTTATTCTTCAGGAATCAAGGTGGACCCAACAAAAATACAAGTCACTGTGAACTTGATGCCACCAACAAAACAAAAAGAAGTAAGAAGTTTCTTGGGATATGTAGGCTATTACATAATATTTATTGAAAATTTTAGTAAAATAGCTCTACCTCTATTCAAGTTACTTGCAAAATATGTTGAGTTCCAATGGACAACAAATTGTCAAAATGCATTTGAAATATTGAAAGGAAAATCTCCAGTTGCGCCCATTCTTCGAGGAAAAAACTGGTCATTTCCATTTCACATATCCACTAATGCATCTGATATTGATATAGGAGCATCACTTGGATAGAAATAAAATCAGTTCAATTATGCCATATATTTCATAAGCAAAAATTTAACACCAGTAGAATTGAACTATATAGTCACAGAAAAAGAAATGTTAGATGTTGTGCATGCAGTTAATAAGTTTAGGCATTATATAACATGTTATCAAGTATTCATTCATACATATCATTTAGCCATTAGATAATTAATGAACAAAGCAATTACAAATGGAATAATTACTAGATGGTTGTTATTAATGAAATAATTTAACATCACTGTTCAAGATCGATTAGGTAAAGATATAGCTAAAAGTACTTTCGGAATAATCACATCTTTAGGATTAGTTCAAAGATGTGATTATTCTAAAAGTACTTTTATATACATTATGGATCAAAAAAGTCTTAGATCTAACAAGTAAAGATAATCAAGTAGTATATTTTCTATCAAGGCTTCATTCACCTGATGATCCAAATCTTGTTTCAGACAATTTTCCACATCAAAATTTATTTGCTATAATAGCTAAAACCCATGGTTTGGAGATGTAGCCAACTATTTATCATCTGGAATATTACCATCCCATTTCACCAATAAACAAAAAATGAAAATCATCAGAGAAAGTGCTATATATATTTGGGTCAATGGTGACCTCTTTTATACAAGTTCTCATCTATTAATAAGAAAATGTGTTAGATAAGATGAAATTCTAGATATTTTGAAAGCATGTCCTGATGAGCCATGTAGTGGCCATTTTGCAGACAAGCGGATAGCATACAAGGTGCTCAAACTTGGCTACTACTGGCCAATAATCTTCAAGGATTCGAAAGCCTATGTTAAAAAATGTGACAACTGCCAAAGAACTGGAAGACCTGTGATATCAAATGAAATTCCATTGAAGCCACAAGTACTCATAAAGCCATTTAAGCAATGGCCTCTATACTTCGTGGGGCCAATTAACCCACATTTAAATGGAAATAATTACATTCTAGTGTCCACGGATTATGTTACAAAGTGGGTGGAAGAAAAGGCAGTGGCAAGAGCAATAGATGACACAGTAGTCGCATTTCTCTTTGAGGAAATGTTTGTCAGATTTAAAGTTCCGATAATAATTGTTACAAATCAAGGAGCACAGTTCACCTCCAAAATTTTCTAGAATCTTACGGAAAATTATAAAATCAAACACACTCCATACCATCCCCAAGCAAATGGACAAGTAGAGTCCACTAATAAAATCCTGGAAAATATCATGACAAAAACAGTGCAAGTGAACAGAAAGAATTGGTCAAAAAAGTTAAGAGATGCACTATGGGCATACAAAAGTACATGGAAGAATACAACTAAATTCAGTCCATATCAGTTGGTATATGGTAAGGAAGTTTTGTGACCCATTGAATTTCAAATTCATACATATAAACTTGCAGAAAAATTGGGATTGGAACTATCTGAAGCACAACAACAGAGAGTCATGAAATTAAATGAACTAAATGAAATAAGACAGCAAGCAGTGGAGGATACAACACTGGTGCAACAACAGAGAATCAAGTCGCATGACAGATTCATTAAAAATAAAAAATTTCATAAAGGATACTAGGCATTACATTTTGACTCCAAGTTCAGAGATTTCAAAACAAAGTTTACAACTCATTGGCTTGGGCCATATGAGATAGAATAAATTTTTGGCAATGGAGTAGTTAAAATAAAAACAATTGATGAAGTAGAAAATTCATTTTTATTCAATGGACATAGGATTAAGGTATATAATAAGCCTATAAATAAAGATGACTTTTTGAAAAGAGTCTGAATAGAAAATAACATGGAAATAATGGAACATCATAGTGATATGCCTTCCTTACTTCCAGAATTATATATATATATATATATATATATATATATATATATATATATATATATATATATATAAAGGAGTTTGGTTGTGAAAATCTAAGAAAATGGCACAATGCAAACTCGAATTCATATCGAAACACCAACTTGTTTGGCAAATATGAATTCTCTTTTTTGTTTTAATTTTACTTACTTTGATTTTGCATAAATAATCCTCCAAAATTCCAAGCCTTGAGGACAAGTCTTAACATAAGCAAGGAGGAAGTTCATCATGAAACTATGCAAATAGTTTGAGCAGTTGTATTGTAGAATGGACCTAAATAACATTGCAGAAGGCACCTGAGACATCATTTAAAATATCATTGCAGAAGGGACCTGAGACATCATTTAAAATATTATTGTATAAGGGACATGAATAACATTGTAGAAGGGACCTAAGAAATCATTTAAAAATTGCAGAAGGGACCTGAACAACATCAATATTCATTAGAAGGGACCTGAATCAATATCAGATGCAAAAAGAACATGAAATAACATAATCTATATCAAAAGGTTCAAATAAGTAGTAACAATTGTCTACATTCCATCAGAATTTATCTTTGAAGAACCATCATCATGAGTCAAGTATGGATGAACTAGCAAAGGTAATCATCAATCAGTATTTACATCAAGCTATGTTGCGAAAGGGAAAGTACAATAAGTATAAAAAAAAATTGTTTGTGGAACCTTAGATTTAAAAAAAAAAAACTATAATTGTTAAAACCGATTTAACCTAGATATGCATCTTATTACATTTATCATCTAACATCCTACATTTATCCTACCTGTTAGCACAGTTCTTTGCTAAGTCATGAGTCCATTCCATAGTTTTATTTTTAGGATCAAAATTCAAAATTTCAAAAAAAAAATTGGGCGCTACCGGAATTTCCGGAAGCACCATTTTTTTAAGCCTTTCAGACAGTCTGTAATTTCCTGTTTCTGTCTTTCAATTTTTATTTTCCGATGCTACCGAAATTTCTATGTGTCGTAATCCGCTTTAGTTATACCACGTGTCGTAGGGTTAATACACATCAAATATTTTTTAAATCCTTTAGGATCTAATGATAGGTGTCGTATTACAATCAGTTAACTAAGGTCAAGTCGTTGTATACATTGAGTCACGTGTGTCTCCACAGTTAATGATTAAACCATTGTCGGTCATCCCTGTCTACGCTAAGTCAGTTATCCATTTATTAAGGTACGTGTTTTTCTGAATTAGAGGGATCATGGTGATCACACCACACACCATAACAGTTTGATTGGTTGCATAGTAGTGCTACCAGAAACTCTGGCCAATAAACAACACAGTTTGCAGAGGTGACTGCAAGTCATAAAAACACTTGCAATAAGCCATTTGAAGCTCCCATATGGAAAATGTAGCCAACTGAAGGTGGTGATGGTGTGTCACATGGTGCACATTGTTGGCCTATGACCGCACACAAACTGGAGAAGGAGAAAGGAGGGGAAATCTTGACTGTCAAAGAGCTTCAAAGGAATCGATCTGAATTTCAATTCAGTAGAAAGGGGAAAGTGTAGCTGATAAGGTTTAATGGTGAGAAAACTTCATTTCCACCCTCATTCATCTCATTTATCCTCTTTACCCTCATTTACCCTCTTTTACCCTTCATTTTTTTCATTCCTAAGGTATCGTGCTACATTTCTTTATTTGCAGCTCTGCCCCCCCACTTTAGACCACACCATTACCCCTTTCTTACCTTCCCCCGCCGAAAGACCACAAGATTCATTCTTATCTTTAACAATCCACTCCTCATCATTCAAAACCATTATCAGCACCCAATTACCTTTGCATATCACCAACCTCTCTGCTCACCGCATTTCTCACTCCGCATAATATAACCTTTACCCTTTGCTGCTTCCATGAAAAACTTGTGATCTACGATTTGCAGGCGGGACCCCACCTCCATTTGCCACGTCACCTTCCCCTCCATCCCACATCGCTCCTCGCAACTTTTAACACTTACCACCCACTGCTCGCAGCTAAACCTTGTGACATGCAATCTACGGGCGCGGTCCCACCTCCGTCCATGCCATGTCACCTACCTCCCCGCACTTTTCACTTCGCAAAGTTTAACGTTTAACCTCCGCTAAAGAGTTCAGCACGCACGACAGCTTATTGCTCCACAATGGGAAGTGGAAATCATGAGAATTAGAGAGTGGAGGTCCTCAAAAAGTAGGTGGAATCATAGGATGAAGGTCGGACCGCTCACCTATTCTGAGCCATTTCTCACCACTCCTTGAAGATTCTGGAATTTTGCCTCCCTGGCTAACTTTTTTGTTTCTTTTTACTTATTAGATAGTGATGTTTCGCTGGAAAAATCCTGATTTTACCTAATTATGTTTTTATTTTTCTGATGCATGAGTGATTGCTTGATGCATGCTTTGATAGTTTGTTAGGATATTTTGGTTTCACCTCTGTGGGTCGATCATGATAGAATATTCAATCATAACCCCTCAAGGAGAACTCTATATGTAGTGAGTTCTAAGATGAAACAATGGTTCTGGAATTTTGAAGAATTTTTTTGTAGTTTTGTATGATTGTGCTCCCTGTGCTCTGAGATAGATTTTTGGGAGAGTTGTTTAAACCTAATATGATACAGAGTTGTTATTTGGATTCCAGATGGAGAAATGAGTAGTATATATAAGTTTCCTTTCATTACCATTAATATCCTTTTTATGTGTAATCATCTTTCATGTTATGCTGCTTTTACGGTTCGTGTAATGTAGTTGTCGATAGTCTACAATTTTTATTCATGAATTCGTGTCTATATAACTCTCAAGTGTTAACACTCATGTATTAAGCTTGTTTCACTCCCTTAATTCGCACTCCACGAACCTCTATTGTTGTAAATATCTCATTCATATCCGTTTCCTCTGAGTTCATAGGGGACAGATTCTTAATCCTCTTAAGCATGTCTCTTGCGGGTTCCTTCTTTGTTCTTTCTCAACGCCTTTGCATATTTTAAAAGTTTCTTCTCATTGTTTTGTACTTGGCCCATTTAAAAGGCATCAAGCCTCAAATCCTCCTGATCCCTCTCACAAGTATGTGGAATTCACATGAATCAGGCTCAAATGATCTTCTCCATTCTTGAATCACCGAAACCATTATTCTCTTAACCCATTTTTTGTCATAGGAATTTATATAGTTGTTCATATTTAACTTCTAATCTTTATATTTCCTAGGAACTAGTATTTTGCAAATCAAGGTTGCCTCTAGGAGAAAAAACATCTTTTGGCACTGTTTCCGGGGAAGCGAAATAGAAAACCTTTCCCTGGGATACGACATTATTTTCACCCTTCAATCAGGTGAGCACAAAGGGTTGAGAGTTGTATAGCCCTCACCTTGGCGACTCCACTATTATCAAAGTTCAAATCAAGTGTAATCTTGTCTTACACCAGGCCTCATACCTAATTGGATATTTCTCAGCAGAGAACCCCTTTTGTATCTTATCCTGAAAAGATTATATTTGAGAGAATATGGAGGGAGAAGCAGCCCATCCAAGCTAACCTACCCTCATTTTCTCTAGAATATTTGTCTTCCTCTTCTCAGAAAACTGATATCTATATTCCTGGCTCCACATCCCATGTACTTGACTATCCTCCAGAAACCTCTACTTTAGCCAATTCATAACTAAAAGATGAAGCTGAATCCACTAATAATTCTTTGCCTCCCTTGCACCCTACTCCAGAGGCTGAAGAAGTCAAAGAAGTCACAGCACTCCAAAGCTCATTACAGATATATATCCAAACTTATACTCAACATATACTCGTTGTCCCACAACCAAATCATACTCAGAACTTACCACCACCGCCCCTCATGTTCGTACCTGGTTTCCTCCTCAACAAATATGCTCAATTGGCTTTACCTCAAATATTGAATGACATGCCTCAAGATTATCTAAATATCTTCCCTCGGTTCGTCGGGGAAGATTGTACACCTAAGCATAAACATATTGAAAACTTTTGTGCCTTTGCTGAGAATATGAATGTGGAGCACCTAGATGTGGTGTTGAGGCTTTTCGTCCAATCCTTGGATGGAGAGGCTCGAAAGTGGTTCAAATCTCTTGTCGATAACATAGCTACCTCTTGGGAAGAAATGGAGAATTTCTTCACACTAAAATGGGGAGAAAAGAGGGACCATGGATATGTTCTCACTGAGTTCAATGCTCTTAAGAAGAGACACAATGAGGATGTAACATAATTTATAAAGAGGTTCCATAAGCTCTATAATAATCTCCCCGCTGAAATAAAGCCCCCCCAACCAGCTGCTAAGGTGGTTTTCGCAGGAGCTTTTGAACTAGAATTTGGATTTACCTTGAGAGAAATAAAATCTACATCTCTGGATCAGATCCAGAATGATGCATTGGAGGTAGAATAAAACTTTAATTCTACTGGTAAACTCAAAGGGAAGACAGAGCATGAAGCTATAATAAAGAGCAGGGAGGAGGCTTCTAATTCTAATAAGGAGAGGGAATCACGAGAGTACAGAATTGAAGAAATGAATAAGTTGATTAAGAACCTCTCAAATAAGTTAGTGAAGCTTTAATTGGAGGCCAAGAATTCCCCTCCTTGTCCTAACCAAATGATCCCAAACCATGGGTTTAACCCCCAATATCGGAAGCCCCCTCTACATTTGTTGCAGAGGGAAAGGAAGGAGCACCAATATCACATCCAACCTCCTTTATACCTCAAAGGGGAGATGGAAGGACAGACCGAGGAAGTTACAGATAGCCAAGAATATCAATTCCTTGCTTACTTAGATGACGAAGAAGGTGAACTCACCCTGCAAGAAGAGCTAGAAGAGAAAGAAGTCCCCCCATAGGATCGAGATATTGACAATTATTGCTGGCAGTTTGTGGATTTCATGCAAGCTCAAATCCACAAGAAGTATGGCCTCAGGTCCTCCAGGAAGAGAACCCGAGTGGAAGAACAAAACAAAGAGTCAATACCAAGAGAACAGACCCCTTCTAGTTCTATCTGCAAGGGGAAAAAGCCTTTAGTAGAATCTACCCATCATAAGGCCATTGCGTCTACTTCCACAAAGCAAGGCTTTGATCCTCCCAAAAATGAGAATCCCTCATTTGTAGCCTTGAACATGCCTGACCACGCTAAAGATAAGTCCAAAGAAGTCATTGCAGAAGAAGCTCCCATGGCCTTTAATCTCTAGAAAGAGTTAGAGAAGGTCAAGATTTTCGTTCCCCTTATTGAACTTCTAAAACAACCTTCATATAAGGCCTAAGTGTCCTAATTCATGTAACCGCATGACATAGGCTCTCTCCCTGACAACCTAAATATCCAAGAAGAAAGACCTATGGTAGTTTTTGGACCTCATGTAGCAGATTTTGACTCAGCCACTCCCCCATTATATGTGACTCTAGTTATGCATGACTTGTTATTGCACAATTGCATGTTAGATTCTGGGGCTTCACAAAATTTGTTTCCATTGTCTGTCATGGAGCAGTTGGGGTTGCAGATTACCAGAACTTATAAAGACCTGTATTCTTTTTATTCCAAGAGAGTGAAATTCTTGGGCATGATAAAAGATATGGTAGTAAACTTAGCCCAGATTTCGGCCAAAAGCGTGGTAATGGACATTTTTGTAGCTGATATCCCAGCTTGGTTTGGAATGTTGTTGTCCAGATCCTGGGGATCCAAGATTGGAGAGTCCATAAAACTGGACCTCGCCACTATTCCAGTATTCGGTGGGGAGGAAATAAGATTATACCATGAATCCAGATTCGTGAATATGGTCACCAAAGCCAATGGTTTCACAAATTCTCTGATATATGGTAAGGAGGGTAAATTCTCTTGTCTTATGCTTGAGGAGGATGAAAATTTCCTGCAAGAAAAAAAGATATGTCCTCTAATACAGAAGAATCCTATGAGAAGAGAGGAAAACAAGATATGGACCTTGTAGTTTTATGGAGCTTACTATTGAGAAGGAAACGGGGCTGGGATACTCTTAATATCACCAAAAGGATGCTTGGTTCCCCTCTCTTTTAAGCTGGAATTCGAAGCCACAAATAATGTGGCTGAATATGCGGCCCTATTGTTGGCGTTGCAGACATTTGAAGTTTGAACTGTTGGATTTGAATTTGCTGAGAGTTATAGTTGGAGAAGAAGTCTGGATTTCAGACAAGATTCCAGAGAAGAATACAGGCCACACCTGTAAGGTAAAATATTCCTATTATGCCACCTATCATTTGCAGGTGACATAGTCATTTATTTTTCTGTAGATGACTAAAACAAGTGGTAAGATAAATCGAATAGAGCCATAGGGTGCAGATTTGGTTGGTGCTAATTCGAGGGTGAGAACTATGTTTATGCAGTCAGGATGGTATCCTCTTTGTACCAAGTTGGGGAGCTCTCATTCAGGATTTTCTCTAGAGTTTGCTAACTCTTTTAATGGACAAGAGGCTACAATTTATGGCCTCACTTTGCAGGTTTTTGAAGACTCCATTGTTGAATCTTTTAACCTTCCCAAAGAAGGAGAAATATTGTTCAAGGGACAAGTTATCATAGGAGGTGATCTCAACAACTTCCTCAAGGATGCTCATAGAGATCCAAACTGGGAAAAAGGCATCCCAAGAAGTTACCTTAATAATGACTAGGCGGAGGAAATTAAGCTCATCAAGATATACCTCACATGTGAAAGGAGGTATACAGTGGTATTCCATTATCACATGAGGTTTCTTTTTCATATTGTAGGGATGAAGCCATTAAATCTACCATTTTTATTATTGAAAAGCCTGACCAAGATGTCAGCAAGGGTCCAGATCCATAATGATGTTTTTGAGTATAGCTTGTACCATCATGCTTTGATCAAAGTTATATTTGAAGAAGATTTGAGGAAGAGAAACCAGACTCTGAACCACTTTATATTCTATATGGCAGTCCAACCTACACCTACACCTCCAGTTCCACAGCCAAACCCTCAGCCTGCAAAAAGAATAAAAAAAATAAAGGCCCAGAAAGAAAACGTTCATAAGAAGGCCAAAGGTAAGAAATAGAAAGTTTCTGCAGGAAAAACTGAAAGAAAGGTGGAAAAAGGAGAGAGCTCCTCAGCAAGCAAGCCCAAGTCCATGAAAATAGTACCCCATGTTCCTCCATTTCCAAATGTATACACTAGAGCTATAAGAGGAGGGTTTGCAACAACATATAAGTCAAAAGAGTAGGTGCTACCGGAAATTCCATAAGCACATATTCCAAAAAAGTTGCAGAAGGAGTATCAACCTACACCATCAGATGAAGAACTCCTCAGGGATGTTGGATATGAAATCAGCAGCAAGAAGAAGAAAGAATAATTTAAACCTATTGTTAGCACCATAAAGAGACATAGAAGAGAGAGCAATAATTTTAGGCTTAAATCCGAGCCTCTACTCAAGCCAAGCCTAATGACAGAATTTATTGTTGTTAAAGGGAAACCTGAAGGTTCAAAGACAGAGAAATTAGAAAAAAAAAAACCATGAACAAAAGAAAGAACCCAGCCCCTTCAAAACAACACTCAGAGCCCTCAAAAAGAAGAAAAACAAAAAAGGGTTCTAAGGAGGACAAATACTATGCTAAGGAGGTAACTAAAAGAGAAACTAGATCCATAACATCAGTTGCTAACAGCAATACTAATTTAGATAAACCGGTTGAAGCTGTAGCACACGTATAAGAAGGGTAAAGAGGTTTTGGTACTAATTCCTTTTTGCTTATCAGTTACAAAGTTTGAACAATAGCCTAGGTGTCATGGAATACAAGTCAGCACAGAATTTTCATCATTTTTCTGTGTATTTGAAAAATAAAAAGGGCGCTATTGGAATTTCCAGTAGCATTCTATATTTTGTGCAGTTACAGGTTTTAACCCGAATTTCCAGCAGGAGTTGTTTTAACTGAATTTTGACACCTATCAACAAGTTTTTCCAAGCTAGTTAAGGATGGATAAGAAACCATAACCAAATGGATAATACATGTGATGGTGAGAGGTGGTTATGAGGTTGATGGAGGTCTTACTAAATGAATCTCCATGGTTATTAAAGACCCAAGACACAAGAAGATAATTCAGCAGGAAAAAGGGCAGCATGACAACACACTCAGCATTCCAGCCCAGAATTATTCTCTTCTTCTTTCTCCAATTGTCCTTTCTATTAGATTTCAAGGAGATAAGGATGTAATGTCTTTTGACACATATGTTATATTAGAATTATTGTTTCCTTATTTTTATAAGAGATGGAGTTGGTTCCTCTCTTGCTATATATAACACTTGTAAATACTATTTCCAGGTTGGATGTTAGTCTACCTAAAGACTGAATATAATAAAAAACCATTTTTGTTTCATGCTGGAGGATTTTGTGACTCAAGGATAATCTAATGTGTGGTGTGTATCTTTTCTTTGTTAATTTCTTCTAAAATATGAATTATAGCAACTAGTGAAGTGTGAGTGAGAATTTGTTAAAGGATTTAACAGTAAATTCCTGTTTTTAGTTTTCTGCAAGTTATATGTGTGTAATAGAACATGTCAGTGAATATTTCATAAAGGATTTTTGGAATACTTTATACATGCAATCTATTTTCTAAATTTGTTTTCTTTTCATAAACTTATTTTATGTAAAGATCCATCATCATAGCTATGTGATTGATTTAGGATAGGAATATTTCCTGGAATAAGTACCAGTTATTCATCTTCTCCACTTGTGCACTCTGCTCCCTATACTACCTTTTACCCACACAATTTATACTTGCCACATCTTTCCAAATGCATGAAAGTCTTAAATAACATAAAATCATTTCAAAAATCTTTGAGAAACCATCCCACCACTCAAAGAACCCTTTACATTTTGAAATGAACTATGATGTGTAAGGCTTACTCCTTAAGCAGTCAAGGAGTGACTTGTTATGCTAACATTACCTACACTCATTATCCTACACACATTATCCTATTATAATCCATTACCCTACCATATATTCTACATTAAAAACTTCAGCATAGTCCTACGTTAACCCTATATAAATTTCCTACATTAATTCCATATAACCCTACATATCCTCCAACATATCATATAAGAACTTTTGATCAAAGATTGAGGACTCAATATTTTTTTCCCTTAAGGAATTTTTGTTTACCTACAAAACCACAAAGATTTAGTGTCATAATGAGAAATTTTTTTATTTTAAAATGACCTATCCTATGGTCATTTTAAAAACAAATTAAGAAATAAGAGTATAAAATGACAAAGCCTAAAGTTTATGTTATTTTCTTTGATGCGTACCCGATGATATCTTGATGGAAAGTCAATATTTAAGAACATTTTTGCACCCTTAAAATAGTCAAACAAGCCATCAATCTGAGACAAAGGATACATGTTCTTGATCGTCACCTTGTTTAACTTCTTGTCGTCAATGCACAACATGAGAATACCATCCTTTTTCTTTAAAAACAACACTAGTTCACCCCAAGGTGACACACTTGGCCTTTTGTATCCCTTATAAACCATTTCCTTAAATTGCAACTTCAATTCCACCAACTCCAGAGTGTTCATCTTGTAAGGTGTCTTTGATGTTGGTGTTGCTCCTAGTACCAACCCAATAGAGAAATCCACTTCCATGTGAGGTGGTAACTCTGAAACACTTTTTGTAAATACATCTTGAAACCACTACAAAACTCAATACCTCTTCAAGAATTCAACATCCTCAACATCCTTCCCCTTGTCACTGGAAACATGCAATGCAAATAATACACACCCTTTTCTGCAATTGATCCTTGCATGTGTAATATTCCAAAATTTTCACATGTTATTTGGAATATTAGAATTCTTAATAAACTTAATTAATTAAGTAAATAAAAGGGTGGAGGGAACCATAATCCTCAAAGATGAATAAGATCCACTTTTTGAAGTGTGAATGTGGATTAATTAAACATAGATCTACGTAATGGAGTAGTGGATCAACTGATAATGTGGAAGGAGTGGAGATCATGTCTCATTAATGAGACAGATCATGGAGGTTAAAGTAGTCAACTGAGATCATGGAGGGAATCTAATATAATATAATAGAGCATTCATGATGAAGTGATGGAGGAAGTAGTGCAATTAATGCACACATGATGGAGAGGGTTCACATTGCATGTAGACATGATGGAGGACTTGGAGAGACAATGCAATCAACCATGGAGGATTATGTCCACATGAGCAGTGCAGTTTAGAGGTGGGCCAGGGTTTGGGAAGGCTCAATTTTTCTATAATGAATATGAAGGCAACATTGGAGGAGGCTTTGGTTTATGATTTTGTGATCCGTTTAGTTCTGGATTTGTCTTTTGGCATTCCATGCACTCTTATGTTGTTTAGCTAAGTCTGCAGTATTATTTAGCACAGGGTGTTCCTGAGTGGGAATCCCACCCTTACCCACAGGGGAATTGTAGTTTCTACTCTGGGAAGGTTATTCTGAGCTGCCATTTCATCATCTGGCATTAATTCCATAGTGTTCCTACTCTTTTCAAAACATTCATATTCATAAATTGTGTTATTTTTGAAGATCGTTTTGGGAGGAGGAGGTTGTCTTCAGTATTTCAGCTAGAGAACCGGTGAAGGATTATTCTTGTCATCTTGAGCTTTAATATCAGCATTACCAGGGCATCATTTTAGATCTGGCATCAAGCTAAATGTTATTGACCTTATATCAGTAGCATTCCCATCAAGGATTCCGCAGTCCATCACTGTAGATCCAAAAGAGGAAGGAAGTTTCTAGTACTTCAGCTAGGAATCCTGTGAGGGATCATCCCCTCACCTTGTCATCACCATTTACATCAACCTATAGTTTTATTGTAGCATATTTCAGCAGGCTTGAGCCTCTCCCTCTTGTACAACACAGTTTTTTGCAGCAGTTGTACAGTTGAGGCTCGGAGATCTGAAGGAGGGATTGGCCCTCAAATCTTAGATCTAGTTGTACATCATATTGCAGCCATCATATGATCAGATCTGCATAACCCAGCAGACCAAGGATCAAACCCCAAGAGGGTAAATTTCCAATCTCATAGATCTGGAATTTCCTTTCTGGGTTATCTTAGGTTGCCATCATAGAGCCCAGATCTTGAATCTTGGCATCATCAGAGCTCCTGAGCTCCATAGATCTGAACTTCCATTTTTAGAAGCTATATGTACATCATCAACAAAATGGACAGCGCAATATTTCTTCCTGTAGCTCTCCAATTACGTAGTGGTTATTGTAGCAGGATTTTAGGGTCATTCTAGGCCGTCTCTTTGGCTAGAGTACTTTATTTTTGTACACTATTGTAACTGAATCATCTCCTATGCATAAAATGGCTTAGCTATTCTGTCTATATATGTGTTGATCATAAAATTACATGTATATTTTCTGTGTATCAAATATTGTGTTTGTGTATCAATGCATTATTCCATTTTGGGATATTACAACATGCATATTTGTAACCATTCTCATTGATGTGGGATTCTTCTTACCCTGCAATATTATCTTCTCTCCATCATCATCCAAGCAGTCAATATCCTTCTCATAAAAATCTACCTTAGTCCTTTGAAAGGTACAACCAATCCATACCCAAAAGCATGTTATATGAACCCAATTGAATCATGTTTAAATGTGTTTATGTAGGCATACCATTTAGCCCAAATGCACAAGCTCTCACCCAATGATTAACCCTATTATTGGTCCCTCTAGCCAACAACATCAACGAAGAATATGCATTCACTTCTTTGCTCAAGAACACTTATCCACTAGGCCTAGGTTAACATAACTATAATAAGATCCAAAATCAAACAAAATGGAAAAAAATCAATCACAAAGCTTACCTTCCATCTCAATAATGGATGCTTGTTGATATGCATGCTTGTTATCAAATTTTGCATAGATCCGAGGAATGTTATATCCAACATCCCCAAATGTCTTCGCCTCCTGAGCACTATAAATATGAGATTTTCCACCCTAGCATGATGAAAAATCCTTCTTGTGATGATCCTTTCCACTTATCTAACACTATAATGGTTCTATTCCACTACCCATATTCTTCTTCTCTCCAAGATGAGATCCATGTCCCTTCTCTGCTGCACTGAACTTCTTGTAAGGAGCCACATTTTCATTCTCACCTACATCCTGAGGTATTTCTCGTTTCAAAGGAAAATTTCCTTTGTTCTTTTCATTTCCTTTCCAATCACCCTTAGGCTCAGTATTCTACTTCGACTGCTCATAACAATGCTTCAATTTCTCGATGAATTCCTCCAATGACCAAGGCTCATCATACTCAATCTGATTCTTGAATGTTAATGGAAGTCCAGTGATTAACCTTTGAAACTTCATCTTCTCATCCTTCAGATAAGGCACATACCTCAACAAATCCAAAAACTTATTTGTGTACTCTTCGTTTGTCATAGATCCCATTTTCAGCTCGTATAACTCAAATTTTCCATCATAATGTATCTCTGATAATTACTTCTTCCTGAAGAGTCTTTTGAACTCATGCCAACTCAACTCCTATATCCTGATGCCTCTGACACATTGCACATATTCCCACCAAATATCTTCCTTTCCCTTGAGACTGAAAATAGTTATCCTGGCTTTCATATTCTATGTATAATCATGCAGCTCAAATAACTTCTTCATCCCAAGCACCCAAGCTTCTAGATCTTCTGGTTTCTTCAACTCTCCATAAAATTTAGGAGGCTTGCATTTCTTGAACTCATCAGGCAATTGTCCCTTCTCACTCCTCTTGTAAGGATTAAAGTAGTGATAACCATAATGTCTATCTAAACCAAAAGTAAAATAAAACCCATAACCACTACCTCTCATGTCAGGTGTATCCATCCATCTTCCACCTATGACCATTTCATTCATGTATGGCCTATGCCTTCCATGAGACCTGCTACCATATGTCACATTTGTCATTTCCGCATGTCCATAACTGATCCATGGTTGTCCTTGTCTCTACAAATCTAATAAACTCTCAAGAATCACTGCATTGACCTTGGCTTGATTTTCTTGAGCCCTGGAAAGCCTTTCCTGTGACTAAATTATTTGTTCATTATTCTCCTTGCAACTCTTGATCTCTGCCATAATACTTCTCAAGGTATCATCTATGTCGGGAGAATACACTTCCCCATGCTACTCAACTAATCTATAAGGAGAGTCACATGTATTTTAATCCACCATTATTCTTGTCATCTATAATATTCTACTTCCTACAAAGATATCGTGTTTGATAAACCAAATATAAACATAATCAAACATACCTTAGTGAAGTTCAAGGAAGGTTATATTGTTTGCACAAATAGGTCCCAATTATCACGATATACATGTGTGTGTGTGTGTGTGTGTGTGTGTATAATGACACCATCATATCAACATCATACATGATAACATAAATTGTAACACCGGCTATATATATGACAACCATAGCCACTACAATGCATGCATATGACTAGAATCCATGCATAACAGTCACATCCCGCCCATCTAGTCCAATTATTTGAACCTAACACCTCTAATACCAATATATAACACGCCCCTCCCCACATTTACCCACTTTTGCAAGCCATCCAGGTAAATATTAAGCGAAGTGCCACTATGACATGACCTGACCTCCTAGTTGCAATTAAAAAAGTGGGACCTACAACTGAGACTTACTGACCTTCTTCAAGAACCATAGATCACTCAGAGGCTGAAAAACCATCCCAGGTGACCAATCCCTGAGTTGGAGCAATTTTTCTCTAACCTAGACCTATAACCACACCCTTGACATTGCCTGCATGCGGTTGTGAGCCTCCAACCACACTCAAAAGCCTTGTTCCATGTGGTTATGACCTCAAATCTTCAATTTTGTGCCTACGGTATCGTGATCTGAGCTACCTTTCTAACCTAGCATGCAAACCACTACCTACAACTTCTTGTAACTTTATACAATCATATTTTTCATAACAACAAAGCTAATCATTCAAAATTAAAGCCAAAACTTGACCTAGGTTGACTAGAACGGACTAGAAATTTTGTTAAACATATGGTAAACATGTAAGCTACAGGTCATGAATGCATATCTCAGTATAAATATTTGAAATTTTTCTGAAAATCACTGATAATTTATAAATCCCTCTCAAGTATTTTCAACCACACTAGTTAGTCCATGCATTCATAAATAATTGATTAACTTATCAAAGCATAACGAGAGAAATACCTAGAGTACATATTAAATCATGCTTATAACCAACATATATCCATAATATAAACCATGACTAAACAACCATAAAATCAACTTAGTAACAAGTACAAGCGTTCATAGATTACATTAGGAAAGTAACTCTTATTAACTTATGCAAAATCCAACCAATTCAGGGACTCCAACGTACCACCCAACCATAGTTTGAGCTGAACCAAACCTTTATTTCTGCTAATCACCCCTATGAAATATTCCAAGCATGAATGTGGGATCTCATGGGATAAACCAAGACAAAAAAATCCAAGGGAATCCAAAGGTTAAACCACCTCCACCCTCAAACTAATGTGATCTCACCTAAACTGGTCTCGAGATCACAAAAGAAAACCAAGCTTGGATGCCTCATAATTTCTTAACCATACCTTAAGGAATTTGCATGTCTCAACCCGCATGTCTAAGGATTCCTGGAGAAAACCATCTCCACTCCCAACCCTTGGTAATTTTACTAAGAACACCTCTCCCAGTTCCAAAAAATTTTGGCAATCCAAAGCTCAACCAAGAAATGAATCCCCTCACACCATGTTTATCCAGGAAATGGACATGAAAGGTTGAAACCACTATCAAACCAAGAAAAAACCATGTTAATGACAACAAATGAACCAAATAAATAAATTCATGTACCTGCATTCACACCTCTTCTAGGAAATCACACATGCAACCTATTAACTACAAAATCTTCCTCTTGAAGTTTTTTATCCAACGTTCTCCTTGTTTTCCTTTTCCTTAACTTGCTTGCTTGCTTGATTTCTCCTCCCGGTGCTCTCTCTCTCTGAAACAAACTCCAAGGCCAAACTGACAAAATATAAACAAGCAAAAGCTTTGAACTGATTCTCTGATGCATTTTTATTATTGATTTCTCTTTTTTTCTTAATTTTCCTTCTAATTTACTTAACATCCAAATTTGTGTCTCTTCATGTCCCTTTTCTCCTATTTTCATTTATTTTCATAAATAAATTCCAATTAATACCTCTTTTCCTTTTCCAATTTCCACACCCATTAATAAACCGAAAGTGATGCCCACTATAGTGCTTTCCCAACATTCAGCTTGGAATATGTGCTCCATGACCTTGGTCTTATTTTTCCTTTATTAACATTTATTACATTAACTTTAACTCGTGGATGTTACACATGCATTATAGACCCTAGAC
>CM076584.1:383151214-383200321 GCA_034641835.2 Pinus albicaulis
GTTGACACTCAGGATGGGGCTCATATTCCAAACGGTGTGAGGTGTAATTAGGACTTCACATTGGGGACACCCCTTGGTTGACAGATTTCCATCACTGTCAACATGATCATAAATTTTTCTATCTGATTTTCTGACAGGGGTGGTTGAATAATTCCTAGGTCTATACTCTTCCACCGAATCAAAAGGTCTCCCCTTTCACATAAATATTTCTTCCCATCTTCTACTCTATTATACTCCCTCTCACTAACATGTTGAACATTGACAATGAATTATGCTCTGAATCCAATAAAAGTGGGCTTAAGTGGGGACCTAAACAAACTACTAAAACATCCAAACCTTAGAAGCCTCCTTGGGGCGTTGTTAGGGCCTAGAAAAAATCTATGAAGGAATCCTATGATTAAAATTAATGTTTCTCTTATGAAATCAAGGAAGTGGTCGCCCAAATACAAAATTTGGTTATGTAGAAAAGATAAAGGCTCTCAAATTGTCAACTTGAAGCAAAATTCTAAGAACAGATTCCTAACATTAGGTTTTCATGAACTAGAGACACTAAACTATTTAGGATTACTGGACTTTATTGGTAGAATAAATCCTTTATAGCCTAGGTAGTGGAGGGAAGAGGGAAACAACAATAGGATATCCTTCATAAATTGAATTTTATGGAGATAGACATTATTGTGTACAACCCTTACCATAGTGAGAACAACCTATTGGCACTAGCTGAGCATATTCAATGATTGGGAAGTGCCCCTCCAATCCCATTCTTGTTGATGTATATCTTGAGGCACATGGGGCCACTTACAATTTCTATGAGTATTCCTAGACCCAAATGGGTTGTCTAGGCAATTTCTTTTTTTGAAATTTTTCTATGAGGAACTAGTGTCCTCCTTTTGATTATGTATTTTATCCTTTATAATGCTATTAGGTGTTATATAGGTTTTATCTTTTTAAAGGACATGAACGTGAAAAACCAGTTTTGGATATCTAACATGAAAAACGATGGGTTTTATAATTATTATGGTCATGGTTTCTTGAGAGGTAGGAGATCAATGATATTTTTTAGTACTATATTAATACAATGATATTTAAAAAAAATTAACTACTCAAAACCTTTTTATCTTTTTCATATAGACAAAAACGAGTTTGCATCCCCTCCCTTTCAATATTTGAATATAAAAAAAAAAGTATTTCCCACTTTCATATGATTCATAATTTGAGTAGGTTTTAAACTCTTATTAAGGATTTCATCATTTATTTTTCCATTTTTTGTTATTTTTATTATTGTTTTGCATATTTTGGTCTAAATTTTATCAAGAAAACTTTTAAGCGCATTTTATCATAGTCCTTAAAATTTTGCAAGTTGTTGAGCCTTCAAAAAATTCACAAATCAATAACATGCCAACCAAAATTATCTTCAATGCAATACGACAAAAGAGTTATAAAAGTTGTGTCTCTATGATGTACTACATTCTTAATAAAAGGAAAGTCCAATTTGCAACTTCACAAACATTTTTGAAGTTATTTTACTTTGCAACTTAGGAAGCTTTCTATCATATGATGTATCATAGCCTTAGAAGATTTCTATCTTTTTGTATCACAATCTCAAAATTTTCTATGTATTGATGTATCAAAACATGAAATTTTTTATCTTGTGATGTATCACAAGATGAAAATTTTCCTTCATGCGATGTAGCATAGCCTAAAACAAAATTTCTCGTGTGACTTAGCATAAACTAAAAACTTTGTTTTCTGCAACATATTCCACGCATAAAAAAATTCCTTAAGGGTGTGGCAAGGAAACATTATTGCACTGAAAGGCAGCTTCTAATAGTGTGACAAGTTGCAATAATAAAAAGTTTCTCTAAATGAGATATATGCCAATTAACCTTTTTAAAAAGGTAAAATGGGTTAACAAGATTAAACCTTCTTTATAAAAGTGGCAAAGTTTTTATTACTCATTCCACATTTCACCAATTTCATTGGATTGCACTAGCCATCGATGAAGACCAAGTATTCTATATATCCCCTCATGTTAGTAGCAATTAAAGAGGCCATGTTATGTCTTCAACTACTTGCTTTCCTTTTTCCAATTATCCTTTATTCCAAGTAATAATTTCTCCTTCCTAATTAAATCTTGCTTTTCATTTTTTTCTCTTTCATTGCCTCCAGATGCCATTAATCCTCTATTTTGTTTTTTAAATTGAATCCACCAAACAAATAAAATATATATATATAACCACAACCAAAATCCTCACACCAAGTGTTGCTATACCAAATAATAAGATATGTTATGCCCTTGCACTAATATATCCCATGTTCAATATAATTTCTTTAGCACACACAATGAGGAAAGTGTCTAATTACTTGGTTTATCCTCGTATATATGATCTTGTCATTAAATTGGAGGGCAGAGTGAGTACAAGGTGTGATTCCCACTCCCTTATCTTATTTTGATACATTAGGTTGCTAACCTACTCACTGTGAGATTTTTTGATGTGATAAATCCTATTAGTGTTATTAGTATGCATACGAGGTATGAATATTCTAGCTACATACCCACACCTCGCACAAATACACTCGTATCATGTATCATATTCTACTAGATGATTAATTAACTGTTAAAATTGATTGATGAAAATCCATGATTAACATTAAGCTTGATCAATGATTAAGTTTATGATTTTCCTTAAGCATGATTAATGGTAAGGCTTCATTAGTGAATAATTGAACCTTAATCTTGTTTTTTAATTAACAAATTATATTTTAACATGATTTAGTTTCTATATAAATTAATAGGATTCTTATGAATCTATAGGTTTGACTGAAATTTAAAGGATGCTATTATTATATTGCATCAATGAGGGGTGTTTGGGTGAATCAACCACCCAAAATGTTAATCAAGGGATAGAGGGGTAGGTGGAGTGATAGGGGTTGTGGCTCGAGGGAGGTGTCATGAGGGGGGGGTGTTTGAATGGCAGGAAGGGGATAGGGGGGCTAGCATGGAGAAGAGAAGGGGAATAATTATTGTTTTGGATTTTCACAAAGAAGGAAGGAATAGGAGAGTCGAGAGACAAGAGAGGAAACTTGAACAATGGAGTGGAGATTGTAGTTGGGAAGTTATTGGATTGAGGACTCGAACACACTACAACTACAATTTGGACTTAGGCTTAGAGGGTGGGGAACCTGTGGAAGTTTCCTAGGCTAGGAAGTTAGATAGCATGTTCCTTGTTGGCAGGGTGACATATTTAGTCATGTGGTCCCAAGAGGAGGAGCACAGTCGAGACACTTTAAATATATATTTTCTTCTTAATTTTTATTGTTAAATTATTTGAATTGCATATGTTATTGACTATGAAAATGGAAGAAAAATATGTTGTGGAATGAATAGAAACAAACTTAGCAGTCATAATAAAAATGTTTTATTTTCTTGCTGATTAATTCTTCTTTATACAAACTTGAGACCCCAAGAAAGAGGTCTCACATGTGACATCAGAAACCAAATTTAAAATTTGGACCCTAAAAGCCACCTACACACACCAACACCACTACTCCAACCTTGTGCATGCATAAAAAATCCTTACCTGCAAAGGAAATAGACTAGGTTATATCAAATGTATCCAATGAAAAGGAAAACACAGTCACATATAGCAAGTTAAAGCATGAAAAACATGATTTATACATTACATCAAAGAAAGAGACACAAGAAAAAGTGTGATATATCACTTGATATCTCTAAGACATGTTGAGATGGAGTGTGAGGAGGAAGTTATGCTGTAGAGTTGGTCAACGAGAAAGGGGTCTCATAGCCAAAATGAAAGCATATAAAATATGGCAAGTGTGGGGAAAATGTTTTAATAAATAAAGGGCCCAACCAAGTTTGAACCAGTGACCTCTTGATCTACAGTCAAATTCTCTACCACTGAGTTATAGGTAAAATTGCATGATGTGTTGAGCCTCCTCAAATTGATGTCGAAATCACTAAGTCAACCCATCATCCCCATGCACAGGAAATTCGTTGTTGCCTCTGCAATTTATGAGCTTGGGCATGAAGAATAAGATAGGAGGGTTGAAACACAGATTGAGACATTTAAATTGTAGAGGGAGATGTCGCTAGTTTAATCCCTTGATTGGATGTGCATTTAATGGAAAACATATGTTGTAAACCTCAGTGCTCAAACACAACCTCGTGATTCCAAAATTTAAAACAAATATCAGGTAAGTAAATATTAAAAGAAATATGCTTTGTTGTCAAGGATTGTGCACAAAAATGAATTCAATGCATCCAAATATTTTGTTGTAGCTCTTAAAAAATAGTCAGATTATGTTTATCTTATATTTGCTATAAAATTTTCAATGCTTCACTAGAGTATATATATATATATATATATATAATTCAGCCATAACCTAGCCATCAAAATAAAAATATCCTAAATATGATGATTAAATCTCATTAGATTCACATCAACAACACAAATTTCTAAAGATTTAAGAAAGAGAGTGTAAATTTTTATTGTATAAAATGATTCCCAATTAATATGATGAAATTGAAGAATTTAATATCTCTTTTGTGCCAGAATCTAAACCAGAACTCCCCTTAATTCCAATTTCATAAAACAAATAAAAAGGCCATCCCATCAAGCCACCAAACTAAGGAAACTAAAATTTATTTGAACAGAGTGCAAAATTATGTAGGATTAAATTTCCCAAAGCATATAACAATAAAAATTGAGTATATAAATTCTATAGAACCAAGCTTAATGAATATTGTATATACACTCCCCGATATTGTATAAATACAAATCCGCATGAGCACTTGTGAAAAGGGTTAGGATAGTTAAAGATACATATAGTCTTTACCTTGTGGAATCCTATTCTCACAACAAGGTGACCTATATTCAAAGAGGTACCACAACATAAAATCACAATCTCAATTCAAGGCTACCATCGTTCAAAAACTAATCACATAAATCAATATTCAGGGAAATTTGAAGAATGGAAATTTATTTTAAAGTTTAGAAACCTTAGTGAATCTTACTGTTAGAGTCGGTCTGGTTATACCTTTGTCAGAGATCAAAAACTCTTTTGTTGCATTTCATTTTAGGTGTCTCGTTCATCCAATCAGTTGCATTCCATTAGAATCATAGATTGTCTGACGGAAGGGTCTTGTCTCTCGTTTTCCCTCATGTCATGTATCTGCTGGCTTGTGTCTGATCATTAAAGTTCAACAAAATTCATCAAGGTCAATTTTACAGTCATTCATAGTCATGGATGGTCTTTTGGTCAGCAAAGAATCTTTTCAGTCACTAGGTCTAGGGTTTCGTCTTCAAAAGTGTCAAATAATGCCAAGCAGGCACATGAGGATGTTTCTAACAAGTGTTCATTTCAAAATTTTCATCATCATTAATGCTTAAAAATGATTCTTCTTCAAAACTTTGTTTTGAAGAAGAAATCGTCAAATTTATTGTTTGTAATAAATAGGTAGTTTTTAAAGGTTTTTCAGTCATGAAGAATTCAGAGGCAGCCCTGGTCCTCCTTTTCCGAAACATGCCACCATCCCTGCAAAACAATCAACAAAGGAGCCATTATTTCAACCAAAAATCAAAGTGGAAACAAGCAGAACAGAGTTTGTATTAAAAGTAAAAAAGTGCCAATTTCAAAACATTACAAAATGGGTTTGTAAGAAGAAAAAATAAAAGCCATGACTATAAGACATATTTTCACCATTCAAATGTCATTTGCAAACAAGAAGTTGTCAAAACATTCAAGAGAAAATCGTGGAAGGCGAAACTGTGTTTTTGAAGACTGACTGTGCGTTTGGAGCGCGCGCGGCGCATTGGGAGAAGGCGCGGCGCACATAGACAGCACAACGCACATAGCCATTTTCTGCCGTGTTGATTTTTTCTAGTGCGACGCATCCAGGAGGCACGGCACACTGGGTTTGTGCGCGGCGCACAGAGCCGACATGTCAATTTTATATCACTGCTTTCATCAAAAACCAAACAACTCAATTTCTTCTGCTCCAAGTAAGTTTGAGAGCTCTTGCCATTGAATTTAGCTTGTGTTGGGTATTGTTTGGAGGGAAGATTTGAAAGTTTAAAGTTTGAAAATATAAACCCTACATTTATATCAAAATCTGCTCCTTTGGGTTTTGAAATTGTTGTTTTTGAATTGTAATTTTGCTGCCAAGTCTCCTTTCCTACCTGTGATCCTTTCCCTTTCATAATTCTATCATTATAGTCAATCCCTTATGCCCTAACCTTCCAAACTACTCATATCCCTTCTTCCCATTCTCCCTATCCTAAACCCTACCATTCCCTATCATTTTCCCTCTCCCATATCATTTGTAGCAAATTCCCAAACCACACATCCCTAAACACAGTTAAGTGACTGTTATTGCATTAATTTCACTTGACAAACCCCCACTTTTCCCACTGTTCATACTTACCACAGCTCTTCATTTCCCTTTGGAATATTTGGCATTGAAGCAAAAACACCTATTTCTCATTTTCAAACCAATCAAACTTACACTTGACATATATATTACAGCACCATGACAGAGACAAATTCATCATATGAGCAAGAATATGAGCAAGACAGTGACTCAACCACTGAGCTTAATGTACCGAGAAGGCCTCATAAAAGTGGCAAGCATGTCAGAGAAGAGCCCACTTCCTTGACTCGATTGCAGGCCTGCCCACTTGCAATGGCATGCTTTTAGCAACAGTCATGCTTTCAGTATTGTGATATGATTGCTCAGATTCAGCATCATCAGGAGTTGGTTCGCTTGTTTGTTTTACATTTGCGTGATGGTCATGTAAACCTTGTTGGAGTGAACTTCACCTTGACACCAGAAACCATTTCTCAGGCAACAGGAATACTGAATGTAGGTGAGCAATGGAACAAGAGACAGCAGCTAGACAAAGTGTATTATGAGCCATACATCCGGCCTGGCTATATGAGGCAGCTCAGCAAGGTATTCCCATTCCGGTTTCTGAAGGAGTCCTATGCGCCATTGATGAAACTCATCATCAGATACTTCAGTTGTGAGGGCCGGTTCTCACGTCTTTATGCATACCACATCAGACTTTTGATGCATTTCACGAGAGTGAGACTGATGAGTATTCCATATTTCATGTGTCGAAACATAGAGCAGATGACTACTCTTGTGCAGAAGAAGACTCCCGAGCAGCAGCATAACAGCATTTATCATTATGCGCTCATCAAGATCATTGTAGTACATCAGCTTGGATTGCAGGGCATTGCATGGGAGGAGTTCATTTCCCGTGACTTCTTCACAGCCCCTCAACCTCCTCCAGAGATTGTTCATGATGAGGGTGAGCCTTCACATCAGTTTGAGGGTCCCGAGACAGAGCCTATTAGTGTTCCAGTGTGTGTTACCTATCAGAGAGGTACCAGAGCCTTATTTGCAGCAGCATGACGAGTACTATCTCCACTCGAGGTGGAAGGGGTCTCGTTACCTTCATCAGCAGCGCGAGTACTATCTCCACTTGGGGTGGAAGGGGTCTCGCCTTCGACATCAGCACAGATACATGGACAGGACAGAGGCAAGAGGCCTATGCAGGATGAAGGCCCTTCAGGAGGCCAAGACACTGATTTTACACTCATTGATGTTGATTTGAGTTCTCCCAGCTCAAAGCTAAAAGAAACCATCCAGGAGCAAAAAGCTGAGATCGACACATTGACCGAGAAATTGCAGAGAGCTCAGTGGGTTATAATTACTTGGAGCAGCGGAATAAACAATTGGAGGATCAGCAGACACTCATGGAGCTGCAGAAAATTCGTGAAGACCGTGAATTGGCCCGAAAAAGACCAGGTGACATGACACCTTTTGAGCGGCAGATTTGGCTTGAGAGAGTCAACATTCATCTTGAGAAGCTGTTGGCGAAGGCTAATAGGGACAAAGACATGCTCAGGCACATGAAGAACCACTATTGGGCCCGCACACATGTTTGCAAAGCGAAGATGAAGATTCTGAAAGCGAGGCTAAGGAGGGCACTGAAACGGCGTAAAAGGGAGGATAAACTCCGAATCTTGGCTGAAGCTTCTTTGGCTGAGCATGACACATGATGGAGGACCTTCAGTCCAAGTTTCAAGGAATTTGGAGAAAATTTTGTCAATTTTGTTTTTTTTTGTCACAAAACAGATTTTCCTGCCCGACACGTCGTGCCACCTTGTGCGCGCTTACGTTTGAGAGATATTCTGGAGGAAAACTTTAAATTTTTAGATTTTTTATGAAAATTTATCCATGCTCAGGAATTGCCTAAGGATTTCATCAAGTTCTGGGTGGTTTAAAGCGTCAAAAACACCTTGAAAATGGCCTTTCTGCCACCTTTTGCACACACAAGAACTAGTTTTGGGAGATTGAAGTTTTGGAGGGGCAAATGAACTCCAAATTGAAAAATTCCACTTGGGTTGGATAGTAGACAGGCAGGGCTTTCCAACTAGCTATCATGAGCTCCATTTGGACTTCGGGAAGTGCCTCAAAAATAGGCTCAAATTGGCGCGATGCATTGAGTTTTTGGGCGCGGCGCATAGAGGACTTTTGCCTATTTTTCACCCTTCAGCTCAGAATTTCGCCCAGTTTTGACTAGTTTCACTTTTTGATGTAATTCTTGATCTACCTTGATGTAATTTTATGACTATGATGTAATTTTGGCACATATTTACTTCTTATAGAGGATTCATTCACTAAAAAGTGAAAATTAAATGAATGAATAAGTTTCCTTCCATATAGAGGCAAGTTGTTTGATTGCCTAGATTTCAGTTCCTTGTTTAGAATTGGTTGAAACAGCTCCTAGAAGGATGAGCTCGACCCCTAGAGGCATGGGAAGGGGTTAGACTTGTCTATATATTGTATTTTCTGAGACATTTTCAGGGTTGGACTCTTGGGAATAGTTTGGCACCTCATTGTATATTCATTTCAGCATTTTTGGCAAAGGAAAGACCAGGGTTTTGCAGCACTTGTTGGGATCCTTGTGGCTCTAAGTTTTGATGGTGTTTTTCTCCATGTAATTGTAAGTTTCATTAATGTTTTATGTATGCCATTTCCCTTCTCTTTGCTTCTGAAATTAAACAAATGAGTAACTAAGGTAGAATTCATTAGTTTGCTGGTGCTCTGCCTTAAACTTTTGTTTAGTTTTATATGTTTTCGTCAGTTTGAAGAGGATCCTTGCACCCTCTTGCCCTCTTCAGCTCCTCAGCAGTATTTTCCATCCATTCATTGAATCTAAGACATCAAATTCATTGCCTTCCCTGCCCCAACTTGAACTCTGCAAGAATTTGGCCTCATCCCCAAGCCCAAAATTGCCTTTCCCTTTTTCCAACAAAAACCCTTAAAAAATAATTTCAAACTCCTTGATTAATATACCTAGCCTAAAATTATCACTCATTTCAGTCATCTCAAGGGCTATTGATACATTTTTCCTGAGATTGACCCGGAGAGAGCCCTCTCCTGTTCTGGTAGGGCTAGCTACCAGACTGAGCGTGGTTTGGTGTTACCCTGAATCTCGCCTTCCTTCAGCCTAAGGTGGATTTAGGCAATAACATAGTGGCGACCATACTGGGGAAGAAAATGGTTTGCTTGTTGGTGTTATTTGTTTCATAAGTTACAGACGGAGCCTGAAGTTACGCCAGGTAGCTTTCGAAACGCTTTTGCTTTGCATTAGCGGAAGTAGATAAACGTTGCTTCAGTCAATCTCCAGTTTAGCTTGTGAACGTGACACTTGACTTGTGAATCACCCCAGTATATTAGATCGTTCTGGACTTTTGGGTGATTGAGTCTAGAATTTGATAGGCTGAATAGATCGGTTTTGTCCTTTGATTTTTGAATAGATCAACACACTGGCTTCCAGAAGACATACTAGATCAAATCCCGATCCTGATCTGCCTCCAGTGTATGAGAATCCCAATCTGATTTCAAGAATCCTCCGTCGAGAAAGTCCCGTGATCCCTTTGTTTAAATCTCATTCATGCCCTACTGTATTTGAATTCCTTGAAGATATTGAGTTTGATGATCAATTCGAGTTGTCGTTGTTTGAAACTAAGTCTGAAAGTGCTACTGGTTCTACTGTCATAAATCCCGAGTTTATCAAGTATCTTGAGATTGAACAAGCTAATAGATTCATTGATAGTTACATCTTGAACATTCAAAACTCTATTGTGGTAACGAATATTCCTGAGTTTATCGAATCTGCGTCTGAAACTCTTGGTCCATCAGCCGTCACTTCTGATTCACAAGTTCACGCTGAGCCTTCTTTCATTCCTACCATTCCCGTGCAACCTTCTCTATCTGATCAGCAATCTGCAGTAGTTCCTCCTCCATCCCCACCACATACACCTCGTACATCTACTGCTCCTACTCCACCCGTTTCTCCAAGACAGATCATAAATCCACCAAGAGCAATGGCCGCTAGATTTGCACCTCTTGTCTTGCCACCAAACTTGGATGCTATGCCCGCTGATTATCAGAGTAAAATCCCATTATTTGATGGAACTCCTCAGATTGTTCCTGCTCTGCAGCATATTGACAGAATCACAGACTTCTTTGATCTCCATGAAATTGATGAAGAGAATGTCACTATGAGATTGTTTGTGCAAACTTTTGGAGGTGAGGTACGTAAATGGTTCAGAGCTTTGCAGCCTAGAAGTATTGCTACATTAGCCGAGCTTCAGAGACTGTTTTTAGATCGGTGGGAAATAAAGAAAGATCCACTTCAAATTACTTCTGAATATACCAAGATCAAGTGCAATCCTGGTGAGTCCGTCCAAGACTATATTATCAGATTTAATGCGGTTTATAATGCTATTCCTGATGATTTGAGGCCATCTAAGAGGTCAGATTTGTTAAAATTCCCGGATGGTTTTGATCCGGACATGGCCTATTCATTACGAGAAAGAGATCTGCCCACTTTGGAGGATATGCAGAATATTGCTGTGAGTGTTGAGGCGAATTTGAATGACAAGAGAGCTAGATTGAGAGCTGAGAAGAAAGTCGTAATAAAGGAAGAAGCTTATACATCAGATCAGCTACTTCGCAAGGTGGAAAAAATGATTGAAAAGCTCACACTTGATAAGCCCGAAACGCAGATTCAAAATCCCAATTTCCGTGGTCAGCAGCAGCCACAATTTAGGATTAAACAACGAGAACAGCGAGCACAAGAACCAGCAGTCCAGCAGCAAGTAAAGACATCTCTTCAGCAGAATTTTGTTGGTCAAGATTCAGATGATGAAGATGATGTAGTAGGGGAGGAAAATCACTTCTTTACCCCTGATGATTTGCCCATTTATATTACTGAAGATGAGGAGTATGCAGAAAGTTTAGCTATACAAAGAGATGAGGATTTTATCTTGGCTAATGATGCAGCTCTTGAGGAAGAGTCGGATGAGTATCAGAGAGGTTATATGAATGCCTTGTCAGCCCAGCAGAAGCAATATTCTCTTAGAAATAGAGATGTGCCTGTCAACCCAATCCAAAAGAGAAAGGAAGTTTCAGCACCTAAAAATGATTCACATGTTGCACAAAAGAAAGCAAAAGAGATAGTTGATCCCGCTGCCACCAAGTCATCATCAGCAGAAAAATCAAATCAGCCAATTACATCGAGGGAGAAGGCTGAAAAGAAAGACGTTCCAGCCAAAGAGATCGAAAAGACTTCAGCCTTTAGTTTGGAGAATGAGATTTCTAAATTAAAGGTATCCATTCCCTTGACTGAATTAATGAGGAACAACAGTTATAGAAGTCAAGTTTCTAAAATTTTGAATTTTGATCCCATGTCTGATATGTTGAATATTGAAGATGATCAACCTGAACTGATATTTGGACCAGCTTTAGATGGTGAGTCTCCAGATAGTGAAGTGCCTCCTTTTTATATCAGTCTTCGATTGCATGAGTTTGTATTTCATAAAGCCATGTTTGATTCCGGTGCTTCCCATAATCTTATGCCGAAGGCAATCATGGAGAAGTTGGGTTTAGGCATCACTAGGAAGTACCATGATCTTTATTCATTTGATTCTAGCAGAGTGAGATGTATTGGGCTCATTAAAGACTTGGTTGTTAGTTTGGATCAGATTCCCACAAAGAATGTTTTGATGGATGTAGTTGTGGCAGACATTCCTCCCAGGTTTGGTATGTTGCTTTCCAGATCTTGGGGAGCCAAATTGAAAGGGACATTACAATTAGATTTCTCCTATGCAACGATTCCCGTGTTTGGCCAAATAAGAAAGTTGTACCGGGAACAAAAAATGAAGTATATGATTACAACCAAGGAGAAGTCGGTTAATCATCCGATTAATTATGTACATACAGATTTAGAGTCTTTTGTTTTGTATGTTGATAGTTTCAATGATGTAGATAGTCAGTTAGTTCAAGCAAAAGATATTCCAGAGATTACCGAGAATTTCAGAGAAGTTTTGAAGAAAGAAAGGCAAAAACCGGAAAGCACAGTTGAGCAATCAGCTAAAGATAGTGGACAACAAGCAGAAAAAACAGAGCTAGCACAATTTCAGCACTTAGAAGATGATGAAGAGGGTCTATGGACCATGGATTTCGATGGTGCAGTGGGAAATGATGGTGCTGGAATTGGTATTTGGTTACGAAGTCATTTTTCCACTCCAAACAAGGTACCAAGCAATGTACGAGTATGTTCTTACAAGCTAGCATTTGATTGTTTGAACAATGAGGCTGAGTACGAAGCTCTGATTGCTGGCCTAAAAATTATTAGAAAGTTGAATGCTAAGAGAATTGCAGTCTATGGCGACTCCGAATTGGTGATTAAGCAAGTGAAGGGTGAATACCAAACGAAGCATCCCCGGATGCGGGCTTACCGAAATGTTGTTCTTGATATTTTGAAGTTGTTTTCAGATTATACCTTGACTTGTATTCCTCGCATTCAAAATGGAATTGCAGATGCACTTGCTAAGGCAGCAAGTAATTTGAAGATCCCAATGAATTCAAGTAATAAGTTCTAAATCCATGTGAAGCACCGTCCTACCATCCCGGATAATCAAAGATGTTGGCAAGTTTTCCAAGATGATGATGAGATTAATGATTTTCTGCAAAATAAAGGTAAGTTCAAAGATACCTCAATTGATGTAGAATATGATGATGGTGAAGCTGATGTTCAAGTCAATCAAATGGAAGTGTTGCAGCTAAAAGATAACGTTATTCCTAAAGGTTTGATACCTTTAGAAGAGCTCTTCTATCAGGATGATGTAGCTAAGAAACCAACCTTATGGCCAACTGAAAAGGTAGTTGAAGATGTAAATATCGGAAAAACTGAAAATCCAAAGATGGTGAAGTTATCCATATCATTTCCACCGAAGGTAAAAGAAAAATATGTGAGTTTGTTGTCTTATTTTGCTAATTCTTTCGCTTGGAACTATTCAGATTTAAAGACGTATGATACCAATATAATTCAACACACTATTCCAATCAAGCCTAATCAGAAGCCTTTCAGACAGAAGCTAAGAAGAATCAACCCGAAGTTGCTGCCATCAATTGAGAAGGAGGTGAACAAGTTTTACAAAGCAGGAATCATTGTTCCCATCAGATTTTTTGATTGGGTTTCCAATTTGGTGCCAGTGTGAAAAAAGACAGGTGAGATTCAGTTGTGCATTGATTTCCGAAATCTGAACGAGGTGTCATTTAAGGACAATTATCCATTGCCCAAAATGGATCATATACTTCAGCGAGTAGTTGGAGCATCTCGTATGTCACTACTCGATGGTTACTCCGGGTATAACCAAATTCTGGTCCATGAGGACGACAGAGACAAAACAACGTTCACCACTCCGTGGGGGACATTCCACTATGCCAAGATGCCTTTTGGTTTAAAGAATGCTGGTGCGACATTTCAGCGGGCGATGGACATGGCTTTTGCGAATGAGAAGGATGTTTTTCTTGTTATATACCTTGATGATTTGACGGTCTTTTCCAATTCGGATGAAGAGCATATGTATCACTTGAAAGTTGTCTTTCAAAAGTGCAGAAAATATGGTGTGTCACTTAATCCGAAGAAGAGCTTGTTTGCCATGGATGAGGGCAAACTACTTGGTCACATTATTTCAAAATATGGCATTCGTATTGATCCAACACGTGTAGAAGAAATTCAGCAAATTGACCCTCCCAGGAATAAGAAGGAGATTCAGTCTTTTAATGGTAAGATGAACTTTTTACGCCGTTTTGTGCCTAATCTTGCTGAACATCTAAGAGATATTACAAACATTCTTAAAAAAGACAGCCAAGTGAAGTGGAATGAAGAGGTTGTAAAGTCCTTTAATTTGGTGAAGTTGGCACTATCTTCAGCTCCAGTTTTAATCAGCCCGGATTACACCCAAGATTTTATTTTTTTTTCATTTGCTTCAGAGCATACCATGGCAGCTGTGTTAATGCAGAAAAGAGATGAGCATGAGAAGCCAATAGCTTTTTTCAGTCGAACTATAAGAGATGCAGCCTTGAAATATAACATCATTGAGAAGCAAGCTCTGGCACTGGTAAAAGCATTAAAGGATTTCCGGGTATACATTCTGCATTCTCATATTTTGGCTTATGTTCCTAACGTTGTCGTGAAAGATGTTTTAGTACAAACTGATCCAGAAGGAAGACGAGGCAAGTGGATTGTAGCTTTGCTGGAGTATGATGTGGAGATAAAGCCCACAAAGCTTATCAAAGGACAGGGGCTGGCGAAGCTTGTGGTTGAATCAAATTTGCATGCACTAGACATAAATCTGATTGCTGCTATGTCTGATGAGGATGAGGAGAATTCGCCACTTCAGGTATCGGAAATTTTTGTTGTTTCTCCATGATATTCAGATATTGTGTATGTTCTTCAAAATTTGTCACCACCGCCCGGCATGAATAGAAACAAAGGTAGAACTATGAAATTGAAGGCTACAAAATTTTGTGTTTTGAATTCTGCACTTTATTGGAAAGATCCTGGTGGTGTTTTGTTGAATTTTTTGGTGGAAGAAGAAGCGAATCAAGTAATGGGGTATTTCCATAAAGGAGATTGTGGAGGTCACTTGTTTTGGAAAACAACAGCCAATAAGATTTTGAGAGACTGATACTATTGGCCGACATTGTTTGCTGATGTGTATAAGACTATCAAAAGCTGCCATGAGTGCCAGATTTTTGAAGGAAGACAGAAATTACAGCCTTTTCCGCTTAAGCCTATTGAGGTAATCGCCCCTTTTCAGTAGTGGGGTTTGGATTTCATTGGTGAGATCCATCCTCCTTCTTCAGGACAACATAGATGGATCCTAACAATGACATATTATTTCATGAAGTGGATTGAAGCAATCCCCACAAAGCAAGCTACAGATTCAGTAATCATTTCTTTCCTTGAGAATAACATTTTGTCTCGCTTTGGTTGCCCGAATAAGTTGATCAGTAACAATGCAGTAGCTTTCAAATCAAAAAGATGATTGAGTTTTGTGACAAGTATAAAATCATTTTGGGGAATTCAACCACCTATCATCCGCAAGGCAACGGATTGGCGGAGTCTTCCAACAAATCTTTAGTCAATATCATTAAAAAGTTGTTGGAGATAAACAAGAAGAGTTGGCATAAAAAGCTGGTCAATGCATTATGGGCTGATCGGGTGAGTCAAAAGAAATCCATTGGTATGTCTCCCTTTGAGTTGGTATATGGAGTAGACATGGTGTTTCCTACCTCCCTTGCTGTTCCAGTGGTCAAGCTTCTTCAGGAAGCTGGCAGTGAAGAAAGCCATATGCAGAGAAGAATAAATCATATGATCCATTTGCAGCAAACGAGAGAAGAAGTTTTCCAAAACACATTTAAGTTGCAGGAGAGGATCAAGAAAATTTATGACAGGAAAGCGAAGGCAGACAAATTCCAATTGGAAGAAGTAGTGCTGAAGTGGGATGCTAGAAATGAGGACAAAGGTAAACACGGTAAGTTTGAAAATCTCTGGAAAGGTCCCTTTAAGATTGCAGCATATCGAGGTCAGAACGCCTTTCTTCTGAAGGAGATGAACGGGGAAGATTTTCCAGGAGGGCCGGTCAATGGTCGGCTGCTCAAGTGGTACCATTTCTAAGATGTTTTTTGTTGATCACATTTTCATTGTACATACCATTTATTTCAATTTCATCGCAAGTGTGCATTGTGATATTTTCTTTAGTTTGAGGCCCGAAGTGAAGGCTATAATTCTAAAGAAGGATTTTAGTTTTGGTTTGAGTCTGTCGATTTGGTTTGGTTCAGTCATTTCAGTTTTAAAAGTTGAGTCAGTTTGAGTCAAAGTTTCAGTCAAATAAATTGATTCAACAGTCTTGAGTTGCTTTGTCAAAATAATGGACTCCATAGCCCAATGGATGAAGGCACTGTCTATCTCTCCCATATATTTGTCGTTCTTGGCACCTCCAAGGAGCCACCATCCCCATTGGAGCCAATGTTAGAGTCGGTCTGGTTATACCTCCGTCAGAGATCAAAAACTCTTTTCTTGCATTTCATTTTAGGTGTATCGTTCATCCAATCAGTTGCATTCCATTAGAAGCATAGATTGTCTGACGGAAGGGTCTTGTCTCTCATTTTCCCCCATGTCATGTATTTGCTGGCTTGTGTCTGATCATTAAAGTTCATCAAAATTCATCAAGGTCAATTTTACAGTCATTCATAGTCATGGATGGTATTTTGGTCAGCAAAGAGTCTTTTCAGTCACTAGGTCTAGGGTTTCATCTTCAAAAGTGTCAAATAATGCCATGCAGGCACATGAGGATGTTTCTAATAAGTTTTCATTTCAAATTTTTCATCATCAATAATGCTGAGAATTATTCTTCTTCAAAACTCTGTTTTGAAGAAGAAATCGTCAAATTTGTTGTTTGTAATAAATATGTAATTTTTAAGGTTTTTCAAGTTCTACAAATCTTCAGGCACAACCCTAGTCTCCTTTTCCGACATCACATGCCAATCATCCCTGAAAAAAATTGCCAAGAGTTTCATCATTTCAGCCAAAAAGTCAAGCGGAAACAAGCATAACAGAGTTCGTATTAAAAGTAAAAAGTGCCAATTTCAAAACATTACAAAAATGGGTTTGTAAGAAGCAAAAATCAAAGCCATGACTATAAGAGATATTTTCACCATTCAAATGTCATTTGCAAACAAAAAGTTGTCAAAACATTCAAGATAAAATCATGGAAGGCGAAACTGTGTTTTTGAAGACTGACTGTGTGTTTGGAGTGCGCGCGGCGCATTGGGAGAAGGTGCGGCGCACATAGACTGCGCGACGCACATAGCCATTTTCTGCAGTGCTGATTTGATCTGGTGCGGCGCATCTAGGAGGCGTGGCACACTGGGTTTGTGCGCGGCGCATAGGGCCTCCAAGCCCAAATTTCATCACTGCTTCCCAATTTTTTCAAAATGATTCAACTCTTTTGATCCAAGTAAGTTGTGCGCCCTTGCTATTTGATTTTTTCTCGTGTTGGGTGTTATTTGGAAGGAAGAATTCAAGATTTTGATTGGTGAAATGATAAACCCTATCATTTGATTATAAATTGCTTCAAGGGTTTGAAATTGATGTTTTGAAAGCGTAATTTTGGTGCCAAGTTTCCATTTCCCAATTGTGATCCCTTACCCCTTCATAATCCTATCACAATTGTCAATATCCTTCCCCTATTCCCTTATATCCTAAGCTACTCATATCATTTTATTCCCATTCCACTATTCCAAATCATTTCCTTTCCTATCCTTGTCCCCTTTTCCACATCACTTATAAATTCCCAAAATCCCTAATTCCCAACTGCCAAGTGACTATTAGCACACTGTAAATTTCACTTGACAAACCCCCACTATTCCCACTGTTCATACTTAACACAACTCTTCATTTCCCTTTGGCATATTTGGTATATATTGCAGCACCATGACAGAGACAGATTCATCATATGAGAAAGAATATGAGCAAGACAGTGACTCAACCACTGAGCTTAATGTACCGAGAAGGCCTCATAAAAGTGGCAAGCACGTCAGAGAAGAGCCCACTTCCTTGACTCAATTGCAGGCTTGCCCGCTTGCAATGGCATGCTTTCAGCAACAGTCATGCTTTCAGTATTGTGAGATGATTTCTTAGATTCAGCATCATCAGGAGTTGGTTCGCTTGTTTGTTTTACATTTGCATGATGGTCATGTAAACCTTGCTGGAGTGAACTTCACCTTGACACCAGAAACCATTTCTTAGGCAACAGGAATACCGCATGTAGGTGATCAATGGAGCAAGAGACAACAACTAGAAAAAGTGTATTATGAGCCATACATCCGGCCTGGCTACATGAGGCAGCTCAGCAGGGTATTCCCATTCCAGTTTCTGAAGGAGTCCTATGCGCCATTGATGAGACTTATTATCCGGTACTTCAGTTGCGAGGGTAGATTCTCACGCCTTTATGCATACCATATCCGGCTATTGATGCATTTCACGAGAGTGAGGATGATGAGAATTCCATATTTCATGTGTCGAAACATAGAGCGGATGACTACTCTTGTGTAGAAGAAGACCCCCGAGTAGCAGCATAACAACATTTATCATTATGTGCTCATTAAGAGCATTGTAGTACATCAGCTTGGATTGCGGGCATTGCATGGGAGGAGTTCATTTCCCGTGACTTCTTCACAGCCCCTCAGCCTCCTCTAGAGATTGTTCATGATGAGGGTGAGCCTTCACATCAGTTTGAGGGTATCGAGACAGAGCCTATCAGTGTTCCAGTGTATGTTACCTATCAGAGAGGTACCATAGCCTTATTTTCAGCAGCACGATGAGTACTATCTCCACCCGGGGTGGAAGGGGTCTCGTTACCTTCATCAGCAGCATGAGTACTATCTCCACTTGGGGTGGAAGGGTTCTCACCTTCGACATCAGCACAGATACAGGGACAGGACAGAGGCAAGAGGCCTATGCAGGATGAAGGCCCTTTAGGAGGCCAAGACACTGATTTTATACTCATTGATGTTGATTTGAGTTCTCCTAGCTCAAAGCTGAAAGAAATCATCTAGGAGCAGAAAGTTGAGATCGACACATTGACCGAGAAATTGCAGATAGCACAATGGATCATTAAATATTTGGAGCAGCGGAATAAAAAATTGGAGGATCAGCAGACACTCATGGAGCTGCAGAAAATTCGTGAAAACCGACAAGCTGCCCGAAGAAGCCCATCCGAGATGACACCTATCGAGCGGGAGATTGAGGCCGATTGAGAGACTTGGCTCGAAAGGGTCAACATACATTTGGAGAAGCTCTTAGAGAAAGAAAACAAAGAGAACATGCTCCGACACATGAAGAACCACTATTGGGCCCGCACACATGTTTGCAAAGCGAAAATGAAGATCCTGAAAGCGAGGCTGAGAAGGGCACTGAGGAGGCACAAAAGGCCTGATCCACTCCAAATCTTGGCTGAAGCTTCTTTGGCTGAGCATGATACTTGATGGGGGACCTTCACTCCAAATTTCAAGGAATTTGGAGAAAATTTTGTCAATTTTGTTTCTTTGGTCACAAAACAGATTTTCCTGCCCGACGCGTCGCGCCACCTTGCGCGCGCTTACGTTTGAGAGATCTTCTGTAGGAAAAATTGAAATTTTTGGATTTTTTAATGAAAATTTATGCATGCTCAGGAATGGCCTAAGGATTTCATCAAGTTCTGGGTGGTTTAAAGGGTCAAAAACACCTTGAAAATGGCCTTTCTGCCACCTTTTGCACACACAGGAACCAGTTTTGGGAGATTGAAGTTTTGGAGGGGAAAATGAACTCAAAATTGAAAAATTCCACATGGGTTGGATATTAGACAGGTAGGGATTTCCAACGAGTTATCATGAGATCAATTTGGACTTCGGAAAGTGCCTGAAAAACAGGTTCAAAGTGGCGCGACGCATTGAGTTTTGGGCGCGGCGCATAGAGGACTTTTGCCTATTTTTCACCCTTCAGCTCAGAATTTCGCCCAGTTTTAACTAGTTTCACTTTTTGATGTAATTCTTGATCTACCTTGATGTAATTTGGTGACTATGATGTAATTTTGGCACATATTTACTTGTTCTAGAGGATTCATTCACTAAAAAGTCAAAATTAAATGAATGAACAGTTTCCTTCCATATAGAGGCAAGTTGTTTGATTGCCTAGATTTCAGTTCCTTGTTTAGAATTGGTTGAAACAGATCCTAGAAGGATGAGCTCGACCCCTAGAGGCATGGGAAGGGGTTAGACTTGTCTATATATTGTATTTTCTGAGACATCTTCATGGTTGGACTCTTGGGAATAGTTTGGCACCTCATTGTATATTCATTTCAGATTTTTGGCAAAGGAAAGACCAGAGTTTTGCAGCACTTGTTGGGATCCTTGTGGCTTCTGAGTTTTGATGATGTTTTTCTCCATGTTATTGTAAGTTTCATTAATTTTATATGTATGTCATTTCCCTTCTCTTTGCTTCTGAATTAAACAAATGAGTAACTAAGGTAGAATTCATTAGTTTGCTGGTGCTCTGCCTTAAAATTTTGTTTAGTTTTATATGTTTTCCTCCGTTTGAAGAGGATCCTTGCACCTTCCTGCCCTCTTCAACTCCTCAACAGTCTTTTCTATCCATTCATTGAATCTAAGACATCAAAGCCATTGCCTTCCCTGCCCCAACTTGAACTCTGCAAGAAATTGGCCTCATCCCCAAGCCCAAAACTGCCTTTCCCTTTTTCCAACAAAAACCCCTAAAAAATCATTCCAAACTCCTTGATTAATATACCTAGCCTAAAATAAGCACTCATTTCAGTCATCTCAAGGCCTATTGATACATTTTTACTGAGATTGACCCGGAGAGAGCCCTCTCCTGTTCTGGTAGGGCTAGCTACCAGACTGAGCGTGGTTTGGTGTTACCCTGAATCCCGCCTTCCTTCAGCCTAAGGTGGATTTGGGCTATAACACTTACTATTCCCTAATATGCAAACTATAAAACGTTTGCCTATATGTTCGTAAAAATATTTAAATTTATAATAATTTCATATAGTATTTATAAAACTTTGGCAATTTGTAAGACAAAATAATTTTATAATATAAACATTGGGAAAATCATTTTTTAGATCGAATGGAAATTCACGAATCTTTTTTCGAAAAAATGGAAAATTAGCCCCCTACAAATATTAGCCCCTAAAATTTTCCCTACCAATATTTGGCCCAAATCAAATAAGTGAACAATGAGAAACACGAATCCACCAAGGAAAAACAAACATGGAATGTTGGATTAAAAATTTGATAAAAGTAACAAAATGTAAAGATAAAGTGACACCAAAACAAACCTCCATGAAGAAACGTCTTGAGGAATAATAAATTTGTAGGAAAAAAATGTTTAGAAAAATAAATCTAAACATTATCTTTAGCATAACTAAATACATACAACTAATATTTTTTCACTAGGCTTATCGGAGTGATGTTAAGACCATCGAATACTTGAGAAATAGATAGGTGTCATCTTTGAAAGAAAAACCCTAAACCACTATGACGGATCCTAAAATTATTGGCTCTAAAACCCCCCTGGGGGCAATAGCTATAGAAGCTTACTTGCACTAATGAGAAAAAAGATGACTAGAGATCATAAATAAATATAAATCCATTAAGGTAAGATCACAATTTCCTTAAATATTAATGTAAAGAGAACGAAGGTGTTATTGTAGCCGTATCAAGACTCGTTGATGCAATATAAGATAATTAAATACATAAAACAAAGATGAGAACAATCGATGGGAACAAGAGTTAAAATGGGAACAGTCGAAATTAGGTACCCTTGTGAGATTTATGTTGGAAATACAGAGAGGGGGGTGACTCAGTATTTCTTTTCAATTGTTAATTTTACCAGTTAGATCACTTATATTTAGAACACAAAATGAACAATGATGGAATAGATACTTTTATTAATTTCTTCTTTACAATAAGTATAGTACAATAATGATATAGGGCACCAACCCTAGATGAAGACTCCAATCTTCAATCTCCCAGGCTCCAACATGTATTTTCCAAGCACCGACTTGGACTTCCAAGGCTCCAACCCTGTCAATTCTGAGGCACCAACCTCAAGGGCTCCAACCCTATATCTGGCACTGGGTCCAACCTGGTCTCTTGAGGACTCCTATCCTCTAGGGCTCCAACCCTATCTTCCAAGGCACCAACCTTGTTTCTATGAGGCTCCAACCTCTAGCTTCAATTCATCAAGATATATTAGGTTATATTTCACAGCCCCTAAAAGATGATACATGATTCAAATTGCGAAGCTACCTCTAGGGTAGTGAAAAATAATTTTTTAGTGAGACTGTCCTTGAAATTAAGTGCAGAAAATATTTGGGACAGAATGAGGAGTGTTTGAGACATCATGTGGTTATTAATGGCTTCTCCATCTTTTGCACCAACAATATCCAACAAAGTCATCATGTAGTTTCCAACCATGTCATCAAGACCTTCATGGAATGACATCATCAACTGTAGTCTTCTAGGTTACCAAACAAGGTACGTGATTGACACTTGGCACCTTAAGAATATTTTCCATCTTGACATCATGTTGGTTCCATTAGGGTTTTTAGATCTCTACAAGAATATTGATCCTCATATTGACATCAATGACAACCTTAGACCAACAATTTCAGCTACGAGAACAAGTGATGGAGCATTGCATGCTTCTTCAACAATTGCAAGCAATTTGTCTGCATCTGTCATGTTCCTAGACTTCACCATGTGACGACCATTTAACCATGTTCATGTTAGACCCAATTTCTCAATATCTCAAGTTGTACATCACAAAGGAAAAACTAATGACAAACATAGTCTAAATTAGCAGAAGCTAGCAAAATGGTGAGGTCTTCTTACCTCTATTTGTACCCCTATGATGCCTCAAGATTCCCTTTGTAGTGGTACAAATGTGCTATTTTAGGAAAAGCCACCAATTATATATATATATATATATATATATATATATATATATATATATATATATATATTAGATTAAAATAACTTAATCTATTAAATAAATTGATATTAGAGTCTTTTATAATGATCATAAAAGCTAATTAAAGATTAATTAATTCACATTAAGATTTAAAGTTACAAGAGGGGAATTTGATGTTAGGAAGATGTTTGAGGGTGACTAGTAGGGCATCATAGTGCTCATTTAGCTAGCAATGGGAGAGGATTTACTAGATCCATGAGGATATGTTTAGTATCAGTGACGCTTGTTTACAAATATAATTAAAAGGAAAACTTACACCTACCCTTGTGTATGCATGTGTGGTTCAAAGAAGAGTTGTAAATGCCTTAAGCTCCACTACTAATATTCATTGTATGTGATACAAGGTTTTCAGAATGGTGAGGACGTGAGGGAATTGATGGTGAATATGGTCGTCGCAAGGACCACCTCCACTAGAACCACCACTACCATCACTAGAGGTGGCTCTCATCTTGCACTTCCTGAAGGTAACTGTTGAGACTATAAGAGGGAGCCAAATAACTAACGTGGAAGTAGAGCACCCTCCATCAAGAGGGGTAAACCTTGAGGAATCAAGGGACTCTGATTGGAGATGTCCAACAGAGTATATTATTGGGGAGATTTATAATATTAAGCTCCCAAAGTTTAAAGAGGTCGTGTGAATGAATAAGAAGATGCTTGGATGTAGGGAATAACAAGATTTTTCGCATTGAGAGAGTTTTTGTTTATTTCCTTCTAGTTCTTTGGGTTCATCTCTAGGTACAGTTTATAGCACTTCTCCTTTGTGTGTCCATCAATGTTATAATGATTGTAAGGATTGTAAGATCCTCACACTGATGTGCAATGGCTATTATATTCTTGTCCTTCCCCCTTTCCACTTTTTCCCTACCTTAGAAGCTTGTTGTTGTATTGTGCTTATACATAAGTCGCGCCCACTATTATTCGCTTGAACAACATCCCCTACTTTCATAAATGATTGTAGACCCTCCAAATACTAAAGGAGTATATCTAAGCTATAGGGAGAGATACCCAACAAGATGGCCATTTTCTCAACTCAATGGTGTTCTCTTGCACACTATGCCCTTGTCTCTAATTAAGTAGTGTCATTGGATCCATCGGTCTACATACCTGATAGGCTAGAATGGTGACACATGTGGATTTTAAATTCATCTCACTTAGTTACTAGGTAATCACCCTGCAACTTATGTCTTTGCATGGATTTCCCACCAAGTTAGGGAATGACTCTCTAACTTCAATAAATCAAATGATATTTTATGTTCCTCGTCTATATAGTGAATAAAAATATACTTCTAATTAGTGTAATCGATGATTCAATTTTAAAGCATCGATCTCACCTTGATATGGCTTGATGTTGAACTTTGCTTCCATCTTGAATAGGGACTGCAAATGGATAATGACACTAGAACCAGACTGCTCTTTCTCAAGTTCTTTCATTTACTCCTTTTCTGGGTCTTCAAGATCCCTCCATTTTCTCTCTGATTAAACCTCTAAGTTAGGACCTCCATCTTCTCCTAGTCCAAACTTGTTTGCTAGAGCCACCATGAGGTTTATATTTTTGTTGATATCTACGACCTACACATCTAGCTTCAGAAATCTCTCCTTTTTCGGATTAAAGTTATTGTACATAGATTCATCGGTTGTGGCTAGAGTTCTGCAACTTAAATTGCTTATTAGATCCCTTTCAACTTCCCATGAGATTCCTCAAAGAAATATGCTCCAGTGCCAATATGATCCACAAACTATCATGGATATTCCATTGGAAAATTTGTCATAGTAGATTTGATAAAATAGACCAAAATCTATAATATGAAGGTTAATTTCCTTAGATTCGAGATTTATTGATTATTGTTTTCTTTTTATGCATGTAGTAGATAAAAATGTGAAAAATAGAGAACAATAAAATACAATCACAAACCAACCACAACGAACTCCAGATATGCTTTAAGAAACCCTTAGGAAACAAAACCCAATTGGAAGGTGAGATTGGTCTCTCTCTTGTTTGGAATGGAAATTATGTAAGTACAAAGGAGAAGGCACTCTCTATGGAGTCACATTAGACCTATGCCCTAATGAGATACTACATAACACTAACTCCCTCTATTATGCTATGTCGCTCCCACTCGCAATTGTTGTGCTCTACTGTGGAACAAGAATTAATTGAAGATGAATGAGACCCCTTCTACTTGTAATAGCACAATTTTAACATAGCATGATAGCCAACTAGGGGTGAGGTTTGACTCCAAATCTCATCTAGAGTTACAAATTTAACCTTTTTGAAGTCTTCTTCCAAGTCCCCACATGGCTAGCCCCTTATGCATGAGTAACATGCGCTTATGTGGCATGCTCTTGAACCATGGTGGTCAAATACAGTAGGTAAATTTCTAAGAGACATAACTTGAATGGGAAAGTTTAATCCCAAAATAACATCACTTAAGGGCTAAAAATGGACCTGAAATGTTTCAAAGCCCAATTCTCCAAACTATATCCTTTCAAAAAAATTGCTCCTACAAGTTGATTCCTACATTTATTCTCTGAAAGAATTGAGATAGATGACTCAAGATATAATGATCCAATCCATATCAATAACCAACTCATTGAATTTTGTGTAATGTGGATTTTTCAATTAAGTGACAACCACCAACCCAAGAATGGAATTGCAAATTATCAAACACAATGAATTAAGGTGACAACAATGTTTCCATTGAGAATAAATCTATGCAAAATAACATAGTATGTGTTTTTCATTTGACATTAGGTGCACAAGGTATTGTTGATTCTACAAGCAACAAAGTATACCATTATACATTGGTTCATCACAAATGTCTATGTTAACATTATTTGTTGATAATCATAAGCCAACCTACAAAGATTCATCTTCTCTTAATCAAGCACTTCAAAGAAAGGATTTTCAACAAGGTGCTAGATTAAATTGTGTCCTCTAATATATTTCACAATGTAGAATTCTAGGTCATGCCCTTGGATTTTGGATATCTAGTTGGCATTTATACTAGGCAAATAACTCTTGGAAATGTTCTTTGATTGGAAGAGGGATTTGTATTACCATTTTCTTTTCTAAAATGTAATGCTTAAATTTGGATAGAGAAACGACAAATGATAGTGTATTTCTTCAACATCTCTCAAACTTTGGCTCACATGAGTTACAAAGTTTCCACCCTTTTTATTTATGCAACTCAACGAGGTTTGCTTCAATGGCGTTCACACAATTCATGAATTCACGTGAGAAATCTGGTTCAACAAGAACAAAAGCTATGATAAATATCTTTAATTTTTTGAAGAGCATCTTGTGTTTCATTATTCCAACAAAAATAATTATATTTTTGAATGATACAATGAATATGCATGGCAATGTGCCAAATAAAGTACAAACCTATTAATTAATATTTCCCATTAAAATCATACCCCTTTCTTAGGATAACTTTTGTATCATTATTACATGTTCAATGTCTACTTTGACACCCATTTCCTAAACAGTGTGATCCATTGATTTGCATTCAATCACATCAAAAAGTGCTTGAAATGGCCCTTCTTATGACAAGTATACATTGTGAGATCATCTAAATAAAACTTATACGCACTAAACAAATCATCTACAAGAATGTAGCCCCTACATTGATAAAAAGAAAAGACAATCACATGCAAATCTACCCCACTCGTGGGAATAGTGGTCTATGGTTAACCCAAAATTGATTGTATCTTGAGAGTCCAAGAATAGACATAACCTCAAACACTGCACCTTGTTTCAAAACAACATCCATGTTATGCAAGGGGAATTCATCTTTTACACAATCCTTGTTCAGTGAGCCAAAATCTACACAAAACTTATGTCCTCATTTTCCTTCTTCGCGAGTATCGGATGAGCAAGCCACTCAAAGTATCTAACAAGAAAAATCACCCCTCCAACATCTTAAAAGAAAAGTTGGGACAAATAAGTTTGCCTTTGTTTTTGTTTGAAATGTTTGGCCTCTTTATTGATAGTAATTAAATGTTAAATGACGCATGGGCAGGTCATAATAGTTACATCCAAATACATCGCACATTAACTTAAACAAATGAAGTTTTGTAATGAAAAGTTAAAAGAAAACTTAAAGTCAATACAAGGAAAAGGCATGATGAAACTCAACCTAAACATACATGCAAAGTAAGAGATTAATTTAGATTAAAAAAAGGGTTAGAGAGAAAAAGTGTAAGACTTAAAAATGGCCCATTCAAAATCCAAAAACACAATAGAGAGTGTTCTTCCATTAATCATGCTAGCTTACACTGGAATTTACTTGGTGGTAATTGTAGATTAGTTGAAATTTTTAGCCATCTTTCTAGATAACAAGTATAAAGAACAGCCATTTATTTCCATTGTTGAAGAGTAAATACCAAATGGTCAGCGTTGCAACAAGATTAAGTATAAAATAGGACCATATTTTACCAAACCTAGACAACAAACTCATTCTACATGAATAGGAAATATAACAAGCAATGGAATGAAAAAAAAAATATTCAAATCTAAAAGTTAGAGACCACCAACCAAGAGGGTGGGTGATAGGGAATAAAGGTGTGCATCTATAGATACATTCATTTAGTGACAATGTAAGGAAAAAAACTTGTCTCATTGATTAGTTATTTAACATTATACATATAATTCAAAGAATCCATTCACCATTAGTGTAAATGTTCAAAGAGCATTGTTAATGGGGATGGTTTGACAACCATTACTTGTAGCAAAGCATTTTAAATTAAACTTTAATTAGCATGTATTCAGTGATAAAGAAAATAAAATTCTATCCTCCACATTAAATCTTATTTCCTTGAAATGTATTTCTTTGTCTATTTTCCGTTGTTTGCATAAATTAAACAAAAATTGTGAAAACCACCACAATGAGATTTTTTTAATAATGATTTGTTTATGTTAATTTAGAAGAGCAGATCTGCAAATTATATGGTTAACTAAGATAAGCCTAGGACGTGGTCAACCTACACATAAGATGGAAGGATCTTCCCACTAATGGTATGCTATTCACCAGGTTTGTACAAGGCTCGAGGTCTGATCATGGACGCCCCTCGGGGAAATTTTAACTACTTTCCCCCAAGAGTAGCTTCCACCTCTCTCACTCCCCATGAGATTTGAATCTATGACCTTGTGTGAACAAATTGGTCTACACCTCATCAGCAACTTTTTAAAATTATTAAATATTGCACAAGAAAATTGACAATTTGAAAATTACAAGAAAAAATAAATCACATGTGTTCACATTAAATTATTCATATATATATATATATGAAAGATTTGCTGAAAAGTAACTAAATTTGAACCCTACAACAATCAAAATTTCCAGTTTAGATAATTAAATCTAACTAATACTCCATTTGATTTGAATAACACTTTCAAAATATTTTATAGTCATGTTTTTTTTTGGTTCCTAACTACACCTTGTATACATGGAATATTTACTAAGGTGAATAAATTTTTACTAATTCATTATATCAAATTCAACCCCAAACCCTGGGCACCTCATATTACATAGAATATCTAAGAAGCATATATCGAGCACTACATTTAAGAATGTTAATGCAATGCCCTCTTCCAACCTAATGAAAAACACATCAAATTCAACTACAAACTCTGACATACAGATACTTAACTCGGTCGTGATCTCATGACTAATTCAAACATGAAAGCTACGACTTACCCTCAAATGAAATCTAGAAGAATCAGGCATACAACTTTTCCACAATAAGGAGGCATGCCAATCAAATGGTGCTCCAAAGTTCTCCATAGTGGTCTAGTCATCCCTTCCAACATATCGAAATAACAAAGATTATTTAAAATTTTACTGGAATCCAACCCCAAAAGGATTTAGCGTCGTCTCCATTTCGAAAGTAAATGTTTCAGCTCTCCTCTTTCTAATAGATAAGACATGGATCATTAAATCAACCCAAAAAAATAAGAATTGATCTTTAATGTTAAGAGCCCACCATCCAAACATGACTTATGACCGTTTTCATCTTCCAAATGAATAATACTTTTAAACCACGTGTCCTTGGCATCTTACAACCTCCACCTATTAAGCTTGTCTATTACTTGATATTCTGGTCTAGTTCTCTCATACAATTTCAGCAGGACTAGTCAGAACTCCAAAGCTGATCCTTCCCAAAATGGGACTTATGATATCGATCTTCTTCATCTTAAAATGATCATATTCTGGAATCATACAACATAGCTCCATAAAATCATTATTGTCTTGAGTTGGAAAACAATGTGCTTGATTAATTTGCAACCTTTACACCGCCTATAGTAAAATCTTCTCTTGGAAAGTCTCTTGCATCTGCAGGTTCAGAGTTTCACGTTAAAAGAGAGCAAACCTCCTTTGCCAGTAGAGGCAGTTATTCCCCACTTTTTTCCCTCATAGGCAATTTTTATTCTCGTGCATTCACAGCTATATAGTCAGTTATTGATATTCTGCTAATGGAGTTTGCAGATTTGAACTTTGACAACAATGAAACACACATATTTTGAATGCCCAAGAATTATTTTACATGTTTAAGTGGAATGTCAAAGTAGGAAATTCATAAATCCGGGGCCCAACTTACAGGTGAAATGCTATCACAGATTGTCCATAGATCAGCGAATGCAAAAACACCCCAACCTAGCTTGATTATTTTGGGGTAACATTGCTCCTATCTTTAAAAAGACTGTTCCAAACATCACATTAGGTAGAAAGCACTCTGATGAAGCTAAATTAGGATGATAATCATCCTATCAGAAAAAATAATGAATGAAATGAGTTTTCATACCTTACAAGGATGAACATTTAATAGTAAGCTCAGGACATAAATACACTTCCGTATCTCATAGCTTACATAAATGTGAAACCAATAATACCTTTCAATGGACTAACTTGTATCTCCACATTTTCTATTTTTCATTTCGCTGCTGTTGAAACCATTGCTGGAATACTCCAAAATTTGCGCTGAATGTTAACTCGACGTGACATTGTTATACAAGATTCTTTACAGTATGTCTATTGTCAGAAAAAAACAAATTGTTGTCGGCCTCTCCAAGTTACTGAAGATCTCTGTTTGTGTTCCTTACCAACCTCCTTGCTTGAATTCTAAGGTAGCCTCTTGTATCTTTTGTTTCAATAATCTGAAACTCTTTTGCCCATCTGCGGGGAAATGGAATGAGGTAGTCCTCTTTAGAAGATCACCCACAGAAGAAGCACCCGCAAATGCTGAGAATGGAGATTCCTTGCTAGGGGCGTCCTCATAACCTGCCAGCAGGAAGCGTTGTAGGTAAGCCCATAAAACAGCTTATAGGCAAGTAACAATACATCAAAAGAAATAATGGAAATCCAACCAAGCAAACGGAATATCAGGAGTTCTAACATGTATACGGAAAAGAACATGTAATTATAAACTAATTTAATTCTCATAATTTACCTTGTGCGATTCCAAGTAGGCCCTATCAAATATTTGATACATCCAACAAATGCCTAATTCTGCTAAGAAGGCATTGCAACTATCACACCCTTTGGACAGACAGAACATACATATAGTCTAATTATCACTCCTGGTACTAGGGAAATTTGACTTAAAGTGGAACCAACATTCATTCTCTTGTATGTGGGGTGAACCACAAATGTAACGTTGTTTGTAAACCTTCAAAGATCCTTCAAAGATCCGTCTTAACCAGGGATATATTAAGCATAGTGCCATAGAGAGGGATTAAAAAATCAGGTGCCAATCTCTGAGTTTTTAAAATATCAGTGGCTAAGGATGGACCTATACTATTTTTTGTTATTATTATTACTATTATTTTCTTTTTTGAAATTTTATTTCATAGCTATTTCTGTGTAGGTAAATGCATAGATACACGAGATCTCTCCCATCCCCTCCGATAAAAGCACCTGCCTTCTGTCAGTGCAAAACCTTCTCTTTGTTCCCTAAGTTTGTTTCAGACAGTTGCTAAACTTGATTAACAATCGAAGTATCATAAGTTCAATAGTCAGGATAAGTGCAAAATTAAAACTGGAGAACAATAAAAGGGGTTCCAGAGTAGCAATTATAGACTATGGACTGTTCTCCATGTGAGAAGAGTGGGGCTTCAAGACCTTACAAGATTAAAATAGTGCCAACACACACAGAGACTAGTAGGTACTAGCAATTCTCTTCAAGCAATACACATGACCTTTCCATCCTTGCCTGCCCCTAAATTGTTGATCTTATCCAAAAGTGTGCATCTCGTCTTCTCATTATTAAAGTGTAGATTTTGATTTTATGTTTATTATAGCATATGAGTATGGCCAGACCCTTGGTGCGCAAATATGTAGAAATTCCTAAAAATGGCATCGTCTTAGGCACAAACGTCAGACTTTTAGTAATAACTTGAAAGATGGCATGGGCTCCACTATGCTTAAATTTTTTTTTCCCTCAAAAATTTAAATCTTGATCAGTGGACCAGACTGTTAATCGTTTCCTCTCAAAACTATAAAAATGAACGTCACATCCAAGTACAAGCACTTCTGAATCCTGATTGTTTCTAATTAAATAGAAGTGATCAATGAAGATAATATTACATGTAGTAATACCATTGGTATTTTTGACAGTTTATTAGGGTGCTAAGATAATTTTTTCAGAATATTCTATCACTCTTTTTGCATTAAAGACCGTTATCCTATAGGAGCAGAATGAAATAGACCATTACTGAGAATAATATATGGTCCTCCCTGTTTCTTAGGTTACAGACTCCATCATAACAAATGTTTTGCCTGGAACCTATCATGAAAGAACCTGTCTTATGTAAAACCTTTGAGTTGAAATCTGGACGCTCTCGGAGAATTTAATTTATGCATCGACTTATTAAACAGAATAGGAGTACATAAAATTCTCGTTATCCGAATTAAATCTATTTTATTTTTTATATATATTCTTCATAATAAAGCATAAAAGGTTATTTGCAAGTTTTTCTTTAGGTGTATATATCGATTTCTAATCCTCTTAATGGTTCATTAGGGGAATTTTGAGGTTTAAAATGGGCCTCCTAAGGAAATTATAAAATAATAGTGGAAATAATAAAATAATATTAGATTACATCATCAAATTTTAGAGGGAAAAAGGAAAAAACTAATTTTTCAACTCATATTTTCAACTTATCTCCCTATGGGTTTACTCAAAGTTCGAGTCGAAACACTCGTTGGATGCAGAATTTGATTCCTCATCCGAGGAGTACCCATGTTCTATACTTTTGATGGACCCTACTACACAAAAAATGATAAATACATGAAAAATATAATTGCAATCACGTTTTTCATGTATTTTTCCTTTTTTGTGTATGCAACACGGGTACTCCTTGGATGAGAAATAAAATTTTGCATCAAATGAGTACTCCTGCTCTAAATTTGAGTAAACCCTTAGGGAGATAAGTTGAAAATATGAGTTGAAAAAATAGTTTTATTATTTTATTATTTTTTAATTTTTTTACCTTTTTACTCCAAAAATGGTGAATCATCCCCCATGGTTGACATCATCATCTTGAATCCTATTGGTTCTTGTAAAGTTTATTTTGGTTGTACCATTTTTCTTAGGAGGCCCATTTTAGCCCTCAAAATTCCCCTAATGACGCATAAAGCAAAGCCACCTATGATATCATCCATTGTCTTGATATTAAAGCTATTAATCTGACAAAAAAATCTATAATAAGATAGTAGATTTCAAATTCTTGTGGAATTGTGGTCGAATAATGAGAGTTTCTGTTGTTTTCTCCACATTAGACATATTGGAAGTCTACATTTCGAATCAATTAGTAGTATCCATCATCAGTACAGAGCAACCAAGTAGAAAGAAACGACCAAATCAGCTGATAAATTCAAGATGCTAGAAAAGTGGAATCAAGATGTCGGCATCGAACTCAAAAAAATAAAAACTAGGTTGAAAAACCCAAAAAGCAACAAAAATGCAAAAAGCGAAAAAAACCCTAAAGAGAATCTTATGTTAATATTCGAATAAGTTAATATTTTAGTATTAATATGAAGGTTAATTTTTTAAAAACTAATATAGTTAATATTTAATAGTTATAATGCTAACATTAATAATTAATAGCCATATAATGTTAATATTACTACTAATAATAATATTATTATTATTAATGAATGTCAAAATAGCGTAGCTCAAGTGGTATGGCACACAATTGTGTTCTTAGCTATGGCGGGTTCAAATCTCTGGAGACATGTTGTAATTTAAAATACTCTATTCTACTTGGTGAAATAAAGGCAACCATATTACGAAGTTACCGATTTCCCTAGGTGGACTAACCGTTTCGTTTAAAAAAATTGTATTAGTACTATATTCTAATATTATTGTTAGTTATTTAATAATAATAACAGTTATACTATATTATAATATTAATACTAATTTAATTATCATATTGTTAAAAATGAAATGAGGTGTTATTGTATGAAGAAAAATAGAATTAAGATAGGAGATGAAGGATAAGGAAGGGGAATGAAGCACAAGGAAGGGGAATGAAGGGAAAAGGAAAGGACAGGAGAGGCAAGAGATATGGGAAAGGGGAAGAAAGACACGATATAAGAAAGGGTAGGTAGAGGAAATAAGAGGAAAGGAAAAGGAGAAGCATAGGGAGGGAAAGGACACAACCAAGGGGGACAAGAGGGGAGAAAAAGGAAAGTAAAGAATTAGGGTGGGGGAAAGGAGGAAAAAAGGTAAAGGGCAAGAGTGGAGAAAACAAGGAGAGACAAAGGAGAAGGGGACGAAAAAAGAAGTTAAATGGATGGACCGACTGAAATGTAAGGAACAAAGGAGGAGAAACCAAGAAGGCAAGGGAAATATAGACACAGAGAAAACGCAAAAAGATTAAAAAAAATAGGTATAAAAGTGGAGGAGAGAAAGAAAAGGGAGGAAAGCAGAGGAGAATGGAGAATGGGGAGGAGAAAACAAACAAGATTAGCTTCCAGAGGATCTCAATCAATTGGTCAAGGGAAGCCAACTTCCCCTAATTTCAAGACCCTCATCCCTATTCAGGTTATTAGGGTTACTGACAATTTCAAGGGCCTCTCTAACATGGCACTTGTAGTAATGATTCTCCTTGGCCAGAACTTTAGTGTCCTCTAAACGAATATGATGCTTGGTTTTGGTAGTGTTTGGCCAAGGCAGAAGAATGGGTAAGCTTATGTTTGATATTAGCTCCAAGCTCCTTAATCCTAGTTTTACCGGATCTTGTTTCACCAATGTAGTACTTTTTGCACGAGTAGGAAATCCAATACTCAGAGTAAATTATTCTCAAGCTCACCAATGTAGTACTTTTTGCAAGAGTAGGAAATCCAATACTGAGAATAAATTATTCTCAAGCTCAAGAACATACATCACACCTCCATTGGACTCTCAAAATCCAACTAGAATTGTATGGTCCCCACTCCTTATACCGCATACTTGAACTTGTCACCAAGCTCCACATGTAAGTCTTTGTGCTCCTTTGCGATATGAGAGGAGAGATCTCGAGATCTTGTCATGTGGTGAGATGCTCCATTGTCTACAAACCACGTCCCCTATGCAACAGTGCCAGAAAGGCAAGACACCAATGACAACTCTTTGTTAAACTTCATGAAAACTCATCCATTTATGTAGGATGTTGCCATAGGTGCACTTCCCTTGCCCTTCTTCTAGTTCAGACATTGACTTGCAAAGTGTCCAAACTTGTGACATGTAAAGCATTTTATTTTGCTCATGTCTTTCCTCTTATCAATGTGTGAAGTTACTCCACTCAAATTTTGATTAGCCCTTACATTGCCCTTTCTTACCTTACTAACCATTGCAAGGTTCTCCTCATCCCCACTCTTATGTTGTCTATTAGACAATGACTCCTCCCAAATTTCCTTATAAGTGAAGGCATCCCATAGTTTACGTCAATCAAGTAGTTTATCTCGCGCCAGAACACCTATGGCAAAGGTAGCCCATTATTTTGTGAACCCACTCAAAGTTATCCTTACAAGCTCCTCATTTGACACAACTACTCCAACAACTCCAAACTCATCTAGAACTTGTTGAATCCTAATGAGATCTTATGCCATTGTGTCTGATCTAATCATCTTTGTGTCTCTTAACATTTCCCTCCACACCATTTTCCATTTCAGATTGTCAGTCTGGTATAAACTCATCAAAGTTATCCACATCTCATGGGCACTCTTCTTTCTTGATATGTGAGGAATCATATGATACTTCACAACATCCATGATGATACATTTTTTTGTTTTTCCACGATATTGGACTCTAGGTTGGAATCTTATGATCACTCATGCTACCAATCCAAGTATAACAATAAACCACTTTGCATGGAACAATATACAACAATGAATCAACACGTGCACATATATAGACAACTTTTTACAATTTTTAACAACCCAACTTTGTTATATTAATCAAACTGATAATACAATTGTCTAGGACTCTCGTACCAAGGATAACTGCCCTCATACATCCATTGACACAAGACTACAACTGGGACTTGGTGTCAACAACTATGACAACCAAACTACCCGAACAAGATACAATGACCATCTGGCTGATGTAGCGTGCTCTTTGAGCTCCCCTCGATCGTACCTGAACACACCTACCAGATTCTTTGGCTCCTAATCTGTAGCAACTCCAACCTGCCTCTATCAATGAACCAACTCGATTAGGTCACTGAACACAGCTCCAACTGCTCTCTAGTTGATCATTAGTCCTTCAACGCATCAACACAACGAAACTCCTGTCGAGTTGTTCACAACTCCATTTTTGAACAACACCCAACTTCTTATTGTTGCTCCTCAGCTCCTTTGGGGCTTCTTGCCCACTAGTTGCTCCTTAGTCCTTCAAGGACACAACTCTTAGGGACTTCTTCCCACTAGTGCCTTCTTCTGCTTCCCAATGAAGACACCCTTAGGGCATGAAGGGCTGCCACCTATCACTGTCAAAATTCCTTCTTCAATAATGAACTTGGGTTGACGTGATCTGCTCCCTTGACCTTCTTTCTTTGTCCTTCAAGAATCAGTCATGAGCTCACTCAATTTCGCCTCCTCTAACAAACCTCTTAGTCCTTCAAGAGGTTGTACTTGGGGCTTGGAGCAAGCCACTACAACCCTCCTAACTCTTGTTCTTTTGGTTGCTCCAACAATTGTCCTTAACTAGGACCACTAGCAAATCACATCAACATACCTTCACTTCTGAACTGGTGCATTTGTTGTAGGTCTACGTCAGCCCTCTCAAACTCCATCAACAGTCCCTTCTACAGTTGTGGCTTGTCTCCCTCCTTAAGTTGCTTGCCTTCGTTGGTGTCCAAGCACCTTCCAGCACTTGATTAGGCCTTACGACCCCTTCTAACCCTCAAACACAAGGCTCATCCCTCTCCAAAAAAAACACGGATACCGCTTAAGTTCTGAGGTAAAAAACACACTCAATCAGCGCTTGAAACTGTTGCTATAGCTCCTCTAGAACAACCCTCCAACCTAGCAGGCTCCCTCCATAAACTCACACCCTTGCAACCTTGAATTTGAGCACAAATGCAGAAGCAAATTGATCTCTAGTTAGGGCTTCTTGACTGCCCTAATTTAAACTAATATGCTTCCTCAAACCAGGCCTAAAGTCCCTCAAATCATTGCGTTGGTACTCCTTCCAATGTGACCTCCATCCAGTTATTTCTTTCAGGTATCAACTCACCAAAATAAGGATCTCGATCCCTCTTTTACACACCACATCAAACTTGGCTACTAGCAATGAAACAGACCTCTATAGCTCCCCTAATTTGAGAGAATTTACCCACAAACATTCCCAGAGTCCTCCTTCAATACTCGTCAGCTTTTCCTCTTACACCCATGCCAAAACAAAAGACAAACAACACGTCCTTGCTTTAGCTCCTAATCTCTTTAGCTACCTCCCAAACAAAAGACAAACAACATGTCCTTGCTTTAGCTCCTAATCTCTTTAGCTACCTGAGGCATGCGAAATATTTCTTGAGAGAGATTTGCACTTGTTGGATGATCAAATGAGGTCTACACTCTCTATTTATATTGTCTTGTGTGGTGTGACTCTAAGCCCTTGAGGGCATTCCAACTAGCCCAACCTGTCATCTTTATTAGCATAACCACACATAACATATAAAAATTATTATTTTGCTTGTAGACCTTTTTCCATGCTCTTTGCGGACCCTAGTTCCTTTTAGGTTCCTCTTGTAACATCCCCTCCCACATTTACCCACTTTCACTAGCTTGTCGAGGTAAACATGCGCTGAGGGCTACTATGACATGACTCAACCTCCTAAGTAGAGTTAAGGAAGTGGAATCGACAAACTAGAACCTCACTGACGTTCCTCGGGAGCTACAGGAACCCCAGGAGCCAAACAACCACTCTCAATGCCCAAACCCTGAGCTAGAATGTTTTTCAGTGCGTTGGAATGCTTTGGGTACGGTCCCGGATTCTGAACGTAAATTCTAGGCCAGCCTCCAGACCACTGCCTAGAACTCAATGAGACTTTCCAGAATGATAAATGACATTAGGACAAAACCATCCATACCAAACTTGACCAAGGACTTGACCTAACAAAGCCTAACCATGACAATCATTTTGTCAAACATATTGAGAAAATGTAATCTACAAATCGTGAATGCATATTTGAAGATAGGGGTATAATACTTATCTAAGAATCATCAAGGTCTAATGCCCTCTCATAATAGTTGCAATAACATTTGTTAGCTCATGCATTCAATAACCATTCATCAACTAATCAAAACATGTTAGGTTCATAGCTAGAACCTGTTATGAAACCATGTTTATAACCAACATATAACCAAAATAATAACCATGATAGAACAACCCTCAAAGCCACATATAAAAAGTACAAGTACTCATGAAATACGAGAGGAAAAGAGTTTTTATTGACATATGCAAAATCCAACCAAGTCAAGCACTTCCACGTACCACACGACCATAGATTGGGCTGAACCAAATCTTCCTTTCAGCCAATCACCCACATGCTCGATCTGAACACCTCCTCTAGTAATAACATGAATAGTGGGTCCTACCTTTTAAATATTCTTCCAAGCATGAATGTGGGACTCATGACAAAAACAACCAGGGCTTCCTGGAGATTAAACCACCTCCACCCTCATACTCCCGTGATCTCGCCAAAATCGATCAAGAGATCACATAAGCAAACTGATACATAAACAACCAGGGATTCCCAGAGATTAAACCACCTCCACCCTTGAGCTTTACCGCAATTCGGCCAAAACCGGTCAAACGGATTCCTAGGCCTCGTGAATTTTCCTAAGAGCACCTCACCTGGTTCCAAAACCATCTGACAATCCAAAGCTCAACCGAATAAAAAAACCCCATCACACCATGGCTATCCGGAAATGGCAAGGCAAGGTTGAAACAACTGTCACACCTGGCAAAACCCATGCCAATGACAACAAAAGCACCAAATACACACATGCATGTACCATGCATTCACAAACCAGCTAGGAAATCACACACGCAACCTATTACTTACAAGTATTCTTGTTGAAGCTGCTTGATCCAACTTTTCCTTTATTGTTCCTTGTTTTCCTTTACTTCCTTGTCCTTCCTTTGCTTTCCTTTCTCCAATGCTAGGGTGCTCCAAGAATGTTCTATGTGTGCAATAGTATGAGAGAATAGAGAGAGCTCCAAGCTAAAACTAACAAAAGGTTAAGCTGACAAAAGTTGTGAACTGATCCTCATAAGCCTTTATTTTCTTCAATTTCCTCTATTTTTCCTTCAATTTCCTCCTCATGTAAACTTGTGACCTTTCACCTCCCTTTTCTCCTAATTTCCTTTATTTTCAAAAATAAATGTCATTTATGCCTCTTTTCCTTTTCAAAGTCTTTGCCAATGCCTTTGCCAATTTCCTTTGCCATAATAAACCGACATGAACATCCACTAGGATGTTTTGCCCAACATTCATCTTGGAATATGTGTCACATGACCTTGGTCTTATTTTTTCCTTTATTAACTTTACTACATGAACTTTTAACCTGAGGTTTTTACACCTATTCCATCTCCGTAAGTCAAATTAACAAATCTCTTCATGGTTTTGGCCCCACACCTTGGGTACAAAACCCCAACCTTGGATTCTAAGCCCACAAACCATATTTGTGTGTCCATTCCTCCATAACCCACTAGCCTAGGGTTTGGAGTACCTCCCAAGGTACAAATATCATCACATTTCACTTTCACATCCTTCAAAATATGGGTCACTAGTGCTATAGCATCTATAGGAGGTGTATTTTAAGTTCCTACAAACTCCCATAGATTGTTTTCCATAAAAATCAGTGTTATTCTCTCCTTCCATGGATTGAAATTCGATGCCCATTCTAATTGATCTTCACACCTCAACCTAGTAAAAGTCATTCTCCTGGATCAAACCCTCAACCACAAAACCCTTCAGCTAAAAAAATAAAACTTGTTGCTATAACCCTTCTGCTATTGATTTCCCTCTTCACAAAATTTCTAGAGCTCTGGTACGGTGGTACCACATTGAACTTTTAACACCAGATCTGATTTATTTTTCTCACAATTAGTTTATACCCAAATTAAAATCTGAAACTGCAAAAAAAATACACTGGTGTTCTCAAATTTTAGAATAATACAAAAAAGGGTGTAGTAGAAAATAGAGAAATTACACAGAAAAAACAGGAATGAAACCTGTAGCAATTCGACCCCCATCAAAAATTCGACTTGCACTGTTTCAGCACCTTTGCAACTACTCGACTTTCATGTTGGAACTCAGCTCAGTTGTTACGGCCTCCACACGACACACACACAATCTGCTGGAGCTCGACCCCTCTCAATTGTTACAGCCTTCTCCTTTACATAACATACACTCATGCCTGCCCATAGATCACTTCTCAAACGTCTCGGTTTGTTTCTAGAACTTGGCCTATCTATATCTCCCTGCTAGAATTTGACCTGCTAAACAGTGCTCACTTGAATCCTGTAATTGCACCCCTTTCCTCTTTCTCATTAGTCACTCGAGCTTCTCATTCATGAAAAATAGCTTCCTCAAAAACGCAATGAGTGTCTTCATCCTCTCCCTTAGGTTCTCTTTATAATTTCTTATTGGGCCAAATCCGTAATCTCCAAAATGATAAAGAGCTAAGATTAAATACTAATCCACATAGATTAATGGTGGAGATTAGATCTAATCCACTTAAATAATTAGATTATTTATCCTCGTAAATTTTAGCCCAAAAGCCAACATTAATTAATGAATTTATTAATATGTTTTTTCCTACATTAAAACTTAGGAAAGAAATCATAATACTTGCTCCTCTAAAACAAGCACCTAAAGAGAGCTCTCCCCTACATGCTAGACACTTAACCTATACAAAAGACCTTGCAACGCTACAAACATAAACATTAAGAGGAAATCCCCACAATTCAATCATACTCAAACAATAGTTTAGGGCCTACGTGAACCCAAGCATCTTTTTTAGAACAAAATTAGAGTTCTACAGGAACTTCAACTAGACAGGTAAGCATATTAGATTTGTAAGGTATCTTCAACTATTTTTTTCCTCTGGTTTCAGGCATATTTTTATGCAAGTTAATATTATGGTAACCATTATGCTTATTTTCATCTCTATAATTTAAATGGTAGCAATTGAACATCCAGTGAGGTTTGCCCTTACTATTTATAACCTAAGTCACAGGACATGTCCCTCAAGTTCTCGTGTCGGACACGAAACGTGCCCTAAAATGTGTCGAAAACGTTTTTTTCGTGCCCTCTAATCGAGACACCCGTTTTGGACATGGCAAAAACGTGCACTAGCATTTTTTACTCTTAGGACAAGTGTCCCACAAAAAGTGACATTTAAAACATGTGACATGGTTTATTTTTGGGTTTTTTTGTCATTGTTTGCCGCCAAAGTCGATCTTGCTTGTCGCCAAAATCGAATTCATTGTGCAGTGTGAGGGATTTCACCGGATTTGAGTGCAGTGCTCATAACTTCACATTGAGAGCCCAGTTCACAAGTTTTTCTAGATTTCTAGTTTTATTTAATCAATCATGATATTTCTAAATTTCTAGTTAGTAGTTTCCTATGTGCTTGAACAATTGTTAATAACATGAACAATGAACATTGAACTATGAGCCTCATTGATGTAGTAAATTACTAAATAGTAAATACTAAATACTAAATAAATATCATCATTATTCATAAATGTAGATGTTCTAATTTCTGAAAAATATGGATCAGACACTATATTTCAGTATTTTTTAATATATATATATATAATGTGTCCCTTGTGTCCTGTTTTCGGAGTTGTTGTGTCTCATGTCGAATACTCGTATTTTCGTGTCCTCCATGTCTTGTGTCCTCGTGTAATGTGACTTAGTTTATAACCCATTAGATTTCACTATAATTCCTAATCAACCTCATTATTTTCCTACAATCAATTATAAAATATGTTGAGGTTCATTTTCTGAAATTTGTGGAGGATTTCCAGATAGAATATGAGGATCTAGTGATGAATATGTTTTTGCAAACCCTTGAGAAGGATGCATGAACATGGTACAAAAACTCTTCCTACTACCTCCATTAATGGATGTGTAATATCCTTAATGGAAAATTTAATAGTAGATACCCAAAATGAACGTGAACAACAAAATAATCGCAAATAGACACACAACTAGCAATTTGATACACAAATAGTCGCCAATAGATCACTAATCCATTTTATTAATCCACTGGTACATCAACATGAAAGAATAGTGTAACCTAGGCTTTTCAAGTAAGCATAGCAAAACCCAGAAAAGGATCTCTGACCAGAATGATGTATGAACCTAGTAATGATGTAGACGGCCCAGCGAGAGGATTACTGCAACCCTATTCTCTCCAAAACAACGTTGATGCACTGTGAGATTTTTTGGTGAAATCTCCTCAAGAGTGTTGGGTTTTCGTCCAACACCCAATAACAAACTCAAGGGTTTTTGTCCTGAGGGTATAGAAGTTGGGAACTAGGTTCTCCAAACCTCATCTACAGAAAATATCAACAATCCAAGATGTCCTCTAGTGGTCTCCTCCTTCTCCTTTTATAAATTTTATGGACCCCTCTAGAAGCGTTTATTTTATTATTATTTTAATCACTAGTACCTTTTCTCTCCTTTTATTTTAATTAAAATACCTTTTCAATTTGGGAAAATGGGAAATCAACCACCATTTCTCCTTAGGGCACTGAAAGTCAGTTCCCAACATCTCATCTTGTAGATCTTCTCGTTCCAGTTCCAACGAGCTATTACGCTAAGGTGTTTTGTCAAGTATACCTCCTAGAATGCTACCTTAAGCATAATTAATTGAGTTAGGCCCCATAATAAGCTTGTTTTCCGAAAGTTGCGGGAATGCAATGGAACAAAAGGAAAGTTGTGCAGGTGATGGAATATGCCAAGCGAATGCCATCAGATCCCAAGGAAACTCCTCAAAACCCCATAAAGCCCCTCCAGAAGCTCTTGCGCCCGCTGATGGAGTAAACTTGCTCCTGTGACCTAACTGCCTCCAACAATGTTAGTCCATCCTGACCACGCCATAAGGGAAACCAGAAAAAGGAACATGACAAATCGTCCCACCCCAAGATTGCTTTCCCTCAAGCAATCCATATATGTCGACCGACTTGATGGTCTTATGCAGCTGAGAACCAATACCTGGATCCCATACAAAGCTTTGGGTGATACCATGCCTTCGTGCCACTCAACCACGAATGGATCCCTTAATGCCCGAATCCCAGACAAAATTCACTAACTCATCATGTCACCAACAAATCCCCCTAGATACCAATGCCACCATGGCCAATCATCAGCACCTTTAACCCACGGCTCCAATTGTGCCTTGTCTCCAGCTATAGATGTTGCTCCATCAATCGAATACCTATGTTGCCGGGAAACGTGAGTTCGAGGACAGGAACGGGGACGAGTACGTCATTTTTTGAAACAGGATGCGTGTATTTGTCGAGGGTATATATATATATATATATATATATATATATATATATATATATATATATATATATATATATATGAATTTGTATATTTTTCAACTTTAAACAAGAATACTAAAATATTTCTGATTTCAACTTTAAAGATTTAAACATGCACATCATTGAACATTCAACATTCACAATGAAATTTCAAAATTTCTAGTTTTATATCAAGTGCAACTTGGAGCTTACATATTAATAAGAATCATGATATACGTCCATTGTCATGCAAAATTCAAAATTTGTCTTAAGGCATCTCCAAACAAGAACTAGGAAATTTTAAAATACTAAAATAAAAATAGCTAATAGTGAACAATGGCTGCCTCAAGCCATGTCATCAGCATCCATGTCATCAACATCACTTAGATCTTCAATTAGCATGCTCTCTAGGTAGGAATCACTCTCATCTTGAGACTCTTGCTCATCCATAGCAACTAGAGGTAGCTCAATAAGGCCATCTGGTTGTATCTCCCCATCCACACACATAGCATCATCTGTGTATTGGTCCCATCTCTTGAAAGGACCCTCCTTATACCCAAGGTCTTTTTGAGATATGAGACGAAGTGTTCTATGAATGTACAATAAGTTCTCTGCCTTCTTTGAGCCCAACCTATTTCTCTTTACTGAATGGATAAAGGCATAAGTACTCCAATTCCTCTCGCACGATGAAAAACTAGCTACCTGGAATATTAGGGGAAGCCCATTAAATTAATTAAAATTTTAAAAATAAAAACTAAAAAGAACTCGATTTTGGGGTCCCAGAGGTACCCATCATCAAGGTTCGTTTTACTCGTCAAGACAAAAGAACCCAAATTTTTTTAATGGAGAACATGGTTCTTCATAGAATAACCCGAATCTTATGGGTTCTTCTTAGAAGCACCCATACCCGAATCCGATACTTGGGGACGAGAACCTAGGACAAGTTCGAGAACCCCAACCCTGGTTTCGCGAACCTATGCAACATAGTCGAATACCAACTCATCACTTCTCTCCAATCCAACCCTTGACACAAACCAATGTTAATCCTACTTTGTTGATGTTGTGTTGGAACGTTGAAGAGTTTCCAACCTGCATCCCACTGCCAACTAAAACATGCAATATCCCTCACCTCTAAGAGCTCTTGTTGCACTGTCCCTGACTAAAAATATCACCTCATCAATAGGGTACCAACTCATGATCTCTCGCCAATCCAGCTCGTGGGAAGAATCTAATGCATGAACACCTGTGTATAGAACAAGCCTACTAGGCAGATGTTGGTCCATGCTCAACTCCTGTTGCTTCGACCGATCAACCAACAAGGAAAGATTTACCACTTTCTCTCGAAAGGATGAAGGTGGGAAAATGGTGTCGTAAGCCCTACATATGTACTCCTTGAGAGGGTTGTCGCAAATATATACTACAACCTTGTTGGTTGCCACTGCACCTATTTGCACCTCATCAATGGGTAGACCTATAGATGGATGCACCACCATCTCTAGAATATCCCCACTCATATAACTGGAAATGCTTTGCTCCTCCAGTCTACCAATCTCCTGTAAAGCTTCTCTGTTAGGCTCTAGCACAACCTGATGACAAGTGTCGACAACCCTGTTGGTTCCCTGCGCATCTGTCTGCTCCTAGTCAGTGGCTCACCGAAAGGACAACTGCATGTGCTCCTCGATCATGGGCTCAACATGAGCCACCAGCTGACCCTCCACCATAAGTTGCTCGTGTTGAATCACCTAGGGTGACTCATTTCCGTGATTGTCTCCCATGGGGTCTATCGACTACACATCAAACACCTCTTTCAAATGTGGTTATGGGCTGCTATCAACACCACCACCTGTCTGATCATTCTCCTCAGAGGTTTCCTCGTAAGAACCCATGGACTCAACTATAAGAGAAGAATCCTCATCCTAAAACTCAGAAGGAATCTCCTCCTGATTTATCCCTGTCATCTCCTCAGTGTCACCCAAAAATGAGTGGTCAAGGCTCCAAGGTTCCTTGCAAATGAAGCAAAGATCCTTTCTTCTCGGCATATTCTTGCTACACAGTTGGTCACCACAAATCCTCCACAACTCCTCCTGGGTGAGCTGCTTTTTGAAGAATCTAATGTTTTGCTCAACCACCCTTTTGGCTAGCTCATAGGCAGTTGGTGAGACAACCTATGTCTTCCTCCAAATGGCTAACAATTCTGTCTGCAACTATTTGCGAATGATGTCACCTTCAACTAGAAATGAAGATAAGATATCTTGCAAGTTGGCTTTTACCTCCTCAGGGTGATTCTCTCTGACGTTGGTGAAAAAGAATTGGTACATCTAAAGGATCACATCATCCTGATCTAGATCAAGCATGACTACGTAGGATCTAATTTGGCCATGGTATCTAGGATTATGAGCCTTTTATAAAAGTTTGAGATTTGGGTGTCATGCAATCCTGAATAGCACTCTACAATCAATTGAAAGACCCTCTTCATGATGTCATCATTATATGGAGGTAAGGGTGCTACTATCCTCAAAATATCGCTAAAACAAGATGTGATGATAAGCTTGGCTTCTTCACCCAGATGCTCCAAGAATCTAGTTTGTACTAATGCAAGCATAATTGGCTCTAGAGCCCAATTTAAACTCCAATAAGATTGATCCACCTAGGAAAGATAGGATTCCAGCTCTTCCAATGTGAGATCATCTCCTGATCTCCCAACTTTGACCCAAGTACAAAAATCCATTTCCCCACTCCTTTTTCCTTTTGTTAGTCCCTCAGATAATTCTGTTGGAGCATATTATGCACCATCCTAGTGAAGGGGTTGTTGTTCTGTTTGGGTGCACACTGTTGTAGGTGTTTTTCTCACAAGTATAACTTCAATGAATGAACATAGTGAACAATGTGTAATAGAACTCCAAAGGTTTAGATTGTTATGTTTAATGCTTCAACAAATGCCCATTGTTCTCAAAATAAATATTAAGCCTTTATACCAAGCCCAAAAATCACACACAACACTGATGTTTCATTTAGTACTCAAAAATGAGGCAAAGCACTGACAGCACTTTACAGTCACGACACACTGGACACTGCACAATTTGAATCTCAAAATGACAAAGTTACATAACAGAGAATATGAAGGGGAACTTGGTACATCAATAGAAATTCTCTCTTCCAGACTTGGTCCGCCTCCAAAGTGTCTACAACCTTCTAGGTCACACCAATAATGCGATTGTGACCTTGTGCTCTTTTACCACGTAGAACGACTCTTGGCAGCTTTCCCACGAGCAAATAATCGATACAAATAATGCACAAAACTCCTTTCCCGCAATCCAACAACAAAGAGGGATTCACGCATAGGATTATATTTTCTGGCGATCATGCCCAACACTTGGCTTTGATGATAAGTTCTCGGCCCTACCAAATTGGTTGAACCTTTGCACAACATACACCGACTATGGCCCTCAAACAAATCGCGACGACCCTACAATAAATTCACAATGTCGTCCCCACTATCATTGTAATACGTGGATGGACAGACATTGAAATTCGCTCGGCCAAGGAATGGGCATGGCGCTTAAAACAAGAACTGGTCTTTGACCTTCAACTCCTACCACCCAGCTAAACAGTGCTTTGCGTCTTCAAACGTGGGTGGCTCTCAACCTCAAAGAAGCTTTCACTTAGATAATCAAACTGCAAGTTCAACAATTGACGTATTCGTTCCATAGAATTTTAGTAATTTACCAGGCTACCAATTTCCCACATAAATTTCCTCAATGGCAGTGTCAATCGATCAACGTCTCCTACTTAGCATTGTAGATTTGAGAAATGTAGTTGGCAGTGGCCATGGTGTCCATACAGGCGACTTTCAACACTTACGAAAATACAACTCCACGATTAACGCAACTGCACGTAGACTTGGTCCCACAAAGCCTCAACTAATCACACCACAGCGTTGACGTCTTTAGTCAGTTTGATCTGTGATCGATGTCACTAGTTATTCGATCAGCTAGTCGCCCTCAATTCTTGGACTTCAAATTTCAAGCCACAGAATAATCTTGACCACACAATAAACACGGCTTTTACGGCAACTCTCCAAGATTATCTCCAAAGTATTCATAAGAGAAATTTTCCCCTAACTTTTCTTTTATGGCCCTCGTTCAAATGTTTTACGACCCCACTAAAAATTTGGTACGCCCGGTTTTATAACCACTCTATAATTGCTAGGCTTGATAAAAGAAAATATTGATCCTCAACACCTTATGAAAACATTGGCCTGCTTTTATTTATAATTATAATGGCCCAAATTGAAAACAAAAATCACACACTCGCACCCTTGTAACATTGAGCGAATTTGTTGAATTCTTATTATGCCTCCAACAATTTCTCAAAAATTTTGTGAGACATTTTCTACAACAACAACAAATTTACCCTCAACCTGGAGCTTGATAAAGCTTGGAACAATCTGCAATTGAAACCCTTAGACTGGCAAGAATGCCAGCTCTGATACCACTGTAATATACCTAATAAAAAATTTAATAGTAGATACCCAAAATGAACATGAGCAACAAAATAACCACAAATAGACACACAATTAGCAATTTGATACACAAATAAACGCCAATAAAATCATCGAACCATTTTATTAATCCACTCGAAAGAGTACATCAACATGAAGAAATAGTGGAACCTGGGTTTCCTAAGCAAGCAGAGGAAAACCCAGAAAAGGATGACCAAAATGATGTATAACTGGTAATGATGTATACGACCCAGTGAAAAGATTGTTGCAACCTTCTACTACAACCCTATTCTCTCCAAAACTCCATTGAAGCACGGTGAGATTTTGGGGTGAAATCTTCTAAAGAGTGTTAGGTTTTTGTCCAACACCCAATATCAAACCCAAGGGTTTCCGTCTTAGGGCTATAGAAGCTGGGAACTAGGTTCTCCAAACCTCATCAACAGAAAATATCAACAATCCAAGATGTCCTCCAATGGTATCCTCCTCTTTTAATAAATCTGACGGACCCCTATAGAAGCCTTTATTTTAATATTATTTTAATCACTAGTACATTTTTCCCTCCTTTTATTTTAATTAAAATACCCTTGCAATTTGGGAAAATGGTAAATCGTCCACCATGTTGAGGAATCAATGCAAGTAGATTATGGTTTGATTCTTCTTTCTTGATAATTACTTGTGAATTACATTGGCTTCTTTTACTTTCTTATTAGATTATCTTTCATCAACCAATTACCAAATTATGTGTGCATGAAGATCACAAAACATAAGACACAAGATGTAAGCACTATGCCAGGGCAAAACCCCTCTCTAGGGGAAAACCCAATTAAAGTCTCTTCCTTCAATAGTTTTCTTTGAGACTCTTCACCTTAGACATAAACCAAACCTTCCCTCCACACCAAGTCAACCTTTCCGGATCTTCGACCCAATAGCAGCAATATTTTGTCCGCAGCAACTTTGACTATGTAGCAACTTACAGCATCCGGCAGCAGCAACAACTAGGGCACGAAATGAAGAGAGAGTAGCACCAAAACTTCGATTTTCTCCTTCTCTTTGACTTTGACCAACTCGCACTCTTTTTGGCTTCCTTGACCACTTCGCACTTTTTCCAGCTTCCAGAGAGATATTGAACTAGCTTGAGATGAGATGTTCCAAATGAATTCGATCTCCTTCTATTTATAGGCTCTAGGTGAGGTCGAATTGGTCACCTATAGGCCAACTTGGTGTGGAGGTGACATATTTCACATTTGACTCAATAATAAACATTTTCACATGATTCAAAAGCCCAAGAATGGTCTCTTTAAATATACAATAATTCTACTGACTCAATATTAATCCTAGGAGTCCACAATGGGGACTTTGACTAAAGAATGATAACCCAAGCATGACACCCATGCTTTAATAAGTCATTGTTACGATCATAAAAAATATTTTCTTTATTCCTTTAACAAGTACATACATAATGACTCAAATACATTTTATGAACACTGAACTTAGTTACATTCTTCAACATACCATTCCTCCTCAAGCCACTGAAAGTCACTTCCCACCATCTCATCATGTAGATCGTCCAATTTCGGTTCCAACGAGCTATTA